>LUCM01000721.1:21958-53638 GCA_008360955.1 Fasciolopsis buskii | reverse complement strand
GCCTTCGTCCTTGCACTTTATTGGGAACAGCTCGGCCGGAAGAAGGCAGTGAATGGGGCTTCTTCAGCAAATACTATTTGACGCGCCGGTCACTTGGGAGCATTTTCAGAGATGTTCAGGACGAGGGGCCAACTCAGAGTCCGAGATATCCAGCCCCGACCATTCTGAGGCATCTGAAGGCGAGTGATAGGAAAATCTTGTCAGATGTTTGGTCGTGCAAGTGATTCAACAAGTATTAGATAGTCCTCATTGTCTTTCAGCAATCTCCGTTGCTGGTCCGTGGATATGGAGTTTTTTCCAATCATTTCGAAAGGATTTTCTCTCATGTATTCGGAGTAAAATGCTCTCGTCTACAGAGTGGAACAACGTCATTTTCTTCCTGTCAATGGCTATATATGCCCCGGGATGAAAATTATTGGTGCAATGTGAAGAGCATTTATTTCCGATTTCAGTTGGCTTAGGATTGTTGCTTAACCGATCACATTTCTACTCCCTATCTAGTTATACTGCAACGTGGGAAGTTTTGTTGATGAATTAGGTTTAGATATCGTGCCATGGTAACTATAGCGTAAACGTTATTCATTAATCCATTACAGTAATAATCCGGTCTATTTCGTGTTCGAATCTTGTTGTCCAAAAAAGCGACTTATCGTTGCCAATGCTCACGATATGCTAGAGATCCAAACACTCTTCGTCAAACAAGGGAGATGTAATTCTCTGATAGGAACCAAATCGATAATGATGCAACAAATCTCTTTGCGGTCACCATAGTGATTGAATCTTGTTGCCCAGGCAGTTTTGCGTGCTCGCGTCCGTTAGGTAGAGTAATGATGGTCATGGTACACATTGCGCATTCTCTCTCCCTCACTCATTCGTTGATTATGAAAACTGTATCAGAATTCCCGGGGATAAATATTGCCTAATACAACTCTGGAAATTTGACATGTGAACTAGATTACGCTAGGTTTGTAATGAATCCATATCCGATGCACCGTAGTCTATCTTTTGTAGACAAAAGGGGGATGGTGGTGTGATTGAAAATTGATTTGACTATCGATCCGATCCTGTCCTCTGATCCGTTTGCACTCAGACTGGAACGCTTATCTAGTCAGACTTGTGGATCGTTAGTCAATCTGCTTATTTATTCGTAACAGTTATTTTGAGATTCGACTGTAAGCATACTTGCCGTTGTCACACTGGGATGCTTACGTAGATTGAGGGTATTTGCTTGCTTGTTGTAAGACTAACAGTTGAACTGTCTCACCATGTTCCCACCAATATTGTGCAAAGCATGTTCGAAGCATGAGTCTATAGGACGGGCACCAGAGCCCACCAAACGGGGACGAACGGTGTGGGGACTGTTGCCGTAGCTGGGATCACTTAGCACGGAGTCATTTCACACCATAATACATGGTTCGTGCAAATCCATTCGTTCGTTTTCCAGTTACGGTTTTCATCCCTTACTGGAGTCGAGGGCACAGGGCGAGAACTATTCTGAATACAAGGGGATCACAAAAGTTTCAGTGCTATCCGTATCTTTACGTTTATCAGTTCCCTTTTGGGATTCTTTCGTCCTAATCGCTAGACCACATGTATATTTTATTTTGCACAAATCTGAATACGGATTGTGTGCCGTCGGAATCGTGACGAGGGATGAAAACAATGAGCGTAAAAGCGGGAAAGCAAAATAAACAAAATGTCGAGTTGACAACACATGCTACTTCTTCCATTCACGATTTCAATATCACCAGCCATCCGTCGGGATCCATGAGATCTCCATGGGATTTCCACCACTCGGTTGCAAAAGTCGAAGTAGAACGTTGACTTATTGGAGCCTACTAGGGGTCTTTGAACAAATGGTCTAACCTACAAGTCAGTAGGACGGTTTGAGGGTCATGTAACCCACTGGGAACCGGCGACTGATAGTTCAGTTCATGCTCCCTTCGGATGAGGTTAGACATCCTGGGTGCTCGGTGAACACAGTCGTGTGGTTGGTTGGTACGACGCCTATGGTCGGATTGGAATCAGGGTTCAATCAACTTCGAAGGACTGGCTACCGAAAACCAGTTCAGTCATGGTGGTTGGATGATCCCGGGCGTTCGCCTTCGTCCTTGCACTTTATTGGGAACAGGTCGGCCGGAAGAAGGCAGTGAATGGGGCTTCTTCAGCAAATACTATTTGACACCTTGGTCACTTGAAAGCATTTTGAAAGGCATTCAAGCTGGGTAACCAGCTGTGAGCAATTAAACCGCACGATGAATTTAAAGTGGAAATCGGTTGTATACCGCTGTGAACATAATACGGAATCAAGATCACTAGGTAATAACGTACGTTCGAAGTTATCTAGATTGCTCCTCGTCGCAATGATGGATATCAATACTGAAAGTACACCGCACTTGGTCCAAAATATTTGTCATTCGGCGTCTTTTTACCTGTGCGTTCGCCTGCGTGTGCGTTATAAATCTACATTATGTTTGATTACGTGCTATCAATCTGAATAAGAGTGATTTTGAACTTTCCGACTAGATAACCGAATCGATCCTATTTCAATGACAATTTCTTTAGTTGGTCGGACCTTTCGACCGAACGAGTGTACCAATAGCAACCAAATCTTTCAATTCTCCACCGATTTCCATTATTCCGTCGCTTTCTCCATGACACTCAATACAGTGGAGAATGTGAAACCTGCCGTCAACGGAAGATTCTCATTCACAATGCACAGCCTGTTCAAGTCACCTTAAGATGCATTTCGAATAACATTGCGAGTTCGCACATGGTTAGAGTAGAAAGAAAGATCGCAAATCTGTCATTGATTCGGTAACTAAGATACTCAACTCGTCCCATTGGTATTTATCCCCCTCCGAGGCGTCTACGTAGAAATATGCATCAAACCATTCCGAGATGAACGCTGCTTTGTGAATTTTCTCATGCCACGTGGAGCACGACAGGTCTTTTGATTTTATCACATTCGATGCGAGGATTCTTTGCCAGGTACGAAGCGGAACACTATTCGTGAATGCAACTTTCATTTCTGGTATCAAACATGAACATTCCGAAATCCCGTGTATTCTCATGTTGAACCAGCCTCTCAATTAGACATGCTAATCAAAATGGCAGAATTCGCAATTCTTCAAGATCACAAGGTCTCGGGTTCCATGAGCCGATGGTTTTCCATTGCTCGCACACGGTGTTCAGGCTGCACACCACAACTTCCGTTGTCCTGCGTGTGGCTGTGGTGTCCTAGGAAACTGTTTGTGAATTAGCCATCGTTGAGTACCGTGAAATTGGTCGTTTTTTTTCGGCAACATTTAATCTTCCATTCGTAAGCAAAAGGTGCTTCTTCCGGCACAACCCACACTTTGGTACCGTAAGTCTTTTATTTTGGACGTCAGCTTTACCCGATCGACGGAAAACGGTCGCCAAGTAAACGCGTGATTCTTAAGTGAATTTCTCATCTGTTCACGCTCCACACGATTCAAATGATATTCTAATGCCAATTTTTGTTGAAGTTTCGACAAAAAGCAGTGCCCGTGTCACACGAAAAGTTACGAGACCCGTAAATTTGGTTTCCGTTAAGTGTTTTTTTCCAAGTGAAATTCGGTATTCTATTTTAGGATGGGTGTTCTGATTTTCTGTTAAGAATAAAACTCATGGAACAAATGTAATTGCCCAGAAAATTGCAACAACCAGCTTCAGTTGCAACATTTTTTTGAAACTGCGGCAACGTGGATATTTTTTGTTCCAAGTATTCTTGAACTTGTGTATTTGGGTTCAGATCGGACAACATTTATGGTGAACAAATCATCAAGTTCTTGCTTTAGAGGGTTCGTTGTAACCGAGAAGAGGAATGGAATTTTTCATTCCCAATCGCTTGCAACACATTTGTGACTTTCGAACAAAAAATGTCCCGTTAGCACAAACCGAAGCTTTCACATGACTCATCTAACTTATCCTGTAATTTGTAGACTCATCCTTTCCAAATCGGGGCCGATTAGTTCAGTAGAACAGAAGTTCATGTTGCCCAGGGCGACCGGTCCACTTTGGAATCTCGACACTTCTGAACATACATTCTTCGCGATTCGTTAACACTTTTTTTGCCACGGAAATGTATTGCTCATTTTTCAGTTCTTAAGTTCTCTCGGTTCTTAGTACTCCTAAGTTAAGATATTAGTAATAATAATAATCTTAAATAAAGAAATAAATTCAGTTCCCCATTAACTACAGGAAAACGTGCATAATTTCCAGGATGGAGACCGCAACTAGTTGTGAGCTGTTAGATGAACAAGTGATCACCGATTCGAACCCGGAACGTTCTCGTCTTAGTCCCACAGTATGGACCGCTGAAACGCTTCCCATCTGGTCTGTACGTAGACAAAGACATCAACTGGATGCGGGTGAATAATGACCATTCGTTGAAATGATATGAGTTATCGGCTGCGTTATTATTCCGGCGGACTTGGGTCTTTTATTCGAAAGGCCCAGGAACAATGACATGGGTCGATAAACCTCTGTGAAGCGAGCACATGTATCCGATTCCGGTTTCTCTCGTCCAGTGCTCGGACAGACTTTAGCGGCAGATCACGTGGCCTTGAAGGCCATAAATATATTGGCCAATCAGCTGGACGCTGAGGTGCACTACAATCGCACGGGAACATCCTCAGTGTCTTTCGCTCCTCAAACAAGCTGGCAGTTTCTTACACTCACTCATAGTTTCATCTGGGCCTAATCGAAATTGTAAAACATGTGATTTGGTCAAATGAACAGAAGAGAGACAGATTAATTTAAGTAAATTAGTGAAAGAAGTAAGCCGTACAAAAGCAATCCTCTCAGCTTCACCTTTAGGCATGAAGAATAACAACACCCAAGTTGTCAACGGGGCAGATTTCACGAAACCAACAAATGAGTGTTTTGATCTGATTTTCGGTGCCTTTGACTGACTAACGATTATGGTCCGTTTCACCTACCTTGGTAGCTCGGCAGTAGAGGTAAACACGCGCATATCAAAGGCTCGAGCAGCTTACGCTGGATTGAAGCACTTGTGCCGTCAGCCTAATATTTCACTGAAGTTGAAAGGTCGTGTGTACTGTGCTGCAGTGCGTGCAATTCTGCTGTACGGTTGCAAGATATAGAGTATGCTGTGGGAGATGTTCGTCGGTTGGAGGTTTTCGACCAGCAATGTTGGATGGAGTGACTCGGGTGAGTAATGTGGAGGTCAGGAATCTAGTATTAGGTGCCCATTTTGAGAACACCTTACCCTAGTGTACGAAGCTTAGTAGACTACGGTGGTTGGGTCACGTGTTGCGTACGCCGAACACTCGTCTACCATATTGTGCCCTATTTTGTGTTCCTCCTAAGAAATGGAAGAAGCCAAGTGGAGGCCAACAGGTGACGTGGCAACGTGGGATGAGAAAATGCACAGCGAAGTTAGGTAAAGTAGGTGTCTCATGCCTTCGTGGTTGGGCCGAAGAACCCGTCAGCTTAGCTGGCTGGAGACCTGAACGGAATGGCGAATGAACCGTGAACACGTGGCGATCGTGTTTGTCATTTTGCTAATCGAAATCAGAATGAATGAATCACGTGCGCTTTTACAGTTTAGAACCTGTTCGCCGTGTTGGGCTGCACAGTATCTTCTCGTTTTCCCTGGTGTGTAGGTCCACTCCCTGGTTCCGCCTGATATTCACTCTTTTACTATAACGTGTAACTGCTGGGGAACGCAGCGTCATTGATGCTTGCCTTGCGTTTAACGCTGACTGAATGAGACGAACACGAGAATCCCGGAATGCGAACCGATCTATATAAGTACCACAATGTGAATCCACCTATCTCGTTGTAAAACCGTTAGCTTAAACGATTAGCTGTGAAAATGTTGCACTATCTCTGCCTGGTGCATCCGTATTCGATCTGTCCACAGTTTCGTTTTCGACAAACAATACACAATGTGTTGTATCACGTGATATTATGGCCGATTCATGCCGCTTTGTTTGTTACCGAGATACAAATTTGAAAATGTCGTTCGATAGTTGGTAGAAAAAATAGTATAAATCAGACATCAAGATCGTGATACTGTATCAGACTAACCAGTAAGAAAAACTATGAGATTTTGGATCGATATCTATGTGGTTCTTTTCGAGACCGTTAACAATCTGACAAAATCTATGCACACATGTTTATGGCGTAAGTGTCCATCTTGAGGTAGACCATCAAAAGATCATGAAAAACCTAGCGTAAAATTGAACAGAGAAAATGGAAAAATAATTCTGATATTTCTTCAGAAATCCCGTTTCTACCGTTAATTTCAAAATGGTTCGGGAATGACCATCGAAACTTTCGATGCGTTCAAACTTCCCAAGGTATGGACTTTCTAGCGGATCTCTTCGTTCCCGTTAGTGTTTCTGTTGAAATAGATTGCCGTGGTTGGGGGTAACTAAGCAATACCTGGGACCATTTCTCTCAACTACTGATCGTACTTCAGAAACTTAGGCCCTAAGCACCAGAAGCGCAGATCAGGTAAAACTTCTTTCACAATATGTTCGAAACTTGATCGAATTTCACGCATTCCATTACCTCACCAAGTACACTTGGGTTTATCAGAATATGGTTTGCCGGAGGACGTGGCGAAATAAAAGTGCCAGCACACGTTTAATCATTTTCGCTCGCACAGTTTACACTCTCGTGTGAACCCGGAAGCTCTTACCTCCAACCAGAACGCGCCGCGCGCGGCGCACCACACACGCAAAGCACAACACATTCATTGCCTACATTCATGGCCCGATGTGCCCTCAGACATAGGTTCCCAATATTGTCATTGACCTCGACTGGGAAAGTTGTCTACCTATACTGCGTAGTAACCATGACTAACGTTGATATCCTCGTGAACGATTTTAATCGAGTTCCGATCTGTCGGATGTATGCGAACCTAGAGATGGTGATTGAATGATGTTTCCGTTTCTATTCGTTTTGTAATGAATTTAATCCTGTTGCCGATAGAAATATGGTTGGTTTCTCAGGTCTTTGGGAATGATTTTGTGTGAATAATTTTTGGTATTTTTTTAAATAAGGTCCGTATCCCAATCCTGTACTTTGTGTATTGGTTGTTCATTGCGCCAGTTTGTCTCCTATCGTCCTCCCTATCTTACTTTGTGAATTTCCATATAAGTCAATATTACCTAACTGATTTGGATGATCAAACAGTGTATCGATGAATTAGTTCGTGTATTTAACGGGCTGCGCGCGATAGTTTTGGAAGGTAATCCCGTTCCAAGTTGTTTTCTACGTGATGTATCCTTAGTAACTGAACTGAAAAACCTTTACTCTGGCACTGTTTGTTCTGTCTAAAGCTGAGATCAGTTAGTCTCCGAAGCTCAAGATCGCTTCAGGCGCCTGTTTACCGATTGGTCAATGTACTATTTAAATTTGCAGCGGCACGGTTAGTCCACGTGATTTATTTGCTTCGTGCTACATTATTTCCAGGAGAGGCGATAAGTCACGAACACTTGTGCGTACTGTTTATATTGGGTTCAGAGAATGGTTGTTCCACTAGATGACCACGTCGTGGAAGGGCAGGGCGGATGTACCAGTTACTCAATGAATAATTTTGATAACTAATTTGATTTCTCCTTTTTCATTCGGTTCAATGAATCTTGATGCGAATCAGTTGTGCAAAGGATGGACCATACTCACGCTCATTTAATGCGGTAGACGGAGTTCATTTTTTTTGTCAAGGGTAGCATGTCTGGATATTTCACTGAACACTGTTCTTCGGGCACTTTCCCTCCGCTAATCTGTTCTTCATGGTTGCTAACTTACAGAATAGATTACTTTTCTGTTGTTGTTGTTGTTGTTGTTGTCGTTGTTGTTGTTGTTTTTGTTGCTGCTGCTGAAGGCCCCCGACTAGGTCCCGGTCTTTCCGCCATCAAGGTGGAGTCTTGTTCGTTGTACCTGCCGAGTATAGAACGAATTGAAACTTCTTCACCGGTTCAACCGGATTGATTGCGGTCAGATCCAAAAGAAGCGAAATATTCTGAGGTCAGTAGATAGAAGAACAAAATTGTTTTTTTTTAAAAGTGATGCGACCAATTCAAGTCGATGCGGTTCATGCGCTTTCCAACTGATTTTCACAACCGTGTCAGATGTTACCGCAATGTGTAGCCTGTAGGTAGCCACGTGTTGATGCTAACTGGTACGCTTGCCGGGGTTCGGGCTCACGTTGTTGTTTTTCCTGCCCTCGTGCATCCCAAGTCGGTTATCCCAACCTGTTTGGTAGGTCGCGATCTCGGTGTGTACTGCACGGCTAAACAAAAAAATGACTAATCATAGCAATGGGTGTGTTTGGGCCAATTATATACTCCATCCTCGGATTAATAACGTACTCGCCAATCTATGGAGCCTTCGAATCTAGGAAGGACTAGAGCGTTCACGTTTATTCGCCCAGTCTTTCAGACTTGAATTTCTTTCAAAATAAATCTGTTGAGGTTGACGTGTTCTCGCATTCATTGATTAGACCTGATCACTAGAGGTATTATTATCAAGGCCAACGGACCCTGCGGGTCACGTGGCTGGAAAATCACGGGGTCCGGGTAAACACTGGCGGGAAAAACTGATAGTCGACGTTTCGAGTATCGGGTTCAGATGTGTTCGTGTGTTTGAACAATGTGCTCCAGAGAGATATGAGTGATCTTTAAAAGTACACGATTCAATTGATGCAGTATTTTAGAAACATTACCTTTTGCCGTACCTTCTCACGGTTCAATACCAGTTGGTGATAGAATAAACTGGTAAAGAATATTGTTTTTTTTGAATCTTCTTTTATCATCTGTGTTTTGCGGATCAAGAGTTACTGGAATAAATGTATCAGTTTTTCGCATCCACGCCGTCCGGTTCATCTCATTAGATCGGCAGTGGTCCTAGGCATAAGACCGTGGTGTTTCGACTTGAACGTCTTGGGTTCGAGTCTTCTCACCGCCGCCGGTTAACTTTCCCACTTGACAGATCCTTTTTGGCCGGAAAATGGTGTACACGGTTACTTCATTAGTAAATAAAGTAAGGTTTTGAAAAAAAAAAGCTTACTATCGTGTGCTTGTGGTGCGTGTTTTTACGATTTCCCAACGTGCATCAGTAAGGGGCAACAAAACTGACGGTGTGTTTAGCTTTACAAGACTGATTGAGAATATGGCTGCAAATTAGCCAAGGTGTCAAATACTACCCATAAATATACTATTACTACCAATGCTACTAATGCTATCACCACTAATTCATACCGGGGCAGCGACAATCGACTGCCCCGGTCAGTGCCAAACTTCTTCATGCTAGTCAAGGCAGCTGTCTTTTTTGTGTGTGGAAATCACTTTCCTCGGTGTTTTTGTTTGTTTGTGTTTGTCGTAGCTCACGCGTTCGTTTTCGTCCGGTTCGGATCGCCTAACCGCTCGTCCAAATCGTCGATGGTAACATCGTGACCGGTAGTCAAAAGTTTGGAGTCGAAACGCCAAGCTTAGCAACGAGAACAGCATAAATAATGTCGTCCCCATTGCTGCTGACTCTAGTATACTAGGTGGATTTTCGGAACTGAACCTGGTGGTCTATGCGCTGTCTCACGGTCTCGTAGTTCGCTTGCCCTGGGGATAGAAGAATCCGTCATCTAAATAGACTGAAAGAAAAGACGTTTTCTCGCGCATTCACCATTTGACGTAAAGGTCGCCCAATTGATCGTATGCACCCAAGGGAGACAAAAAAACAACCCGACACGTCTCGTGCGCTCTTGACGCGAATGCACTTTTATCTACATCCAGCAGCGTATCCAAGCCTGAACGAGCGTTCGCGCCACAAGATCGTATTGGTCCCTCGGGCCCGATTCGGTGGGTATCGGTGCAGACTGATCGATGACATACCAACTGTTGTTGATGTTCCTTTGACCTGTCTGGTTGTTTCATCTTTTGGATTTGTTGGAAATGTGTTCTCACGTGATTATGTCTAGACAGTTGGGAATGAATCCGCTGCTACTGACGGCGGTAGCACGCGCGGTAGATTGCGGAAGGCAGAGTCGCATTTTTCACGAGACGAGATTGACAACTGGATGTGAAATTCAGACGACCACATGGCCAAGACTTGTCACTCAGATTTTGGTTTTCAGATGTGGTTTTCTCATGGAAATCCCAGAGCGGGCAATTCGCCGTTCCATGGCGTAAATTTCGCTTCGGTTCCAGTGATCAAGCCATGAATTACTGATCTGAAATTAAGATATATAGTATGCCACTAGCTATTCGCCTAACTTCGAATGGGACGCAAGTTCCTTGACTATCAGCAGTGATCGATCTGACATGCTACGTGGTACAGGTCTTCCCTCTGATGATACCCTGGCGGCTTTGGTTAAACCGGTCGTGGATACTGTGAACAGACGGATAGTGGCCAAGCGGAAAGGATCACGGCTTTTGGATCTTAAGGTCGCAGATTTGAGTCCTCACATCGCCGGCAAACTTTCCCGCATGACAGCCCTCGTCTGCTCGAGGTGCCCTTCTTAAAAAGCTATGTACACTGTCATTTCATCAACAAAAGGAAATAAAACGAGATTAGATAATCACAGAATAAAAGTCCAAAAGAGTCATATTTCTCCCTCGTTGGATTAACTAACTGTCTTTCGGATTACATCCTGCAAGCACATTGACTTTTGGCGATAACTACCGTAGGGTTACATGTGTACACCTTACAGCTGCAGAGCTCGGGTTCAAATTTGGGGTTTGGTGGAGGTAATGCCGCGGTGACTAGCTTTGATTCGAACGACACTCGAGCCTGATGCTTCATAAGTGTCTGACTGATCGGATTACCTGAGGTCTGTGTTTGAATGGTGCGGTTTCACGTTCCTTCTCTTCCCATACTTTCTTCGAAAACGAACTAATAAGGAAAACTATGTGCAATACTGTTCTATTTAGTTATCCTCATAAGTTGGGCCAGGAATTTTGAAATTACCGTGGGTATTGTCAAATACTTTACGCGTTTACCAATCAGTCAACGCGTGCGTTCAACTCGGGGCCACGTTTTGTGTGCATATTTTCTCAAATAAGCCTTTCGGAATTCTTTCTGTCTACGCGGTCCTTCAGTTAAGTTGTATTCTTTGATGATCAAATTTGTTGTTACTGACTTGTTCGTCCTGCTTGTGACACCAAGTTCTATTTCATCCAAATCGTTCTAAACAAGTCATTAGACGAAATAGGGTGTCATAATTAACTAAAACCAGTTTCCCGCTGATCTTAGTCGACTGTCGCACGTCACGGTTTGTCCAATGCTGCAGAGTTGGGTTTCATTACCGTGACATCAGAGTTGCATTAATAAACCGGGAAGAACGAACGCAGGATTGGGCATGTAAATGTTCGAATTCTTGACCGGCGCTGGTCAAGCGGATTAGGTCCCGGCGTTTAGACGTGAAGGTCGCGGGTTCGGATCCTCCCTGCTTGGCAGCCCTTTGGTGGCCGCGTTCCACCTCCTGGAAATAATGTACTATTGTTATTTCGTTAATAAAATCAAAGATAAAAAAAATATAGTCATGACACAAGCAGGTGTAATTGCATTTCTTAGGGAACGCAAAAGTTGTGGATTTCGCGCGCGCGCACGCAGATACACAGCTTCTCCCGTGTGCTTGGTGGACCGTGGATGCGGTGCATGCAGCCACCGGAAACTGATCGAGGAACGAGTGGACGATGACCGAATTGTGATCACACGTGCGTAAACGCCGTCGACCAATAATCAGGCTTGGATTTGTCTGATCGATCAAAGTTTGCTTTTCTTGTCACCCTATACTGATTCGTCATCTCCTCTGTTTTATGATGCTAAATGAAAATTCAGGCCATTGAAACGGGTCAACTGATTGATACTCAACTTCTATACGTAAATCTACTTAGGTGAGGTTTATTTGCAAATAATACATTCACCTGAACTCCCAAAGTATAGTTCATATAAAACCCCAGGCATGATGGAAATAAGACTTCTCGGAGTAGCTTAAATTGCGAGTTTTCACCCATCCTTCGTTCTCGTTCGGTTGAGGAGACAGTGTCGATATTTGTCCCAGAAAAACCAAATCTCTGTTTTCGTCCCCGTGGGAAACACTTTTTTCATTCTTTTTTTCGCTCCAGGTCACCCACATGTTCCAACCTAATCTCGGATAAACCTGTCTAGTTGAAGATGTGGGCGATAGGCGTGCAAGAATAGAAGCGATAAGGAAGGAGAAGATTACTCCCCTAGGAATTTATAGCTCTTTTGGGTTAAGTCCAGAACCTAATCAGTCAAATGATCATGACCGCAAGCCCACACCGCATAAATTTCCACGATGAAATTCATGCCGAGCCCAAACATACGTAATAAAAGATGTTTGATTGTTTCAGTTCGGTTTTTTTGTTACAGACAATAATATCGATTTCATAACCGAGCGTGGTATATAACTCTCTGATTGTACCACTTTATTCGATTATCTTCAAGTGGAGGGTAATGCTTCGTCCTTGAAAGTTTATTACGGATTATTGCTGACACGACACGACACGACACGACACTTGGCGAGGGGAGGTTGATCCTGAACATTGTCCAGGTGTTCTTTAACTTTGGAGTCCTGTGGATCGACTGGGGATCTAGAGTCTCTGCCTTCTTCTTTTTCTTTTGTTGTGGTGGTATACGCTTTAAGTTGCCCAATAAACTCAACGCCAAATCGGGGCAAGAAGTAGTATATGGTGTTTTTTCGTAATCCGAACCACCCGTGACGGATAACGTGGCACGTGAATAGAAAACTCGTCTATGCCAGACAATCGTCATCTCTTACCTCTTCATCAAACACGTTGTAGCCCCAGTTCGTTTTGAGGACAGAACGCTTTCAACCTATTGGCATCCTCACTTCGCGGTGGCTTTCAAAGCCGGTAGCCACCTCGGAGCCTGAGACACCACTTCATGGCATCCTATGATGCTTGGATGTCGAATTGATAGCGCAGATGTTCTGTGTGCAAAACAGTATGTTACAATCGCTATGAGAATTTGCACTTGGTCGTAACTCAGGCTGTTGGTTTTCGTATAGTCCTGCTCGCTGAGTTTGGCGTTTTGATCGCAAAAGTTTCATCACCGGTCTGCGTGCCGGTGTCAGTCCGTGTGAGAATGATAGTTCGGCGATCGGAAACCATGGGTGTCTCACGTCTTCGTGGTTGGGGTCTGAAAGACTCGTCACTTAGTTGGTTGGAGACACTGAAGGATATGGCAGTGATCGATAAACAGTTTTGATCGTGTTGTCGTTTTCTGTCGAATCAGAATGATTGAAAGGAGAAGTGTGTTTATACAGTTAGACTGTGTTCCGTGTGTTGGCTGCAGCAGCATCTTATCTTTTCCCGCCTGTGTAGGTCCACTCGCTGGTTCCCTTTGGATATTCACTCTTTTTGTACAAACGTGTAACTCTGGGGAAAGACAGCGGTAAGCGAGGCTTATGTTGGTGTTTTACGCTGAGCGATGATGACGGTGATGATGATGATGGCGATGATGTTGGTGATTTGGGAGTCAAACTACTGGAAGTGGGTAAACTTAGGTTTCGAGACAACTACGGTCCACGTACGAAACATGCGGTTGTCTGCTTCCGGCCTCTACGGCGATGGGATTCGCTGAGCAGCCAGGATATGTAGCTCCGTCTAAATTTCATGCGAACTGAATAACCAAGTGATCAGCTGTTGGCGATTGACGAGACCTTCACGTCGTCCTATTGCTTCCTTGTAGATTTGGCTCATGGTATGGCCTTCTAGGTAAAATTCTACTCCGGTTTCGGTAACCGGAAGGTATGAAGTCCGTTGATAAACCGTAATTAGCGATGCACAGTCTTTTGTGTGATGGGGTAGAGTTGAGCAGATAGTATATTTGTAGCGTGTACTATACACTTTGTTCTTGTATTGGGTTTTCCTCTCGTTTTTTCTTCTTTCAACACACAGATTTGGTCAGAGTATTTCGACCATACAGTCATGTGGTGCACTCTTTTTTGCTGCATATTCCCCGTTGCATTTGTGTTTTAGTCAAACACCGTTTTCAGAATATATGGGTCAGGCTTTATAATAATATATATTATTATAACAAGGCAGTGATTTTATAACTTCTTTGTATTTTTTGTGTCAACTGTGCACTAATTTCGGAATCGGCCGGAGTCCAGGAAAAGAGCGACGGGTTGGCAATTAGCCGATAATAGGAGAAGTTAAACCCGCAACCTTTTCATCCAAACACGACGACTTTGATCTCTTGAGTGCCCCTCTCCTCGGGAGTAATTTAGGTTCTAGAATGGTCCAGTTAACACGTGCGGATGGATGAAGTTGGGATTATCTATCTATCTCGGTCGCCGACTGTCTTCAGACACAATGTGACGATATCCGGGTAGAGTTATTTTCCCTTGTCGTAGCCAGAGCCCTCTATATATGTGTATGTAATTCTTTATTGGGGTTCACATGACATGTGAACAGGAAAACTGTAAATCCCCTCAACAAACGCGAAATGTCAGTTCATCACACACTTCCGTATAAAGAGCACTTATGTGCATATACGATATCGATCGATTTGAGCATGATCGGGTGGACAAATTTGTGGTGAATAGTCCGATCGATTTTTGGACGTATCGCCACACCCTCGGGAAGTTTTCCGATCATGGTTTTTGCGCCAACTATCTGGAAAGGATAACAAAATCGGAAGTCCCCGTCGTGACAGTCAAAAGTTGCATTTCTTTGCACGCAGTCTTGTACGTACGTTAGACTGTAATCCGTATATTGTCTGATACGGCATTCTTTTCTATGTTCCCATTCTCTTGTGTCCACTTTCTTTTGCAACCTGTATCTCGGATAGGAAGGCAGTGGTCAATGGGGCTAGCCTAGCCCTTATGTTTAAAACAGACCAACGATGACGATGATAGTGATGACTTGCAATACGATCCAAGTGTGCTTTCATTTCTTTACGCTTTGTAGAAGTAGAACACTTGGAAGCGAAAAAGGATTAAATGTCCTAAAATTTCCCAATATAGCGAGGTGTGTGACTCTACGAATTAAAGCCACTTGGATCAATCACAGATTCATCCATCCCCATGTTACATTTAAATTGAACCACTCAAACTACTGTTTCAGATAGCCTAGCATCCAGTTCACTCAGCACCGAGTTTTGTGGGTTTCACATATAGTCTTAGACTTCCATTCCATCCTTTGTTCTTCTATTTCATTTCGGACCGCGGCAGAAATCGCCTAGATATTGCGAATCGGAAATTCTATGACCGACCGGGATTTTGTATTCGTACATATGTCTCTCCCGGCAGCAGAAGCTCACAGCATTCCCATCGATAATTGGATGCATTCGACCTGATAGGAAAGTACTGATTTGGCCAAATATTTCAGATGTGAATAGAATGTGTTCCAACTACTTGTTTCCATTCGAATTTTGATCCGTCGGATTACTTTCTTCGGCTCATTATACGAAGAAGATTTGTGCGCATGATCTCGTTCACGTCTCGCACACAGCTTTGGTCCGAACTACGCTTGATTGATCGATTTTTGTGTCACGTGGATATCGTTTGTGGTCTTCCCCAAACGCCCCCCACCCCCCTATTGTTCTCTTTTTTGTTCATACATGTGGATAGTTGAATTGAAACGCTCGAGAACGAGAACGAGAACGGCTGGACGACTTGGTGTTACAACTGCGTGTCAAGCAACAATGGGGATCACGTGTTCTGAGTTGAGAAAAAAAGACTTCAACTGAAAGCCGGCAAGAGAGTATTTCGCCGGTAGTTCCGTCTATTGGATTTTTGCTGTCAACTTGTCCAGATTAGTAACCATTCTTTGGCAAACGTCCATCCTAACATTGATCACCCCCCCCCCACCGTGTTCGGTTCATAATATCTTAGGGCTTTAGTATGTGTCCTGTTTTTTGTTTTGTTTTTTCATAGTCCAAGTGAGCACTACCGGTTCTGGATTTGTTCCGATATTTACAAATGTCTCTCCTCTTCGTTTTTCCTGTGCTATTTATGTTTGATAAAACAGTTTTTGCCTGAAACCCATTAGCTAATCAAATTGTACATCAGAATTGCTTATCTTTATTAATAAGAAAAGTACTAGTGTCAGTATGAACCATACTACTAATAGCAAACGACATGTGCTGTCACCTGAACGCATGGCATTACTGTTTAAGTATTGGAAACCTATGGGGCCTGTTCCGCGTTTCGAGATGATTATACTGATCTCGCATCATAACTGCTCAATGAGTTTCAGAACGTGAGTTATGCCCTTCCAAGTGTATGTAATAGACAAGGTGGGTACAAAAACATCACCTGAATCTATTCTACGCTTTTTAATGTACAGTACAAACTAGTCATACTTTGGAAAAAAGTTTTGACCGTTTAATTGAAAAGGGGCCCGCATTACCCGCGATGACCAAGTGGAAAAATTATGTTTACGACCGCATGACACCGGCCTATCATCACAACTCCCGCGGACTAGCGGTTCTCGGTACCATTGTGTTCCTGCTCTCGAGATGAGAGGGGAACGCGAACGAGCAAACAAGTTGGGGTATCTTCAAGCTGTCACCGGCCTCGCAAACACGTACACGAATATCGAGTTCAGGCGGTTGTTAAACGAACGCATACACACAAACACACACATGCAGACTCGGTACTGAAACACACAGCTCCAGTCCCGCTTATGCCACCATGGTTGACCTTGACGTACCGAGAGTGATTTAATATTTGATCCAGTCTTACAAGATGACCTCAACCGTATGATGAACAGGCGAACAAAGCAGAGGGAATTGTGTACCCTAGTTCCAAGAACCATCAACGCAGACGGTATGACAACGAACGAACTAAAATGAATGGACTGAACGTTTCCAAACTTTGGATGATTGTCAAAACGTCAAGTGATTGGAACGCAAGCCGTCTTCATTTGACCCACTTTTAGCGAAAACGCTCGGGGTATTTCGCGTTTAGTTCGCAAATTCCTCGACTCACGTGTTCAGTGATCAGTGATCAGTGGACGCGATTGGGCTTGGTGATCAAGTGGGTCGGGTTGGCTTGTAGATCAATAAAGCATATTCTAAAAAATTATACTTTCTTTGACTCAAGGCATGGTCATGCGTACTTCTCAAAATTTCCATAAAATGAAAATCGACAACATTTTGGCGGAATATCCTCGTTACATTCCATCTGACATTTTGCCGGATCCATCTGTCCGTTATGCTTAAACGATCGGTATCAATAATAAGTGCCAATTACGAATTTTTTTTGGAGTAATTCATGATGTTGTCACCGGCAAACTAATTACGCCAAATTTGCACGTACGTATCCGCACCGAATATCATGCAACTACATCTGTCATTTCTCTCTCTCTCTCTCCCTCTCCCGCCAACCGACTCTTTCAGGTCCAGAAATTTAATTCGCGAAGCAATAGAGAACAATGATTTTCTTCGTCATTTGGGCCAAGTTCAAATCGAGGAGATCGTTTGTTGCATGTACAAGAAAAGCATTCCCCAAGGCTCGTACATTATTCGCGAAGGTCAATCCGGTGATGCGCTGTATGTGGTCGCAGGTGAGTCGTTGATACCGTAGAAATCATCTCTCTGTCACACACATGCAAGAGCGAAGTCACACATCAGTAAATTTGGGAAAAGTTTTGTGTTCTAAATCACATATGCCACATCAGGTTGGATGTCCCGGATGAACGTTACCGGGGCCCCATGAAATGTCGTAAATTCAGCATTGGTGTAGCATCGGTGATTTGTCGTGACTCCCAACCATACGGGACATAGAACAGCAATTCGAAACGGTGAATCGTTCCCTGACCAGCATCATGTGTAAATTTACAACCAATTCCGTGGCCAATGACCGAGAAATACTAGTTTTCGGTAGCGTGCATGTACATGGTGTGTATTTGTGTGTGTGTGTGTGTGTGTGTGTGTGTGTGTGTGTACATACATCTGGCCTCATTTGACGATCCGTTCAGATCAGGATAAAAAAAACTAAAATGCAGAGTTCCCATTCGTTTCCTGCTTCAGGCAGATCAAATTGAGGTATCCATGCTAAAATTTGGAAAGCCTGAGAGCAAAGATGTGCTTTAACCGACCAGAGGTGATTGTAACAGGTATTGATTGACGAATTGGTCTGACACAGTCACGAGAGAAATGCGAGATAGGCTGTGACTGCAATTAATACATTAAATTCTCCCGCTTGAGTGTACTGTTAAGCCGAACTGTATCTAGTGAAGTCAAACTGAGGCTTCATTCATTCCGGCGCATCGGTTTTACTATCGCCCCTCGCTCATTACCTTGCACAGATCTGTTTACACGTTGAATCTAATCGGAACAATGGAGATGTACGAAAAACAAATATGGAAGAAACGAAAACGATAAGAGACTGCAGAATTCACCGCGCACGCAGTCTGTGCTTTCGCGTCATCGGTTTATGTTTTGGCTTGACGCAACCCAGTTGTCCAAACCGAAGAAGAACGTTGACTTAGGAGACCCTACCTTGACTATTTGTTCAAATGGTTTGACACACGAAGCAGCAGGACTTTCTGCGAGTCACGTAATCCAGTGGGAACCGGTGACTGATTCCTCAGTTCGAGCGTGCTCAGTATACCCCTTCGTCCCAGATGCCGGTGAAGATACACTCGTAGGTTTCTTACGCCGGCCGTTTTTTGTTAGGAATCGAGATTTAACCACTTCTCTTAGACTGCTGTCTGGGGACCACTGGACTCAATGGTGGGTGCGGTCATCCGCCTCGCATTTTAATATGAGCAATTCCGACACGAAACAGCATTGCGTAGGATTGCTCCAGTATGCGTTCGAAGCTCATGGCTATTCGGAAGCACTTCGAGAGGTGTTCAATTCGCGGAGCCATCTCTGCCCGTACTGAGAGCATTACTGTCATCTTGATACATCCATTAAGTAGTCCAACGAGCGGCCCGCATTCACCATAACACACATTTCCTTTGAGAACAAGATTATGGGATCCTTGTGCAATTGCAGTCAGGCGTGATTGGAGGAACTCCAATGCAACCGTACACAGTGGTGAAATTAGGTGTGATCGAGTGGTTTTGCCCTCTTGTCTTGGGGAACTCATCGCACAAGGTATTTTCATTGCGCTTTAAGTTTGGCGATAACTACGGTCTTTTCCACTTCTGCTGTCGTCAGAAAAGATATTCGTCTCTCATAAAAGAGTTTCTTTTGCTGGACAACAGATAACACGATAAAAGCTTAATCATCCTTGTTAGGAATCATCAGCAGTGCATATCCACCGCGCCCGAGTTAGTGCATTGTTACAAATAGTACACAATTTAGACATACATACAGAATATGATAGATAGTAGACAGTACAATGCGTAACAATAATATACAATAGAATAAGAACGACTAAACAAAATAATTGAAATGAAGAAAATAGAGATAAGATAGACGCAAGTATGGATAACGACATAATAAGAAACCAATAAGATTAGATAAGATAGATAATACAATGACATACAAATATACACATAAATACGACAATATATATAACAATACTACATATAATGAATACAATTTATATTCTTCCTGGATAATGATTAGAAATACACGCGGGACAGTCCCACTACAGAATTTCGAATTTCAGGAAAGGAACTCGTTTGGAGTTATTTGAGCCGTGAAATTGATGAAGTTGACCGAAGTGGTTTCTTGTGTGTTTAAATTGGGATGGGGACAATTTCTACAATCGAAAATTATCTGTCGGGTTTTGCCGCCTTTCAGCAATTTCTGCTCACTTCTTACCAGGAAACACTGTACAACTGTTTAATTCTTATTTGGAATGATGAGCAGTGCATGTCCACCGCACCCGAATCGCGACGTGATCCCGGGACGGTCGAATGCGAATGGAACGTCTTAGCCATCACGTTACCGGGAAGGCTCTGAACGGTTTGTTGAATTTCATGACATGATGTTGCACCTATCTGTCCATGATTTGTTCGACCACGGTCCGCTAGCGCATACCAGTTGACTGTTATTGATAGACAACTTTTCTGTGGGTAGCCCATGTATGACGGGAAATGACCTATCGGTCTTGCCTACTTGGCACGTGTCAGTAGTAGGAAGTTGGCTGTTTTCATCAACCTATTTACCATGTAATATCAACGTACATTTGTTTCAGCCACGACAGACCCTGTGTGATGCATTGTCTTTGTGCGTTCTTACGCTGGAAAGTGGGTGTGCGGCGTAAACTCTCTCCCAGTTCACTTCGGCTAAAGTCTTGGTGATGCGCTGGTCCGAGTTAAAAAGAGATGCCTCTTGTAATTGAGGACGATTTCTAAGTTATTACTAAATTAAAAAATATATTGTACTTTTTCTCCGTGTTCTTCATTTCGGGACCGCTAGGAACTGTAGCAAATGATAAGTTAATCCGAGCGGATAGTTTTCGTGTGGATATACCGCCAAGCGAGTTTAATGCCGTCTGTTAAACAAGACAACACCATGGGGATTTTAATGCTAGTTACCGATCAGTACTCACAGACAAGACCAAAATGTGGCTCTTTATGGTACAGAAGATCAATTCTACACATTGGTACTATGAACACTTGATGGTATGCCAAATGATCATTACTTTGATTATTTTGGCCACAAAGTCGACAAATCTAATGTAGGTCTTCACGGCTATTCGGTTCCACTAGTCCTTTGTATTTTCTAAACCAATTCAGATTTCTTGTAGTAGCCTTATCTTAATGTTTACCAAATTCGTTTCCTTCAATTGGATGGGGACTTAAACGGAAAATGTCCTCAACGATCAGCACGAGGTTAAAGACAATCTGGGGTGACGTTTCCGCTCTAGTTGCTCTCATCTGTATCGTCTATCTGGTCTTTCCATCCATTGTCAGTGATAGTTGGAAGCAATGGAAGAAAGAAACACGAATCGATAGTCCTTTGTGATCTTATAAAATGTCACCACTTTTCTCTCGTTTTTTTTCAATGTTTGTCTTTATCTTTTGGCTGCCCGTTCTTAGAGTTTGTTCGTGTGTCAGACAGACAGAGTCTGTCTTGTATGGGCGTGTTCGCGATATTAATACGGTATCGTTCGTCAACCTTCGCGTCTGATGCCGGTATCCCTGTTTCTGTTCAGAACATTGTTGTAATGTTGTTTTCGCCCTGATTTATCATTCGACTAAACAGTCCAGTAT
The DNA here is from genome assembly GCA_008360955.1 of Fasciolopsis buskii. Lineage (NCBI taxonomy): Eukaryota > Metazoa > Platyhelminthes > Trematoda > Plagiorchiida > Fasciolidae > Fasciolopsis > Fasciolopsis buskii. Next base: position 32,474 of record LUCM01000721.1, on the reverse strand, counting down.
TAAATTGCCATTATTTTTTCACGTTCACCACCCTTTGGGATTGTACGCGACCAATCAATCAATCAATCAATCAATCAACCGATCAATCAATCAATCAACCAATCAATCAATCAACCGATCAATCAATCAATCAATCAATCAAACAATCAATCAACCAATTAATTAATTAATTCATTCATTCTGCCATCCCGTCAATCAGAGGGTGTGCTGGAAGTATCCAAACAAAATCAACTTCTCGGTCGCATGGATGTCGGTCGTGCTTTCGGTGAATTGGCCCTATTGTATAATTGTAATCGAACAGCCTCAGTTCGTGGTAAGTCTTCCAGTTTTCGATCCCATCTTGTGGTCGGTTTGCCATGATGCATTGGTTATTACTGAAACTGGACGCAAAGCTTAACTGAATCAATTTGAGTGTCATTTAACCCGAGAAAAGTGTTGGGGCCGGGGTCTCAACCCAATGTTGCCAAGACAGATGTTATCTTCCACTTAGATCCTCATTGTTGACCTACAATAATTTCCCACGTTCTTGTCGAATAGTGCTTGGACTTGTTCCGGCATATGCAACGATTTCCGTCGATTGGAAATATGAAATTATGCGAATCGATCTAAGCCTGTTCTAGTAAGACCGAGTTCAATCCAGTTTAATAGCTCTACACCATGCTTCATGCTTCGACAAGTATTTGTTGTTTTTTCGAGGTGGGATGATCCATTTCCAATCGGATGGAGTACCATGTTGCGTTCCTAATGATGGCGCAACCAACTATCGATCAAAGTACCCCTGGTGTGACCTGGATAGGTTTAAGAAAAAACAAATACTATGTTCCTCGATGAATCTGATTTCGGCAACTTTGGCAGAAAACATGCATGTCACGATTGCATCAACCATTGTGACAGCACATTGCTTCTTAAGCACACGAAAATGGCTTTAAGCAACAGATACTAATGCGCGTATACCTCGACATTTGTCTGCCTAGTTTGGCATTTTGGGCTCTCAGTTACTAAAATAAGAATACAGCCTATAGTGAGGTGTTTGTGAGTAATGGTTACTAAAATCGACTGATTATGTCCTAACTAATTCTACTTTTTTATTTCCAATAATTGTGGATATTTTCATATTCCATAGCTCCGGTTGACAATTCGCAGGGTTTTGTGATCCCAAGTCAGATGATATCATCAACGTTACCAGTGTTAGAAATAACTTTCAGAGGCACACTACCAAAATTAGTAACATTGCTGATTCCAAGTCCTGCCCATGGCAATGTTTCAAAATTGACTCAGTGTGGAGGTCGAAGTCAAGTCCGGTAAAGGATTAATATAGATAGAACCGATCGATTTTTTCTCGGCTGGTGATGAAATGGTTGTGGTCTAAACCCCTCATCCACCGTTCAGTATTTCTGGACGAGGATTGGAGCCATTGGGAGGATCCCAAATGAGAAAATGCCCCGTGGTGGCAAGAAGATTCGGCCGCAATGATCTTCGCATCCAGATCGCACCAGCTTATCTACCGGCATGACTATCACCGGCCACTAATTGTTTTTGTTTGTTCCGTCAATCAAATCGGAATCGGTTGCGTCAATTGCATGCAACCTAATGTCTCATCGCATAGAATCAATCAAAGAAAAGAATATTTTGTAAATTTTTTTCCCACTGAATTCGATTGTCGATTTCTCCGATCAGTCTTGAGAGCAAGGAGCAAACTTCATTCCAAGAATAGCCATAATTATCATCATAGTCAGTCTCTTCCCCTTGGAATGCACGGATTCTCGAAACGGCTCGTTAGATTGTTGTTATTCGTCGGACTGGATATTCTCTCTGGAAATCTCGGTACAGATAATTTGCCATCGAAATCGTGACGAGGGATGAAAACGACGAGTGGAAAAAGAGAAAGGAAAAGAAACCGCTTGTGGAGTTGACAACATGTCAGTTGTTCCACTCACCATCTCCACATCACTGGGCGTCCATGCGAATCCATGGGTCCTCTGCCGGCTTGGTGCAACCTGACTGCCCAAACCGAAGTAGACGGTTGATTTAGGGCATCTTGTCTCCACTGTTTGTTCAAATGGTCTAGCCCACAAAGCAGCTGGACGATCTGAGGGTCATTTAACCCAGTGGGAACCGATGACTGATAGTTCAGTTCATGCGCCCTTCGGATGGGGTTAGACATCCTGGGTGCCCAGAAAACCCCTTTGCCACGGACGCCGGTGAATACACAGCCGTGTGGTTGATTCGACGGCTGTGGTTGGTTTGGAATCAGGGTTTAACCAACTCTCCTAGACTGGCTACCGAAAACCAGTTCGGTCATGGTGGTTGGAAGATCCCGGGCGTTCGCCTTGGTTCTTGCACTTTGTTGGGAACAGCTCGGCCGGAAGAAGGCAGTGAATGGGGCTTCTTCAGCAGATACTATTTGACACGCCGGTCAGTTGGGAGCATTTTCAGAGGTATTCAGGACGAGGGGCCAACTCAGAGTCTGAGACATCTAGCCCCGACCATGCTGAGTCATTTGGAGAGAGTTAGAAGACGGAAGGCAAGGTGTGCGCAAATTTTCCTACTCATTTCGAACTTTTCCAACCCAGTGGGTCCTTCCGTAATTATTGCAGAATGTGGACGTTGTACTGTACGCACCTTGTGATCCTGGTTCCTCATAAATATTGCTGCAATTAACTCTACTTGGTTTGAACGGGTATAGCTTGTGAAATGACTCGATGTTACGGCCAGCACAAACATTTACCCGTCCGCCTAGGTATAACAACGTGTAATCCTGGGTGAGAAAGTAGCAGTCAGGTGGGGCTTGCCTTGTTGTTTTTACTTTGATCGGAGATGATGATTATGATGATGCAGCGCAAACTGCACTGCTCTTCTCGTATCGAAATCACCGCAAGAAAAGTGAGCAGTCTTCCCTGTAGAATAAAGAAACTACAGCAATGCTTCAAACTTTGTCATTTCTCTTCCAAAACTTGTTCCTCCGTCGTTTTTTCAGACTTTGCTACGAAAGGTTTTCATAGCTGTTCTCATCGAAGCTTACGAATTGTTAGCCCTGTCTTCGGCACAGCTTCCACAGATTACGTTTTCAGGTCATTCGGTGACCACATAAAATTGTTTCCTTGACCAATACTCATTTCAAAGCCTCGTGTTCATCTGCGAATGTGAAGCAAATTCGCAGAATACTAAAATGATTTACATGTCCGTTCGTTCGCCATCTGACTATCGTTGACCGGTTAGGATTTGATCAGCCAGATGGCCAAATGAGATCCCTCCTCCTCCTCCTCCTCCTCCCTCATGGTTGGTGGACGTGTTTGAGAGGCATTCTGAAAACGCCTACCAAAAACTGACCTTTGGTTGGTTCACGGTGCTACGGTGGTTTGCGCTCGAATGTGCTCGGAGCCTCCTGATCGAGGCATAAATCACTCACTTGAACGTGAAGTTCACTCGCTAATAGGCCTTTCAAAAGCGATTCGACAAACCGATCATTTCGTATCAAATATGCGCAAACCACGTCGAAATCATTTCACAAACTGACAAACATGCGAATACGTACAAAAATGCGCCCGCGCGTGCACACATACACACACACGCACACGAGGCATCAATGAACCTCAATCGTCCACAGTTTATCGGTCGGTAAGCGATTGATCGTTTGTTTGATCTCATCTCAAGCCTCATCCACCTCACTTCGACATTCTTTCACTGTGCTGACATTTTGACAGATGCTAAATACAAACATCTGTTTATCGTAAAAGTTCATATGCCCTCGCGTCCGTGGGCGCGCGCGAGAGAGAGAGGGAATGCGTGTGTGTGTGTGTGTGAGAGAGAGAGAGAGAGAGAATTTACGGTCTATCTAACCACATTTCCAACGTGTATGCACAGTTTCAATGTAGGTTGGCCGCAGTTTGCCGTGATTTGTTCTCCCGTTTAGATCGCCTCATTTTTCTCCTCATGAGATCAACGACGTGGTCGGGGTTGTTCATTCGGTTGAGTTTGTTGTTTGTTTTGGGTCATATGTTGAATAAATATTTCTTAAATTCATGCTTACATTTACACACACACACACACACACACACACAAACATGCAAACACACACACACACACATACACGAAGCACCGCTCTTGTGCGCAAAAAAATGTACACATTTACGAACGGTTGATGACACGGAAACAGCTATTGAGGATACAGTGATGGTGTCTAACGCGAACACGGACGATCATCTCCATCGTCCCGCACGGAAACACCTGTCCAAAGAGCAGCACCATTAGTTCCGTTGTAGCAATAATGGTGACGGTTAATTGGACCATTCAAGTCCACATTAGACAGACGGACAAAAATGCTTGTCGAAAGAATTCAACTAGAATTCTTGGAATCCCCTTCTGAGCACTTAAAAATTTTGTGAAATGTAACTATCGGTTTTGGTTCCGGGATCTCAGATCGCTTTCGTGAACACAATGATGTGGTGTCCATATAGGATTTCTCCCTCGTGCAAATTGGGGGAAAATATCCTAAAACATTTTTCCATCATTCAAAAACCAATGTCGTGAAATGGAACTGGGTTTATGGACACAACAGTTGAATCTTCCGCCATCAAACAACAAATTGCCTCTAAGTAACCAACAATCTAGACGGTTAAGGTATGGGAACAGAAGTGTCGAGCAGAATAGATAGATTCAGGTTCAGATTCCCGAGATCAAGCACAATCATTATCATCGTTCACTGTTAAACAGCAAAGCGCGGTTCACTGATCGGTGCCTTTTCCCCAAGTTTACGTGTTTCTATAAAAAGGGTGAATATACAAAATGGACAGGGAGTAGAACTCCACAGATGGGAAAAGATTGGAAGGCTGCTGTCGTTAACACACGGAACAGTCTAATCGTACAAACACACTTTTCCGTTCAATCATTCTGATTCGATAGAAGATCACAACACGATTGCTGCTGTTCACGGTTCTCTGCTTACCGGTCATTGCTGTAGGGTTTGTTTTTGCAGTCGACCTAGATCGACTGGGGTGTGAGTAGATTCAGGATTGATCGACTAGGCTTGAAACGAGTTACAACAATGGGACTGTCACACACGGCAGACATGTGGTAGACATGTGACCTTCTTGTTTGAATTTTGTGGAGTATGAGTAATTTGTAAGCTTCAACCGTGCCGATCAGGAGAATGCGATATTTAGACTTTTAGCATTCTGCATCCTTCCACGAAATCCCCGTATACATTTCAAGCAATCACGAAGAGTAAACCGATTGGAACGGACTCATCTAAGCTTCTTTTTGTGATCATTTACAATCGTCATTCTTTACTCACCGAACTGTGTTCGTAATCATATCACGTTTGATGACTCCTCGGAAATACTCGGAGAATGACCAGTTCAAAAGACTGAATATCGGAAAGTGAGAATGGTATTAACAACTGTTTAACAATACCTGATGTGATTATCGCTTCGAATCCTCAATGTCCAAATCGGTTGGCTCCGTACAGTGTTAGACTTTCGATCGAATGGTATCATTCGAAAAACGAAGTAACGCATCGCATACCCCGTGAACTTTCTCGTCCAGTTGCCTAAAGACGTTCCCATTTCCCGTCGTCCCTCATTTTGTCACTGATTGCTAAATCTTTCGCAAACATTTGAATTGCTAAGAGGATGTAAGTTTTTACCACAACCGTGCTATCATCAATCGTGTTGACTCATGTCTTCCCGTAGCGTCAGTACAAATCCAAGAGTGACAACACATCAACAGTCCATTTGGCCATCATGAGTGGAATCTGTCACCAGTCCGTGATCATCACACGAACGTGATCGACACATTAGGCTGCTAAGGTTTTAAATAGTTAGCGTGTGAGCAAACTGAGTCGATGAGTGCGTGAGGCGTGCAATTCTGTTCATTGCATTCATTTGGTGATTTCGTCTTGGACTTTATTCGAATGGCCCCACGTACCCGTGAAAGATATTGTATTTAGCAAGAATTGTTCTTGAGGTACAATCACATTTCCGAAATTAACGAGTTATCCCGACCGCGCTAGGGTGATACGAACACGGTTTGTCGTCAAAATTGTTGAGTAGAAATCGTTCACTTAATGTCATCCAAACAGAATCCTTTCTGATTTACCAACTGAATTTGTGATGAACAATACAAAACAATGGGGTAAGCAAGCACATGGCCTGACTGGACGGAACAATACCGGGTACTAATGAACAATCGCGCGAGGGAATGACCACAATGTTGGTTGCTTCCTTTCTAAGATGTTCGACGCGCCTACTCATGCGGTGTGATGGAGTGAATACATCGTTTCTTCTTTTCGAGACACTATCGCGTGTCACGATCAATGGTAATTTCCTTTCGTTGGTAGACGAGTTCATTTGCCTCCCAGAAGTGATCTCACAGATCAATAATAGGGGAGTGAACACGTTTTGTTCATTACCAATTAACTTGTCTGTGATTATTTCCTAGTGAATATTTCATACAAAACTTCTCCCCGTAAGCAGAATGGTGTCCTATGGTTCTAGTCCTTTTCTGTCACAGAAATTTGACCAACTTTGGGTAAATCCAAAAGACCGGGTTAAAAACACGAGAGGATTAGGTATTGAATTATAAAGGAGTCATTGTAAATATATCATCTTGAATAGTTTACCGGAACACTCCCGGTAACAACTCGTTCGGCGTGACCTCCTTGCACGAGCTGACATTTTGGACAAGTTGAACGAGTTTCGATGTTTGTATCTATTCATTATTCGACAAATCTGCCAAGCCGTATCAGATCGACTAACGGCAACCGGCAATTTTACTGCATAACTCGTTTTTATTTTTCTCTAAGGCTCCAATCAATTCTGATGTCACTTTATTCTTTCATTGTGTTCCCTAATCTGGACCGAGTTAGGAGATTTTTAAGTTTTTGTATATTCTTTAACCAAATTGTTTCGAAGTGGTTATGAAAATAGATTTGCATGCTCGTGTTCAACCAAGTGTTATCCCACATGAGAGATTGTTCACTTCCACGGTACACCTCTCCCATCATTGCCTCTCGAATCGACCCAGCGGTGACGAGGGCCTCAGCATGGACACTCGATCGAAGTGTGTTCCAACAAATCATGATGTCATCTTGTTTGCATCAGACGGAAGAAAATATCAAGTTCTTAAAAAGGTCAGTTGAATTTATCACGTCCAATTGATTAATCTAATTTGTTGTATTTCATTTCGTTTCCTCCAGTCTCATTCACACGGGAACCTATGCAACTCATTAGCAAAACTTTGTATGATGATGCACTGACTACAATGACTATTTTCCCAGTTATAAGTGGAGGAAGGACATTGTATTTAGTGAGCGTTTGACACTAGTGCGAATTTTATCTTTCATTTCCTTTTTATTAATGAAACAACAATGTACATCAATTTTCAGGAAGGCAGCCGAGGGCTACCAAGTGGGGAAGTTGACCGGCGGTGGGGAGGATTCGAATCGGCGACTTTCACGTCTCCAAACGCCGCGACCTTATCCGCTTGACCACCGCCGGCCAATTTCGTCCACCTGTTGCCATTATGTCATTGTACCAAGCTTGAAAGGGATTTGGTTGACCGATCTGAATAGGGCAGATATTGACAAACTAACGTGCACCCAAAGCACAGTAAACGTATCAACCAGGTTGAACAGGTACACGACACGAAGGACACCAATAAGACAGAAATTTAGAAGCTTCGTTCGAGTTGCATTTTGAAGAACAAATTTGATTGCAAGTTTGAAATCTACATGATTCATGTGTAGATTTTGTGACAAGCGCTGCATCGGTCTGTACTCGCTTTGGACAAAATGGAATTTTCAATATATATATATATATATATTGTAGGCCAGATGATATATTAAATTAACTGGAACGACCCGTAAGACTAATCCTCCGTTTTCTATTGCCAACTGATCGTCCATGCCTGGGGAAAACAAGATGGAAATTAGGTCTACGAACGCCCCGTGAAAGCGCATCAGCCCATCACCTAGGCATCAGGACGTATGGGACAGGCGAACGAATCAACATTCCGGTGTAATCTGCGCTGCCATGGCCACATCTGAATGGTTGGCGTCTCTTCCAGTTAGTAGCCTGCTAGCGCACGGTGCGCTAGTGTGTTGGCATTGAGCCAACACGTGTCACGGCGACTGGTCGATTGTCTGGTTCTCTGGGCTACGTTCTTCACACAAACCAATGGACTCGCGTTCTCGAGACAGGCGTTGGTGACGCCCTAACACAAGAAGGCCAGTGGGCGTCACTGTTGCTCTTATCGGCCAAGACTGGGAGAACTGGTCGAGCGAATAAGTTGTGGAATAAACTCACATTGTCTCGAGCACATGCACGCAGCGACCACAGGTGATGCGTTCGATTCATTCGGAGTACACACTACAGTTCAAGTGGAGTTGAATCATGCCCAGATTCATTCATGAAAATATTCGGCTTTCCACACCCTGTTTGTGCGTAGAAAATCATCGTATCGGGCATTAGACAAATGGAATCTCAGTAAAACAATGCAACTAAACAAACAGTTGGATAGTTCGTCATAGATACCGGTCGAATCAACATGCGATGCTTGAGTTGTTCTTGCCGTGAGTTTTTAGACTTTAATTTCATCCTCCCTCCCTTTGACTTCCTCACGTGAGCAACTTCTCCACGGCCACGTTTCCCTTCGTGAAAGTGGTGTGGATTGTTGTGTCGAAGTGTGCCAAAACGGAGTTGCGTTAAAAGCACAAGAATGAGGAAATATGAGTCTCTTTCGAGGATGTAGATAAGGGGTTTTTCAAGTTCGCTCTATGGCGGGTGATGAACGTCGGCGAGTATATGGGGAGTGCACATTTCACATTCTTCAGACTCTGCCTAGGACGATGTTAGTCAGGTCCTCCTCTGGACAAAACGCTGTTTTCGTGTTGTGTTTTGTGAACCGTTTGAAATTAGTACAAACTAGAGACGTATAACCACAGAACCGCACATTCAGTGACACAGGTTCATATTTACAAATCATCGTGATCGGAAGTAAAATGAGGATGGCTTCTAAACTTCCACAAAATGTCTTTTGAACATGCGTAGACCGTCATAGGCTGCTGCGTGATGATACCGAGCGAATTCACTGTTGGTAATATTGGTTGGTATGCGGTCGTTGTTTGCATACGGGCGTGGGTTGGCGCAGCCTACTGTGTGACTGATTAGCGAGTATGGAAAATGAAATATTCCGACACTGGGTCCCATTCGGGAGAAAGGTATTGAAGAGGGACGAGTTCATGAAATCAATTAATTGGTTTTGAATTTTTCAAAATCTTTTCAGGAGTCCGAGATCTATGTCGTAATGTAGAGAAGGGCATGACCACAACGAATGGAGAGGTTAATTGACTCTAAGTAAGAACCAATCAGATCTAGTCGGCCGAAGAAGCAACAACGACTATAGCGAAAACACTCCCTAACAAACAACGACCACGGTAGCAACAAACAGGTGCAACAGAGCCAGAAGTCAGATAGACAACACGACTCCCTCGGTCGGGAGTTACAGTTCAGGTCGTCAGTCCGGACAATCGGAGCACCGAAACCAAAAGGAGTTCCAAAAGACTTAAAGCAAGAATACACACGGTCGAATCGGCCCGCGAATGCTTGGCTAGTGAGATAATAGATCTCGCGTAAGCGTGGTCTGGAAGAGAACAATATACACAACCGAGCAAAGTCTGGGAACCGCAACTTGTTTCGTTCTGCAATAAATGTGTGAACCGCCCGGTTTCGTTCTTGTTACCCTAACACTACACCCCTACAGCTGTTAGAACCCAATGATGTGCATGGAATGAGAAGTGCTTGCGTATAGAATAAGCAGAAAAATAACGCAAAAAGTATTACACGTTGCCGGACATCCGATCTGATAGAGCGGGGTGGGGGTAGGGATTGGCTTATCTTGAATCCACATGAATCAGTGTTAATCTACGAAGCAATCGATAACAATCGAAGTAGATTGCATTAGTTTGAGTAGAAGAAACTTAGGTATTACAGGAAATTATTCATCGTGCAGTGCGAACGTCCCACTAGCCCCTTAAAGCCCATGGGATGAGGCATTGCATTGTTCCTTCATTCTTGTTTGGAATTGACAGTACGGGATATCTTTCGGGTTTCAACTGGGACGGCAACCCGGGAGGTGAGAGTGTGAGCTGAACGCCTTAGACAGTCCATTCCATAGTGCTTGAAATTGATTAGAACAATGCTGCTCAACAAACGGATAACGGGGAAAGACTTCCACAATTTTGTGCAGACAATCGTTTATTCCTATCTAGTACGAATTTCCGACACGGTTCGTGCCGCACAGCGACATGGCGCTCCAACTTGACAGGTACCTTGAGTCAGATTGACCATATCGCAGTTAGCTACCGTTGGCGCGGTTCTGTCCAGAACTGTAGATCGTACTGGACCACGTACGTCGAATCGGACCATGCGTTAGTTTTAATGCAATTTTCGCTGCAGCTCAACGGCCACCAACGCAGGCCCCCAACCCGATTGGCTGTCGAACGTTTATCTGATTCGGC
>LUCM01000721.1:3114-20365 GCA_008360955.1 Fasciolopsis buskii | reverse complement strand
CAATTATTCTTCCACTCGTTTTTCTGACTGAGCTGCTAACTTAGACCAGGAGTCTGTTTCACCAGGCATCTACGCATTGACCTTCGAGGCATGATTGCATCTTCGACTTGAGGTAAACAATCTTGTAGAGCTCGCTGGGTCCTGGAGGCACGCAAGCCGTCACACCACCTCAAGGCGCAGTCTGTCCGTGGCAGCAAGGTGATTCGTCCAAGTCTAGGAGGGACGGTATGAAAACACTAATGAATGCATTGTCTCAACTTGGTCGGGTTTCGTCACTTGTGTGGCGTCCACGCGACCATCCCATGCGATTGTTGAAGAAATTAGACGATGCGAATAAAGGTTGAAGTCAATGACATTCTTGCATTCGAAATGTTTCTGCTGCTCTGTGTTTCATCTTTTGACGTTCCTTTCATTATAATTCGGTGCTTAGAATTCGTGAGTAAATCGGTAACGCCTTGATGCAAGGTTACTGGTTGTACCAATTGAACTTTCGTTGAACTTTCACTGGACTGAACCGAACTGAATTGAACTGACCGGGTCTACCCACGGATGCGATTGGATGCAAACAAATAAATACGAAGCAATATAACGGTAAAAAAACGCCCCAGCGAAGATAATAAGGCGGCTCGGAGGCACAAGATACTGTACATACTTGTGCTGTGTATTTCTTCGGTCATTCGTGCAACCATTAGTTCGACTAGACGATTTTTCAGCACAGATTGTTCATGTTTCTACGTCAGACATGTTTAGGGTAAAGGGATTGGTCGTGAACAACCGTTGGCTCGTGCGAACTACGCAGCGGTGTTGGTCTTTTAATTCGCACACACGGCACATTCGGTCGTTTATTGCGCTATAATCAGGACGCGTAGCAGAATCTGGTTGTAAAGAAGATCCTTTGGCGTGAGCAAATCACGCTGATATATGTAGGTCATATAGGTCACAATTTGAGTAACAATGCCGAGGACGACCTGAGTTGTTCTCTTTTCAAAAGGTGTCTCTACGACGAAAATCTGAATGGCTCTTGTCACTCGATTGTTCCGCCTGCTACTCTATTGATCGGCCGTGGTCAAGTGGTCAGCGTCGTGGCATCTCAGCCTGTAGGTCGCGGGTTCGAATCCTTTCGTCGGCGGTCAGTTTCCCCCACTTGGATCCAACCTCCTTCCTGGAAGTCGTGTACATTGTGGTCTCATCAAAAAACAAAGTAAACGGTAACGGTTAAAATATATCCGGATCAGAAATCAATTGGACTGGATAACCGTTGTTTTCTGTCCTCGCTACCGGTAAGCCGAGAATGGTCAGCGAATGATTGGGAACTACAACGGGCATTGTCGAAACCAGTTGTTTGTTTGTTGTTTGTTCTTCTGACCCCTGATTTGGTAATTAGTTTTTTCACTAACCCACTCTGCTAGATGCGATTACAGTACCTTGACAAATTTATTCCCAAAATCAAACGAAAATTCCACTGTTCTACTAATAAAATGTCTGACTTAGTGTCTATCGGATGTCTACGGATCACACTTGTATGCAGGCGCCGAACTTTGTTCTGCTTTTCTCGTTTCACATAAGTACACTTTCGATGAACAATCCACAATCCGGCGCCCTCGTCTCCGTTTACCACGAATCGAACGTCACAGTTTTCCAATCTTTGGATCCCGATTTTCCGAGCTTTCTAATTCGTACCCGTAAATAGGCGAGCAATGATCTCGAAACGGCAATTTTTATTTAGGTCGTTAAGTGCACAATCCGATGTGTTGTCTATTCCAGTCGCCAGAGCAGTTTTTTTGACAAATTGAAACGAGATTTGTGCTTTAAATTTGGAGCAATTAATGATTTGAATTGTACTAATTTTTGGACAACATAATGAATGCGAAGGACAGCAGGCTTTTAGAATGATTCTTATTGGCAATAGTATTACTATTGCTAGTAAAAGTACTAATACTGCCCATAATGTTCGTAAAATTGTTCGCATTACCGCTGATTCTAAATTCAGGTGCTAAGCGACAATGAAACACAAGTTAATTATAAAATCTAAAAATAGAATGAACGTTCGTCGGATTTAATGAAACAAATCCAGCTTATGCATTGTTACAAACAGTACACAATTTAGACAATGATGCTTCTGTGTGTGTGTGTGTGTGTGTGTGTGTGTGTGTGTGTGCGTGCGTGCGTGATCGATAAGATGCGACTTAACTATTGAATGGGGGAATATTTGAGTAAAAGTAGCGGGAACAATAGAATGAAAAATCGAACCATTGTTTCCAAGTGGCAAAGGAGGTTAGTAAGTGGACATGCAATGCATACAAAAATATCCTACCGGGGACGTTTCACAAACTGCTCATCTTGTCTGTTGATGATTCTCCTGGTTGTTGGATCCTAAGCGCGGGTAAGCAGTCCCACTACAGAATTTCGAATTTAGGAAAGGAACTCGTTTGGAGTTATTTGAGCCGTGAAATTGGTGAAGTTGACCGAAGTGGTTTCTTGTGTGTTTAAATTGGGATGGGGACAATTTCTACAATCGAAAATTTTCTGTCGGGTTTTGCCGCCTTTCAGCAATTTCTGCTCACTTTTTACCAGGAAACACTGTACAACTGTTTAATTCTTAATTGGAATGATGAGCAGTGCATGTCCACCGCACCCGAATTGGGACGTGATCCCGGGATGATCGAATGCGAATGGAATGTCTTAGCCATCACGTTATCGGGAAGGCTCTGAACGGTTTGTTGAATTTCATGACATGATGTTGCACCTATCTGTCCGTGATTTGTTCGACCACGGTCCGCTAGCGCATACCAGTTAACTGTTATTGATAGACAACTTTTCTGTGGGTAGCCCATGTATGACGGTAAATGACCTATCGGTCTTACCTATTTGGCACGTGTTAGTAGTAGGAAGTTGACTGTTTCCATTAACCTGTTCGGCACGTGATTTTGGGTTGAACCCCTTAGTCATTACATTGTCTGGCATTGGCAGTGATTCCCACCAAGTGTGAAGCAATTATATCAAACGGTGAATTATTTCAAGCGATCTATGACTGTTCGTGCCTAGTCACATGATTTGATAGCGCTGTGTGAGTCACATCAATTGCCCTGGGTTCCGAGGAGAAATATTTAGTACAACACAGGCAAAAGTTTTTGAACGCTAGGCAGCGTTGGCTGTCCGTTTGGAAAACTTGTAATTTGAGGAGGGTTAATGATTTAGTAGTGGCATAGAACTCACTCGATCAGATGTGTTCAGTCCGTTCAATTTCTTCCGAGTTGTTCATGCTCAAGCTTGCTGCCGATAGGGGTAGATTCAACGAACCCTCTGGATAAATGAACATTAGGAAAATGCATTCGTACTTGCAATCGTCATCACCGTTATCATCGTTCAGCGTTAAATAGCATGATGAGTCGTATTAACCAATCCGTTGATTGGATCGAATCGATATGCATAGTAGACAGGAAGTTAGCGGACTTGCACAGAATACTAAGTATGCAAACTCGCGTTTTATTTAATCCTTGTGATTTCCCAGAAGATGACAACACGATCGTCTCTGTAAACAACTCGCTGGGCTCCTACGCGTCAAAGTCTCAAGCGAACGGGTTACGAAATTTGTTGGCTCCTAACCATTTCACTATTGGTTGTTTAGTTCGCCTTTTAGTACACAGTACTATGATAAAACAACCGAAATCAGGACAAACTAGTCCTAGAGTAATGATTGTCTAAACTGAATTGGACCTAATGGGTTCCAGTTCTTTTCCGTGTTCACTCTTTGATCTGATTATCGTGCTTCAATTCACCGCAGACATATACACTCATACACGCGCACGCACACACACACACACACACACACACACACGAATAGATTGAAGACATCAAATAGTACGTGACTGATAGGCACTGTTGGGAGGAGGAAAGTTGATTGCATCACCAGGACGCTGCCATTTGTGGTCCTTAGTTCACATTGTTGGCTATTAGGTAGATGATCATTTTATCAGGATCAACGTATAACCTCAGCGTATAACCTCTATGGTCTCTTGGTTTATTCCGTCAACTAAGTTTCTATCACCGTAAAAGCTAACCCCTCCCCCCTAAACGCCATTCGGGACCGTGGATAATCGTCCGCAGTTCATCCTGAGCTTCGTAACCATCCGAGCGCTGACCTGTTGGTGCGAATTCAACTTGGACGCTTTGTCTTCCGGAGTGGGACATACTCTGTAAATGTTTGACATCCACTTGGTTCGACGGTGACGAAACAGCCGTCCAAATTGTTTACATCATACACTGTCAAAAGGCCGTTCCTGGTGCGGCAAGGGGAGTTGTCACGTGTCATGTGTAGTGACGAAGGTCAGCGGTTGGTGTGAGAGTTCGTGCTATAGGACGATTAATCTATCAGTTATATTGTCGGTCTGTGAACTAACGCAAAAAGACTTAAGCTCACTTGCCATAGTGATGCCTATCCCCATTCAGTTTCACTCTACTTATTACTATCTATTTGGTCTTTGATATGTGGATTAATGGTGTACCAACTCGCATTCGATATGGCGTCCGCAACACGATGTATTCGGTTAGTTCAAACATCTTGGCGACTAGTTCGTGACCCGTTGATTATTGCTATTTGTTGGCGCCCGTTGCACAAGTATGATGCGCGTGTCTCGGCAACTCGCAATTGTCATTCAAGCGAACTGGTGTTCCGTCGCATGACAACGTATCGTGCATAATCATTACATCACATCTTATTTGTTTGTTACAGTCTCAAAACGTTTCTGTTCAGATTGCTTTTCTTGATCACTACAACAGCTTCGTCTTTTACCAGTAGTGTGTGTGTGTGTGTGTGTGTGTGTGTGTGTGCGTGTTTGTACACACCTTAGTCACTTCACCGTTGCAATTAGTTTTACTCAAACGATCTAGAACAGCAATAGTGATGTAATCGACAGCCTTTCTAGTGACAGTCATGTATTGAGCTTTCAACAGTGAATATTTGGTCTGATCGAGGTGTCCGCATTTGCAAAATCCAGTCATATTTTGTTTCCGAACAGGAAATTTCGGAAAATGGTTTGATGTGGTAGTGACGACAGGTGACATCGCTAGGGGGAGAATGAAACGAGTGATGTTTATTTCTTTTATTGGTTTCTGGTTATCGTGTCGTTTCTGCTAGCTTGGAAATCTGCAAACTGCCCGGAAAAGGGACTCCAATCTGATTAGGTACGCTGACTGCAGCTTGTATGAATTTGGTTAAAATATAACCTACACGATTAGGTTGTTGCTCACGTTTGAAGCATCCCAGTTCAGGCTATATAAATGGCAAAATTTCCTAGTTTCTGTCCCTCGATCAGGGGAGGCGAATTGGAAAACCGATCCTAAATGTGTTCACTCGTCTTCCCAGATCGTATGTGCTCACGACTAAGGTTGTTGGGCGACGTGTCATTTGTTTGTGTGCCTCGCGTGATTAGGACCTGGGAAAGTTTTGTGTTTGAAATCTTCGATTTCGTGACATGATCGGTTATGGCTCACGGATTGTAGGTTTTCTTTTTAAGGACGATAGAATTCGATGCTTGAACGATGCCCATGCCAAATTACCGAGTACACATCACGGAACAATTTTCGTATTTTTCAATTATGAAATGACGCATCTCAGAGGTATCTTCGGAAACTTGTCTTGTGACAAATTGGACTTTCACATTTGCAGACAACATGGCTCAAAATTTCCTTGCGTATTTGTTAACATAACAATATAGCTATGCTCATGACAATTTTTACAATTCTTTTTGATCATGAATAGTGTCCCGGCTTTGAAAAGTCTCAGTCCGGAGAAGATGCACAAATTGGCCGATGTTTTGGAATCCGTAAGTCGATCGATTCTTTTGAGATCCTCCGTTGACGACCAAGAACCGAATCTTCCCGGTTGTAGGAATTATTCTGACCGCATTGCGTGAAGCTTTTCCAATTGTTTTCTAGTTCTTTTAGTCTCGGTAATTTTAGCCGCGTTCGAATCCTTCTAGAATTCTTAGTAAACAGACACGCAGTTACTAGACTTTGATTGTAGAAATACGGTCCTAGAATGTATGAACACTAGGAAATAAATGCGAACGGACGTACAACTAAAAATCGTCGAACGTACGTATGTTTGTATTGTTCTGACTAAGGCGCTAATGATTAGTTGATTCCAACTGGATTCGCCTCTTTGGCTCTTTTTTGGTGGAATACAAATTTGGGTCTTTGTTACTTGACCGTACACATGCGTACGGTGGTCGGCGTGATTGCTATAAATCTCTCAGTTTGTAGGCTGATGGGAGACAGTGAACCCGAAAGCCAGCGGGACTATCTGGGAGTCAGTTAACCCAGTGTGAACCGATGTCTGATTGTTCAGTCTGTGCGCCCTTTGGATGGGGCTAGACATCGTGGGTGCCTAGTATATCCTTTCACCACTGACGCCGGTGAGGATACAGTCGTCTGTTTCTTAAGTCGGTCGTGTTTTTGTTTAGAATCGAGGTTGAGCCACTTCTAGACTGATTTCCGGGGTACACTGGACTCGATGGAGGATGCGGTCATTCGCCTTCGTCCTCGCAATTTAATGTGAACAATTCTGACAGGAAATGGCATTGCTTAGGACATCCTCGGCAGCTGATATTTAAGATGCATAGACGTTTGATGGCATTTCATGAGCGTTAGCCACCTGGAAGCCGGAATTGCCCGTCACTGCCTAGTCTGAGACAGTTGGAAACCATCCTAATACTATTTGCACACTTCTGTTTAGGATTGTCAGTTCCTATAAAATACGTACTCACAGCGTGCAAAGTGATCATAAATGAGTAGTTGGGAATTAAACAACAATTTCAGGCATTCCATTGCCCTTGTTATTGATCGAGGTTGATGAACGATGTTACTCCTTGTTTTTTGGTGCTGTATTTGACAGTGATTTTGTTTGGTCGTTCCATTTTCCTCAACGCAGATCTACTACGGTCCCGATGAGTATATCATCCGTGAAGGGGAAATTGGCGAGACCTTTTTCATCATCCAATCCGGAACGGTGAGTGAAAGAATCAGAAAGCAACGCGCACGCACGCACACGCACACACGCACGCACACACACACACACGCACACGCACCCACTTGATCTTTTCATCTTGGCTGACAGCCAATTCGTTCGTCAACGGGATAAAATAACAATTTCCTCTATCACGGTTTCTTTTGCACTGTTATCCATCTAGGTGCGAGTCACTAAATCAATCGACGGGACAGACGAGACGCAAGAAATTCGACATTTGTCACCTGGAGAATGGTTTGGTGAGAAAGCATTGTATACGTGAGTTTCAGATTGTTCTTTGTGTTTGTTGTTGTTGTTGTTGTTGCTGCTGCTGCTGCTGTTGTTGTTGTTGTTTTACTTTGCATTTCCGTTCCATTTGGTTTGTTCGAAAACCTAATACGGGAGAGATGGGCTTGCAATTGCAAACTTTAGAGATTTGCTAAACAAACCGCAACGTGACGAGCATTGTGACGACGGATTATCGTTCTCCACAATCACGGTCCCTTTTCTCGAATAAGAGTGGAATTGATTCCAACATACTGGCCAATCCATGATACTCATGATCACGATGGATAATGATAGATAGTCTTCAGCTGGTCAACCGAGGGAGCAGGCTGTCTCACGAACGGAATTACGATAGGCAACTTGCAGGTGGGCAGTATAAAGTGGGCTCCGGACCCAATCCAGAATGTCTACCTAGTGAGATTGCGTGGTTAGTGCGCGAACTAGTTTTGAAGCGAATTGCACGCACACATAGTGTAGGTTCAAAACAGGGAACCGAATGGAGAGTTAGAAAAAGGAACAATGTGCAGAATTCGCAAGACGTTAGTTCTTTTATTTCCCATTGCCACATTACCACTCATCTGTCGATGATTCGTGAGTCCTCTGCGGTTTGGTACTACCCTGTTGCCCAAACCGAAGTAGAGAGTTCATTTAGGGGATCCTATCCCCACTATTTGTTCAATTGCTCTAGTCCACAAAGCAGCTAGACGNATTATCGTTCTCCACAATCACGGTCCCTTTTCTCGAATAAGAGTGGAATTGATTCCAACATACTGGCCAATCCATGATACTCATGATCACGATGGATAATGATAGATAGTCTTCAGCTGGTCAACCGAGGGAGCAGGCTGTCTCACGAACGGAATTACGATAGGCAACTTGCAGGTGGACAGTATAAAGTGAGCTCCGGACCCAATCCAGAATGTCTACCTAGTGAGACTGCGTGGTTAGTGCGCGAACTCGCTTTGAAGCGAATTGCACGCACATATAGTGTAGGTTCAAAACAGGGAACCGAATGGACAGTTAAAAAAAGGAACAATGTGCAGAATTCGCAAGACGTTAGTTCTTTTATTTCCCATTGCCACATTACCACTCATCTGTCGATGATTCGTGAGTCCTCTGCGGTTTGGTACTACCCTGTTGCCCAAACCGAAGTAGAGAGTTCATTTAGGGGATCCTATCCCCACTATTTGTTCAATTGCTCTAGTCCACAAAGCAGCTAGACGATCTGAGGGTCATGTAACCCAGTGGGAACCAATGACTGATAGTTCAGTTCATGCGCCCTTCGGATGGGGTTAGACATCCTGGGTGCCCAGAACATCCCTTTGCCACGGACGCCGGTGAATACACAGCCGTGTGGTTGGTACGACGGCTGTGGTTGGTTTGGAATCAGGGTTTAACCAACTCTCCTAGAAGGATTTTCAGTGATCAGTTCGTCTTTTAGAATTAAAACAATCAGTGCAAACTGAGAGTGGAAGATTTCGACTCACGAGACACTCGATCTGCACAACCAAGAGTAGTCACATTCTTACGGATAGTCCGGAATAGTGTAAAAGACAAACAAACAGAGGCAAGCATTGCCAAAGTGGCATCTTTTCAGAATGAGATCGTGCGGTGTTCTTAGTTCTAACCGACATCATGCACAATGGCGATGATGAGTTTCGGATGACAAGTCTGAGCATGTGGTAGTCAGATGGGTTATTTTCGTCGCTCCTAGATAGCCTAGTGAACTCCCGAATTTATTCTGACATTCTACAGTTGAGTGTTTCCGTCGTTTTGATTTGCATCTTCTCAGGGTTTGATGGTTTCTGGTCATCACTGAGTAGCTGCGGCCTGTTTTCAGTAGTCGTGATTTGCATTGGAATACATTTGCTAAAGAAATTCAAACTAGTTTACCAAACTGCGTGTCTGGGTCCGAGAATTCACACGTGATGTGCCCGTGTTTAATCCACTCTAGACGGGGCCGAAGAAAACACCCAGAAGCCACTTGTGGGTGACCCGGAATGATCCAGTGGAGTTAGCGTCTGCCAGTATCAAAAATTATCAGAGGTTTGAATCCCATATTCACTTGATACTTTGGCTGTAGACGGGGATTCGCTGTGCCTCGGTTCGTCACCACACTTGACTTGATGAGACCTTACGTGTTTCCGTGCCCTCTCCGTCTCAAAGTCAAGATTACCGGTCCGTCACCTCTCTGTATAGTGGGCCCTAGTGGCTACGGGGCAGTCCCCATCCCACTGCACTCATACGTCAAGCATGCCCATGGCTATTCCCGTTTTCCTCCGTGCTCATAGCGTTCTGCAACTGGTATGACGACAGTGAAATCGAAAAATAGTAGGTCATCATCATCTCTATCCAAGTGACAATTTTGATAGTTTCATTGCCCCTTTTTCGTCCATCATCAACTCCTAACCGTAGTAGAAGTTCGTATTTTGTTTATCTGTTTGACTTGGCATACAATTTCCATTCGTGCATTCTTCTTCGAAGCAATCATTCCGTATTTTCCCCCCAATCTACTTTCAAACAGATCGGAGAAACGAAGTGCCAACGTCATCTCCATGGACGGTGGAGTACATTTGCTCAGTTTGGATCGCAGGTACGAGTATTGCCCAAATCTAATATCCATCGTTTCCCAGATGATTCGATTGGTTGTTATGACCTGATCTGTTGTGAATAACCAAAACAACTTGATGGTACGTTTAGATGTACCTGTTTGGGGATTACAAAAAAAATGATTGAGTCCCGTCTACAGAATTCGTTTCAAAAACGATTCTCTGTGTGTTCATCCGTTTTTCACATGGCAGTGTCTGGATCACATCGATTCGACTGAATCTTAACACCAGTTAGTCTCGCACTTTCTATCTCTCATGCACGAAGCGAAAACGGGTCCATGCAACATGGGACAAAAAGCGACTTATTATGGATGGGTTCGTTCGCTTTTTTTGCTTTACCGCTTACATTTTCACACGAACTCGTCCGTAATTGGCGCACGTGAGAGAGAATAAAAAATACTAAGGTTCAGTAATCCTGCACACAAGATCCGTATAATTGTTTAACATTTAATGACCTGGTATGATGAGATTGTATGGAACTGTTATAGAAGCTTCATTCAGCAAAGAAGCGGTAGTGGTATACATTTAACAATCGACGAAAGGCCGTGTTTCTGACGCATTGAATGACAGTTGCGGTGCTTTCATATTTTCAAACACATCCGAAAGTAGATCGGTTTTTGACCTTCGATAATGAATATTCGGCCATGCGATATGTTTCAGATTCACTTAGATGGTGAAATGTTCGCGGAGTTCGCCGTCCCGTGTTCAGTATTGACAAATAGTCTTGTCGTCATCCCGTTCCATTGATTCCGGTTTTCTGGGTTTGTTTGTTGCGTACATTCGAGAAGTTTACTTTTTTCTGCTTGATTACGACGCTTTTCCATGGGGGCAGTTTGTGCATTTGCACTAGATTGTGAAGAACTTGATGCGTCTGGGCTTCTGCGCTGGTTGCCGTCGGTTAGAACTTCCGCCATCTTGTCCGTCGATGCATTTTTCGTTTACACTTCTGACTCACCCCTCTCGCTAGCAAATCTTGTGTTCAAGCGAGATTCTAGTGCCAGATCAATTAAGAAGTGTGCCATTGTATGGATTATTGATCAAGAATGTACCCGATGCGCTTACATGATGTGCGATAACACTCGTGAAACCAGTCTTGTACTTCCGGTCGACATATTAATATTCGACCAAGCAGCATCGTTTTCGGCCAGTTGATGTTTGTCGATTAAAGTAAATTTTTTAGATGTAACACTCCATTTGTCGTCTAGCACGGTTGTGAACTTCAATCCTCCTAGGATTGATTTACCGGTTTCTGCTTAGTTATCCCATTTGTCAGTGGTGATCATCGTGGGATCTTTCCCATGATCTGCGCACTTCTAAGCTCTTTCACATAAGTCCTCGAGGACCGAAAGTTGATTGATCGTGTTTTACGGTTAATGCGAAAAGCTGTCACGTGACCTTGCGAGCTTATCCAATGAGTTTGGAGAAGAGCTATTTTTATCGGTTTCGCTTCCACCTTGCGCATCTCGGTCGGAAGAAGGACCAAATTGGTTGCAGAACAGTGTTCGCGGACATCCTTGAATGTGCAACATGACACACGAATGAAGTATGCGAAATTGAAACTTTGCAGTTAATCACGAGATTGTAATGTAATCGATTCAATACTCAATCGGACCACAACAACAATTCCTTAATATCACCAAATTGTTACCTTGTAGTTTAAACTGGGCAAACGGAAAGTCTCAGATCTGCAACGTGCTTCCTAATAGATCTCAGCAGTTATTAAACCAGAAGCTTGTACGTAATATCGTTGTCCGTCGAAGGGAGACGCGGCAAATATCGCGTTAACCCCGATCGAGTGTCACTCACTTTCCAAGCTATCGGACATTTTTGATTGCTCCACAATTCCATTTGGCCTGTACGGGAGCTAGCGTTGCAGTGGGTGCACGCACGCACGCATGCAATGTGTGCGCGCACATACACACACGTCTCCCAGTTGGAAGCCCGGGCTCAAATTTGAGCTCAAATGAGGACGAATCTGGAGTCGGGTATTTCCCGATTGGAAGTTTGACTGGAAGTAAAGTCAGTCAGACACGATATATATATACATATATATGTATATATAATATTGTTGTGCATTCATTGTCAATATAAATGAACGACAGAGATAAAGAAAGTTAGGTTTTCTCCTCCATTCATCTTTTTAAATTCTCCCAAACTGCAAGTTTTTTGTCCATGTTATTTCCAGTTTTCTCGTTGCGCGCCCAATTTCTTTTTCGACTATTTCTGCTATTGTGAATACGATTCACCGTCGCGGAGTATCTCTTCCGATCAATAAAAAAATTACAATGTTCCTACCCATCTTCGCCTCATCCATTTTTTTTATTCAGTACAGCCTTTGTCATTGACAATTTTTTTGTCCCCTCATTGCTTCTGAGTGGTGGTTTTTTCGGAGCGCTGTTATCGTTTTTTCCTTCGCTGGTCTAATGAGCACACACACACACCGGCTGACATGCTGAATGTTTATGAATAAACCGATCTGCCTTTGTTCCTGTCTGTTTCCACCCCGCCCCCCACCACCACGTTCATATTTTGCGCGACTCAACTGCAGCAACTTTATCCACTTGATCGGAGATTTGAGTGAGATCCGATCGAAGGATTATGGAGAATCCCGACGTTCCGCCACAAGGTGAGTGAGTGGTCCGGTCTCCTTTTCATTTTACTCTAGCCTGTTTGCATAATAGGTATTTTTATATTTCTCCAGACGAACAGGCGTGCATACAGACAAACAAATCAACAGACAGTCAGAGACAAACAGACAGGCAGACAGACAGACAGACAGATGGACATACACAAACGTACGGTTAGACATACAATTAGTCAGACGAACGAACAAATAGATAGGTGCGCGGACGGACGAACACAGACGGCACGTGATGCATTCGGAAATGCTTTTTTTTGGTAGAATTGATGGGAACGGTAAAAGTTGTCCATCGCGTATCGCGTATCGCGTATCGCAGGCTGCTTCCTGCACCGTTATGTTCTGGCCTCTGAAGACCGGTTATTTTGGCCTGAACTCAGAATACGGGTTACTAGTGTTCCACTGTCACGTGAGCTCTGACAGTATTGGTGGGATGGCTGCGATCACGGAGGCTGCTGTAAATCATCGGTCTCGGTTAGAAACTGCACCGTTATGCTAATTAACTTTTTCTATCCGTGCATTTCACCCGATATTTACCGATAGTCCGTGATTTCGAGGTGGGAATTTTCAAATAAGCATTAGAAATCTTGAAAGCGGAGTACCCTCGAGTCGTGGTTGGTCCATATAAGCTTTCTTATCCCTGCTCAAACGATGAGCTCGAAGCCAAAGCTAACCTTGACTATGGAATTAACCGTGATATTTCTTAACAGTACACGAAACACGACCTCACGGTTATTAGCTTTTGTCCGGCCAGAGATATCGTTGTCCGCGCAGCGATGATAGCCCCAACCAAACGGACGGTTTTCTGCGATAGTATATTAAGAGTAAGTCTATTCGCCTCTCGGAACCCACCAAAAATTGTGCACTTTGCTGAATCTTCAATGCTTCGGCGAATAACGGTTGAGTGCCTTTATTCGTTGCTCACCGCCCAGAACTCTTGCGCAGACATGTCAGTCCGCAGAATCAGCATGATATGTACGATTTTCTCTGGATGTTCGGTTAAGCCAATCGTGTTTTTTTTCATAGTGTAGGGGAATGTTACAAGCGGATATCAAAGATTTCAGAGCTCTTCGCCTCCGTACGATGAGTCACGAAACAGAGCGATCCAAGGTTGTCTGGGAAGCAGGACTGACGGACGGATTCCTTTGGCATCAGGACTGTGCAGTCGAAAGTCGGAGATGAAGATCGAAATCAGGCAGGTGCCCCAGTTCGAAGATAAAGTAGACGTGGTTTGTCCTCGTGACACGCTCATAAGCGAGCCGGGGCTTTGCTCGAAATGAAGACCAAGAAAACGACAGAGTCCGAGGGCTTGAAATGCAATCGGCCCGCGAGCTATGACCTAAAAGACACTTATATGAATTGTATGGTTATAATAATTAAAAGACAGTCGTCTTAATCGGCCCGAAGCTATTTATTCGTTGTTGCTTGACAAAGCACGAAGGGAGAGGGGTTGAATGAGAGTCGAAACCATCGCTTGATTTCGCTAGAGTTAACGGCTGTGATATTCCGGTTTCAAACCACATACATGCTTGCTGAGCTTTGGTGGTAAAATGTTTCAAATCAATCGAATGCTGACAGTCTTCGGTTACCAACGGTCACTTGATTTCCGAGGTTATCTCAACCTTGATCTGTAGTGTTACCGTAATTTGACAGGTGAAATCCGTAGACAAAAATGCATGTATTCGAAGTTCAGAGCGATTCCACCTGCGATTACCACTTCCCGATTATAAGAAATGAACTCATCCTCAGCGATATTTCGCGTACTCGGCAGGGCAGAAAGCTCACCACAAATGTAACTGCGGCGTTTTATCACTTCTCCTAGGTCAAGCAAGCTCCTCCGTAAAGTTTCAGGACAATAGAACTGGAGTACTTCTCGCGTTCGGCCGGGCCTACTTTATGCGGTTGTAAACCCTATTCCAACGGTGTCATCTAGAGTGAGACCGCCTATTTGGAGAGTATCTTCGCACCTGCGATGTCGTGAATCGAATGTGATATTGTCGTCGGACGGGCTATCGAATTTCCTTGAGCTGATAAGACCTGTGTCATCTGTTATAGAAATCAAATTAATTATGCTGGACTGTACCAAATGATGCTCAATTGGAACATTTCATACTGTCCCCGTTGCGGTTCGAGTGAATCCTAATGCAACAGTGTTTTCGAACTATTATGACGCCAAAACTGAGGTCCCATTAAACCCAAGTTTATAAGAATGTACCACTCGCTCAACTGAACTAGTCAAACGATAATTCATTACACAAACTGATTTACAAATCAAACAGAAAACATTTACAGATCAATAAAATCACTCGTTTAAACGACCCAGTCATACTTGTCAAAAAGATTGACTGATCACGTGCAATTCGACACGAGTGAGTAGTTTCATTCGACGATCAATATTGACTGATTGTTGCTTTGAATTCGCCCTACAACAACCAGGTTCCATATCGTCAGTTTGGGATATTTCAACCCGGCCAATCTCGAATGGCAATCTATTGTCCCGTGACTGGGAACGATGATTTGCTTTGGTGGTAAGTTCAGCTTCAATCTACCGTTTATTAGTACGGACATTCGGGGAGCAAGAGGCCGCACAATGGTTTCGCGAAGGGTTGTGTGTCATCATTAAGTTGATTCATCCTCCAGTATCCAGATTAGACTCGTTATTAACAAGCATGACAACATTCTCTGACTATTTCAGCTAAGAAACACTTCTAATCGCTTTGAATCCTAACTGTCGTCCTCTCGGACAGTTGCTGAATGGCACATTCTATTCGGACGCGGAAATTCCCGTCGAATGTATCACTATATTGCTAAGAAGTTATACAGGTACACTTGATGAAAATATCCTTGTTCATATTCATGTGATAAAATGACACGTGCGCACAGCTGATAGCAACTTTCAGTCAGTGTTTTGTTTATACCTAAGTCAACGGGATTCTGCGAAACCCTGGATACTCGCATTGCATACAGACTGTCGTAGTGGTAGTAGTAGTACTAGTAGTAATAATGCTTGTAGTACTAGTTGTAGTAGTAGTAGTAGTAGTAGTAGTAGTAGTAGTAGTAGTAGGAAAAAATTTGTTCGGGATTGTATGTCTACAGTTCCAGAGTAAGCACTACTTAGTCCCGTGCTAGCGATGGCCCTTATCTCTCACGGATTAGGCTTCATGTTGTTTGTGTTCCTGTGCGCGCAGGAACGATTTGTGTTAGCATTTGACACCTGCGACTCTGACCATTTCAAATGAACTTCCGGCTTCGGATCTCACGGGTGACGATGCTGCCAGTTGCGCTCGAATTAACGACCCTGCCCGCGTTCCCACCACGGTCTACCATGTGCGAGCCACTCGTGAGTCTTCGTGATCAAACGTCGGCGAATTAGATTGTAAATGACTGGAGTTTCCCAAGCTGGGTATAAACAGAATGTGGAAAAAAAACACGCGGATGTCTAAACCAATCGAGACCAGGGGAATTTTAATCCATCGAACAATTTCGTATTCCTGAAGATGAGCTCAGACCATCGAGAGAGTTGATGAAATACGCATTCACAGTTGTTGTTATAAACGTAACCGTGGGATTTTTTCCAATTGTCCGCTTATTGGTTAATGAAAGGGTAACTTGAATAGTATGTCCGTCTTTGTACAAGGGCGAACATGATATTTGGGCTATACCATGGAACAATATGTTCGCATATTCTAACCGTAGACACGTCCTCAAGCAGTTTTGTTCAATACTTGCAATATGTGTCAGAGCAATTCGGGGAACATGTGACAATCAAAACTATATGCTGTCTAAAAAGCCTAACTCGTCTCGAGATTTACCATAGGATGACTTCCTAGACATACCTGATTGTCCTTCGTTCCGCATTGCTCTAGTCATTATGTCGTTTTGATCAGTTTTAAAAATAAACCTCTTAATACACCATCGGTGATCGAAGCTCCAATGATTCATCGATCCAAATGATCTGCGCTTCTGGTTCATCTCTAAAACATCTCCAACCCCGTTTCAAAAGCCAACTTCGATGACTTTCGTTCAGTAGAGATAAATACGTGTACCGAATTGATCGGATAGCGTGGATGAACAGTTTACAGAGCTTATTTGCTTGACAGATTGGATTCAACTTGCAAATTCTATGTGAAAATTTGTTTCTTCGAATGATCTTTGTGCGGTCTCTTGCTCCCCGGATGTCCGTGCTAATAAACGGTAGATTGAAGTTGAACTTACCACCAAAGCAAATCATCGTTCCCAGTCACGGGACAATAGATTGCCATTCGAGATTGGCCGGGTTGAAATATCCCAAACTGACGATATGGAACCCGGTTGTTGTAGTGCGAATTCAGAGCAACAATCAGTCAATATTGATCGTCGAATGAAACTACTCACTCGTGTCGAATTGCACGTGATCAGTCAATCTTTTTGACAAGTATGACTGGGTCGTTTAAACGAGTGATTTTATTGATCTGTAAATGTTTTCTATTTGATTTGTAAATCAGTTTGTGTAATGAATTATCGTTTGATCAGTTCAGTTCAGTGAGTTGTGCCTTCATACAAACGTGGATTTAGTAAGCCTCATAGTATTAAATGGGGTCTGGTATCGTCTGTGGTGTATTTGTCGTCCTTTACGATTTGTTTCTAGACCGTTACGTCAGCCTTTGCTTCATAGTTATGTGTTTCTATATACATATAATAATTTATCATCATTGTCGTTCAGCTTTGTACAGC
>LUCM01000719.1:24748-87211 GCA_008360955.1 Fasciolopsis buskii | reverse complement strand
GTTTAGCAATGTTCGCCTTGTTTGCTATAAACTCCTTAGCAGAAAGTTCATCACGAAATTGAAATAAAATTGGGCAGTTATTTTTGGGGGATTTTTTCCGGAGCCTAGATCAAAGACAGGAGTGGTGAGTCATGCTACAAGCATTGAGAATGGTAGATTGGACCAGTGGCAGTGGGAGGCGGTCGGGTACATTAAAGACAACGGCATTCTTCGCTTTTGCAATACGTTTGTGAGCTTCCTTAGTTACGGAGTCAAAAAAGCCTCCTGTGGCAGCCAGATTGCGGGCATTATTTTCATTGGAAGGGTCAATTAAGCTGACTAATGTGGACAATTTCAATGACAGGTCCTCGATCTGTTGTACTTTATTTTCTAGGTTCCTTAGTCTTTTCGAGACATCGAGGGCTTTGGAACCAGAATTACTAAATATATCAATAATCGGGACTGAGCATGTTTTAGTGGGAATCAGGGGTTTTAAGGGTTTTCTTAATACTACGGTGCGGCGCTGACGTCGCTTTGGTTCGGCTAGTGAAGGCATCGTACGGGTTGTATGAATTCAAGGACGTCTGAAGTGACTAAGAGAGGCTATAACCGTTTGGTAACATACAACGTGATGGTGTCAAAAACTGCGGGAGCGTAAAGGTGAGAAGGTAACTAGACAGGCCAATAGGTAAAATTGCTCTTAAAAGTAGATTGATTGACGGATAGAATATGTGGTTAGCAGTATAAAGACCTTTAGTATAGGTCCAAGCGGGAGATGAATACGTGGCGGTCCAGGCTTGAGACAAATAAAGATAAAAAGGTCAGCGAGGAATGAGGTCAAAGTTTAATGGTCAAAAAAATTTAGGAATTATTTCACCGAGGAAAACGGTTCTAATTATGCTAAAATTACTACAATAACACTCTAATAACACTCTAAATTGCAAAAGAAAACAGCGAGAACAACTTACAGCGAGAAACGGTTTACCGCATCTTGGCAGGGCTGAATAGTTCGTTCTTGGTAGACCCTAACCTAAAATCGCTACCATAGCTCACTTTGAGTCATCACATTTTACGGAGTAGATGCACTATATTGCAGGTATTTTGTCGCTATCCAATAATCATCATAATCTCAGGCTGGTACCCAAGCCAGAGTAATTTGCTCTTGCGTTTTAGATCTCGCATCCGCAGCAGACGCGCTGCTGACGCTTCCGTCCTCTTAGTGGCGATTTCAAATCCGCTGCCCTATCATTCCTGTTAAGAACCTGTTATCTAGAACTGTCGCCGGAGTTTTGGCTTGGCCAACGGTAACTACGCGGATTGTCGCACTGGGTATCTCAACTCGCATCTTTGCCATTGGATAAAACCGCGACCACTACCGTCTCCAGAACGGCTTGCGCACCTCATAGTCCCCAACCGTACTGCTGAATAAAATCAAAATGCCGCGACAAAAAATGACAGCATACAGGACATTCTTGGCTAGTGTATTTAAGGAGTGTTCTTACACAAAATTTCTCTTATCTGACTCACCTCCCGGTAGAGCTTACCGCCCTCCGTATGTAAATATAATCACTATCCTTGGGAGTTCCATATCCCGAGCTTCACAAATTTCCTCCAGATAGTTTGCGACAATCTTGAGAGTCATCCTCCGCCCTCAGCATTTTTTGGCCTTTTGTTGTCAAATACGTGTTTCATCCAATTTTCCTGACGTTCCGCCTGGTTTTCACCACTTCCATCCAATTGCCGCATAATCGCTGCTTTTTATCTCTTCAGCTTAACGTTTCCGTCCATTACGTAACGCTCCCAACGTTTGGGGACTCCGGCCATATATCGATATTCACCGTTGAGCCCCATCCTGTTGTGCTCCAGCAATGAACAAATTTGGTGCACTTAAACACGAAATGACTCGTAGTCCGCTGCTTGCAAACGGTCCCATGAAACTCTTTCTGGTCCTGAAAAATTAGGTTTTCCATTTTTGCTTTCTAGTGGCATACCTGCACTTTCCCCATTGCTTTGCAGCATCTCATTTCATTTTCCAGTGAGCTTCTGCCATAACTCAACATTGCTCCCACCCCCTTATCCTAGTCGATTTCCATCATTTACACTTCTCGTGCATCATCCTTATAAAATATAATCTTGCCTTGCGCATGCCTCTCGCAAATCGAGAAATATACATTATTGCTATTGTTATTCATGAGATTGCAATTATGTACAAAAGAACCATACATTTGTTAGTGAGCCTTAGTTAATATCCAGACAAAATGCAACAAAACAGAAGACAAAATCTGCGTAAAATCTGAACATTCGATGAAAGAGAATACAAAGAAAGTACCTGTTCTCTGGTTTAGTCAAATAAAAGAGATATTGCGCTCCTGATCAGGTCCAACAACACTTGCTTGAGTGTGACTGCCAAAAATCAACGTAAACGAAAGGAACTTCTACAGTCGACCTACGTGAGTGATAAAACGATGGTGGACTATGACAGAACAGGCCGCTTCATATCTATTGACCCGTAAATGCACCGAATGTCGTAGAATAATCTCAAATGAAGGGCACAGGGACGAGAGAAAGAAGGGTAATACATCGAACAAAAAATAAAAAACCACTAAAATCGCTGTCGTTAGGATCAAGTTGAACGGAAATAGTTAGATATGGAGAGAGGAACGAAGAAAAGAAGGGAAAGGGATTTTTAACCAATCTGCTTCCCATATCGACCAACTCCAGTGCACAAACTAACCCCATGTACCAGTGCATTATGGGAAAACCCGCGAACACCCCTTTCTGACCGCTGGGTAAATGGAATATTTACAACCATTTTAACGGTGGATCTACCTTCGGCACACTACTGTGTCCAGCACTTTCCAACTCACTGAT
Organism: Fasciolopsis buskii; assembly: GCA_008360955.1. Taxonomy (NCBI): domain Eukaryota; kingdom Metazoa; phylum Platyhelminthes; class Trematoda; order Plagiorchiida; family Fasciolidae; genus Fasciolopsis; species Fasciolopsis buskii. Next base: position 84,361 of record LUCM01000719.1, on the reverse strand, counting down.
GTGCCAATAACAAAGATGAGCATCTCTCGTTTTTTCGTTCACTCCCATATCTTTCGGCCCTTTTATGTGCCTATTTTTATTTTCTTTACCAATCGTCGTAGCCAATCGGCTGGAAAATTTTCCGGAATGTCATTTTCCTCATTAGTTTAGGCTGTCTAGATGCACGTGGAGCACGATCAAGAAGATCTCTTTTTCAGGCCGTGCAAAAAACCGATAATGTTGCCCAGCATGGTTAACCAATACCAACTTGAGGTTCCTGCAAAACGTCCACTTGGAACCAGAGGCTGAGAAATGTGATCTCCGACGGCAATGTGATGAGAAAGCAAATCTTCTTGACCACACAGCTTGACCTGACTGCGGCTAACACGCCCAACAAATCAACAGTGAACATTTGCAAAATCAGCGACATTCAAATCCTACCGTTTAGTTATCGTCATAATTCAGGTTATCTTCTCTATTTCCCCTTTCGGTTATTACTCTCAGTGTGACTGCCAAAAATCTGATTTTCCACTGAAAGAAGCCAAAACGATCCAACTTCACTTTGCGGTGCCATTAGGTATTTTATTTAACGTATTGCATAATGCTCTTCACTGTCGTCCTCGCATTTGGTGATGCTCTCTTGTCGCGCCTTTAAGCAATAGCCCACACTTATCCACGGCTTTGGTGTTCTCTACTTCACGCTTCGAAACTGCCTTTGCTTGTTTTGTTGGTCGCAAAGCTATCGTACGATGCGCGAACTTTGGATTCCATCCCCGCTTTGATGTCACTCGTCTTTCGTCCTCCTCCATCATTTCTTCCAGTCATTTTGGCCACGATAGCAGATGTTTCATCCGTAAATCAAATGTCACTGTCTGTTCTTATCGAACATCGCCTTTGGAGGACATTGCATAAAAGTTTTAAATTTTAAAACATTTCGGCCGCATCTTGAGGTCTGCTGCTGTCCTCCAGCCGAATTTCGCGCCTGCCATCGCAATAATTCTGTGTCTAATTGCTGAGCAATATGGTGAACATCCATTATGTTGACCTGATAGCAACAATGTGTAATCTTAATTGGTATTTCATTTTGCTGCCATCATTGAGCTCTGCTTCTCTGCTTTGTGTTATACCATTGTAACGCCTGATCATGTCTCTCGGAGTGTTCCAAAAATACATCATAACATTCCAGCCGATGATTATATTGGGAGAAAAAATAAAAGTGAGATTAGATATGTGGTTTCGACAGTAATTCACTTAATTCTGATAACCTTCGGACCTACAACGCGAAAATTACCAGCGGCTTTCAGAAGGAGGTAAAAATTGAAATATCAGCGTTTTATCAATAGAAAGGTGCGAGAAACGCACCTGTTTGTTCTACAAACAGTTGTATGAACATGCGCTTGTGCAGGCTACCGGGAATGCGAATAACTAGGTTTTGGAGTGCAGATTAAATAGAGATTTGAAGCTAAATAACAGTTACTTCAAAAGACCAGATCCAAGTTATTTATATTGGCTGTCATAACGAGACTACACCTTGACGTAGTGTTACGGCTTGCGTGCCTCCATGATCCAACAAGCTATACAGGATGGCTTATCTCAAGCCGAAGATCCAATCATGCCCGAAAGGTCAATGGGTAAAGGCCTGAGGAAGTAGTCTCCTGGTCCTCCAAGTTGGGGGTTGATCTGAGTTAGCAGCTCAGTCGTAAAAACGAGTGGAAGACCAATTGATCCAAGTAGATGGGCGCCCACTCAGCTGTACACCGCTGCCTTGCGGTCAGGTTCTTGTCAGAACCAAAGGCTTTGGTTGAGAACCCTAATCGTTCTTCTGCTTAGCGGCTGGACTCCCTAGCAGTACCCGTCCATTANTAGATACCTGATCTCCATATTACTCATCCCGTCACTCCATCCAATCCTAGCGATACTTCTTAGACATCAGTGGTCGGAAACCTCTAACCGACGAGGTGATGGAAGATACTTAAGGTCACCTAAATGTAGGAGACAACCTAGGAAACGGAGGGGAACTGTGTAATCTAGATTACGCTGATGATGTCGTGTGCTTGTTCGAATCCACGAACCATTCATGTGCTCTGCAGCTTCAGAGTGCAAAGTGTTGTTACAGGAATGAACGACAGTAGTGCCGACATCAGTGCGCTCAGTTCTGTTGTACGGTTGCGAGACACGGAGTATGCGTGTAAGCGATGTTCGTCGTTTGGAGGTTTTCGACCACCGATGTTTACGTAGTAGGGCTAGGATTGGATGGAGTGACCGGATGAGTAGTATTGAAATTAGGAATCTGGTATTGGGTGCCACTTCTGGGAACAGCTTGTTTCAGCTTATGAAACTTAGTACACTACGCTGGTTGGGTCACGTGTTGCGTATGACGAACACTCGTCTAAGATACCATGCCCTATATTGTGTTCCTCCTAAGGAATGGAATAAGCCATGTGGAGGCCAACAGATGACGTGGCAACGTGGGATGAGAAAATGTATAGCGGTGTTGGATATAGTAGGTGTCTCGTGCCTTCGTGGTTGGGGTCCGAAAGAGTTGTCGACTTGCTGGCTGGAGACACTAAAGAATGTGGCAGTGATCCGTGAACAGTGGCGTTCGTGCTGTCATTTTCTATCGAATCATAATGATTGAAAACACATGCTTTTGTGCAGTTAGACTTTTTCGTGTGTTGTCTGCGGCAGCATCTCATCTTTTCCCGCTTGTTTAGGTCCACCCCCTGTTCCCCTCTGGTATTCACTCTTTTTAGATAAACATTTAACTCTGGGGAAAAGCAGCGGTCAATGAGGCTTGCGTTGTTGTTTAACGCTGAACGATGATGATGATAATGATGGATGGGTTAATCGTGCGTGCGAAATATACTCTGTGGTTAATATGCTCTAATCGCGTTGTGATATTCCTAGAAGGTGTAAGAAATCACCCTCATATCTTGGATGGCTTATTCAATCGGAAAAAACCTAAAAAGAGGAAGTTAATGCCCAATTCTATCCTGGTGATAGGGGTTCGGCGTAGGAGCTCAGTGCTTTGCTGGGCATGGAAAGAAAAGTAAATCTGTACCTGGTGCAAACATGAGACTGATATGTAGATTTTTGCAGTGCCCCACATATTTTGGTTAAGAAACATTCATTTGCCTTTCTGTATACGTTTGCTGACCATTCTCATGCTCGAGCCTATAACTGTGGTTTGCCGGAAAACAAGATGAAAGAGTGATACATGAAAGCGGCAATTGAGCATTGCTCACCAAAGCCGGATCCCAAATTCAGCAATCACTCGATTCATAGGTTCTGATTTACTTGATTACAAGTAAAGACAAGTAAAGAGAAATCTCCAACGCACGATCATAAAGACTCGAAACGCAAGCTGATTTCAATAAGCAGGAGTTCACATGGATATAAACACAGTGCTTGTCAAAATCACGCGCTGAGTTGGAACAAACAATCTTCTAAGCAACCAGAGACATGCGTAGGATTGAGCGCCAGAGTCTTGCGCGGCAGTGATGATACGAACTCTGGGTGAGAACGTTCTTTGGGGGATTAACTCACCAATATTCGCCCAAGCCCAGCAAGTCACGGGTAAAAAATTGGGCAATTGTTTGCCCCGCCCAATCAATTTCTACTGTTTGCGCACTGCCCCATCGATTGCTACAGACAGGCGCGCCTGTGAAGCACTGTATATTGACCTGGTTTCTCCGACACTGATATTGCAATCCCAGTTCGATGGCTGTTAGGGCCAACTCGCACGAGCAAACGAGGTAAACTGGCGGTACCGGTTGTTAAAAAAACAAAACGGTTTGTGTATTTGAGGATGCCGCTAACGAGTCATGCTAATGCATGACCCTAGGTGTAAAATAAACACCGCCCCGCGTGGTGGACAAGCGATAAGAACGGATGGGCTGGGATATTGGATGAGAGAATGCGTGTTCGAGGTTGCCATCTGTTTCAACGGGCACGCGGTTTGCTCGCCTGTTTTGGGGTATCTTAGTCGTGTTAGAAATGCATGAATGCAAACATCAGGCGCAATTGGCTGATGAATGAGTTATTTTAATTTATCGTTTACCGGCTCATGAAGGGGTGGCCGGTTGATTGGTTGTTGGTCTCGAAAAGTTGTATCTTATTCAGGGTCCAGTTATCATGGTGCGGTGGGTTAAAAGTTTTGCATGTATATCTCATCTCGCCACTCAGCGCATTAGCGGCTTCTGAGAGTCGCTTAATGTCCGCTTTTCGAAACTGCCCAATCATACACTCCTCCCTCAGCTTAAAAGAAACTTGCGCAATGCGCATCGGGAGTCAACGCCCCCTTTGTGTTTCTTACGTTAACTGTTCTTAAGGGGCCGCCCGAAAATCACCTGCTGCACGGCACCAAGAGGCCATGAACCAGTATGGACTTGTTCGTCGGAGAATATCACTAGGTCACCTGCCCTAAACAGCCTGTTGAGAATGTATCCACTTCTGTCGGGCTTGCAGAGCTGGCACACGTTCTCATAACCACCTCCTCCAAATGACAATAATCAAGTAACCGGCTTACTTTAATCACGGAGGTATATCCCATGAAAGTTAACGGGTTCCACAAACCTATTGCTGGTACTCAGTGGTTAAAGAGTGGTTAAAGAGTCAGGCGAAGCTGATGATGTCATTGCAGAATAACGGTATCGATGGGGGAATGTTTAGTATTATTTCCACTTCCGTTAACACCACACTTGAGGCTTCCTCCTGAATTATTCATTGTTTACTCCCCGAGAACGTTACCATTAGAATATCTGATCACAACATCCCCATACTCGACCTCGACGACTGGCTTACGGAGGGTTGAATTTTCATTGAATGCCTAGCCCTGCCGTCTTACCCTTCAGCTCGGCCTGCTTTATTCACTGATGAAAACAAGAATTCTTGTTTGGCTGCGACGAAGTTAAGGCCATCGTTGCTTTATATGTTGTATGGCACGCTTTCCTTGTTCGTGAATCGCCGCAGAGCCTGTAAGTCCGAACCCATATTCATCGAGTGTGTAACTTCGAGCTATACGACTCAAGGTTTAATGCAAATCATTATCCATCCATGTTTTTTCTTCCCGTTTCCTGCTTTTCACACATGGTGGGCCGAAATAACCAACCTTGGAGTCGTTGGTGTGCCACCAACCGGGAGTCACCCCAGATTTTGGGAGCTGAGCCATCAGTTGTTTTCCTTTTGCGGAAATACGCCTATGGCCTTCCACCCCTCTTTTTGACGGTTCTTTTTACCGTCCTTTTAGCGCGAAATATAAAACCGTTTTTACATGGTGCTCAACATGTGACTTTTTCACGCATGTCCCTCCATTGCATGCTTGGGCATCAAAGAAAGATGAATGACGTGATGTGGAGCTGGAAGGATGATTGATTGTTTTGCCTGACAGCTTAAAAGGGAGGTAGTCAGTCTACCACACACCATCAGTAAACATTTTCCGGGTTCAGGATTCAGTGACCTTAGGCCTCCAATCACCGGAATTGCCCCTGTATCATTAGTGCTCCAGGGACAGAAAGGCACGGGCATGGGCAAAACACTTTGGATTACGGTACCTTTTACTTCCTGAAACTGTTCGGGTTGGTCGCTGGGGTCACCAGTGCTTCTAAGGCCGACTGAAGGATCCTGAGCCGTCAGTCCACGTTTACAGCTGCTGTAAGTTCCTCATTCCACGAAAGCATAAGTCACCTGGATTGTCGGCCGATTTCGTGCGGTGCAACTTTTTCATCTTTGTCCTGTCGTGCAAGAATGTGAACCTGTTTGCGATGAATGCACGGAAACGGCTGTTAACGTTATGGATACAAAGAAGCACGATCGTTGAATTCATCTTAAATGCAGGGTTTCAGTTAATGGGTTCTAGAAATTTCAATCTGAACCATCTTCAATGGAAAACTGCAAACTAAGCTCCAAACGTGAGATTGTTACCGACTGCAAAAGTACGGCTCGAATCTTAGCCAGCAACATCCTGACTTCGTAGATGTTGTCTCTTCCACTCCGTCGATCATACACTACGGCCCTGTAGTCCACTTCCTTTGAGTCTAAGAACGCGCGCAATCATCGTTACTGTTTTGCATCATTCAGAAACGGGAATCGGCGAAAGTTTTTGGTACTCCGTTCCATTAAACCAGGCAGAAATGTTTCCCACGACAAGTTTAATTCGGGAACATTGGGATCATCCCAGTTGATTTTCTTCCTGCACTGCTTTTAGAGCAAAACGCTTCCTGAAAGCAGCATGAGGGAGTATTGTACAGCTGGCAACAAGCGATAAGATCCCCCTAATTGTGACTGTCCGGTTCGGGATACTCAGTTAAAAAACAAACTACTCTGTCCACTCATCCCATTGCACTCCCATAGTACGTTCGATGGGTATGGGGCGCACGTCCATCTGACGGGTTCACTGTGCTCTTTTGCCTCAAAAATGACTTCTAGAACCCAAACATCGTGAGGTATCCAGTTAACAAGAACGAAAACTCTCCTATGGGAGTTTCTTTAACGGCACCGCGCGTTCTTTGGCCGTTTCCTCCTCTCCAAATGAACCCAGGAGAACATTAAAGCGCTGGTGACTCTAATATGGCCGGTCTATTTGCTCTTTGCTTACCTTTTCCGTCTTTTGCAACGCATTAATCCTGCAAAATTGCAACAGTGCTGCCCCAGGTGGGTGGAATTTCATCTTGCACTCCGCCAATGGTTCGTCCATGTCGTTCTCAGCCCACCACAAGAAACGCGATGCATTTGTATCTTTGTCCAGAAACTACAGCTGCAAGAACGTTTCTCTTATGCCGACAGATACCGCGACCTTACTCATTCACCAGCGACAAGGAAACTTGATCTTTGGTGCGGTCGGATCTGGCCCCTGCAACAGCGGATTTTTATCTGAGGCTGCTCCAAACGTTGCTTCGTAATCGAATACTGCGCAATTTTGTCCGGTTTCTTTTCGTTCATCACAGAATACTGAGGCAGTTAGCGCATATTTTTCCCACAGCGGACATAACCAACTTTTCTACGCAGTGTGCTATCGCCTCTGGGCATCATTATAACAGCCATCTGTCATGCCTAAATCTTCTCTTTGGCAAGTGTTGGAGCACGCAAGCCCTGTTATTCACGACGATTTCGGTCTGCAAACGCCGCGGCGTGAGGCCTTAAAACAACCCTGCCAAAAATGGCCACACTGAAGCAAAAACATAATGCGTAGTCGTGGTATTGCCGATTTACTGTTGAAGCGCTTTAAAGACGTGCGTAGCTGTCGATGTTCATGGTTTATTTATGCGTCTGTCGACTGATCACAGGCAGTTCTTCACATGCCTGCAACGAACCAAACACAATAGAACCTTATGTGTACATGGTAATCATTTTCTTTGAAGTATTCATTGCACTTTAATATTTTATTTTTGTCTGCCTTACGACAAAATGTGGCTGTTAATGTTTAATGCTATAAACAGTATCGTGCAAGATGGTCTGACAAAGCCTAGAAATACCCATTTAAAAAATGCAAATGCATATACATATACACTTGTTTATAGATGTGCATGAAACAAATCAGCCATATTTCGGAATAAAAAACACGAAAATAAATAAATATAAATGACAACTTGTCACCTCTTCATGAGGACGTTATACACTTCATCTGAGGCACGTTGACTGATGCAACTCTTGCAAACTGTGTTTGTTTCTATGCCAGTTTCACCGCGTGCTGCCTCAAACATTTTGCTTTGTGAGCTGCTTGCCTTCTTTGCGGTAGAGTACATCTAAAAATGACACGGATTAAATCAGCTAATTCACCAATACCGCGCATAATTTTATCCCAAACAGTGGAAGTGCTCTTGTGCTTCTTCCTTGTTGATCTTGTCAAGAAAGGTTATCAGGAGTTGCCCCAGTAATTCACTTGTTCAGTCACCGTATGTGTTCGTGAAAAAGTCATGCAAAAATTATGCCTAATTTATTCTTAATAAATTTCATATCACCAGTTTGTTCCGTCTTTAAGGAGTTCGCTTATGTTGTCCAGACTGATTGTATTTTTCACAAGGATATTTTAGTGGATGCATTTAGGATTGCTTAACACTGATATCTCTGTTGAATAAAGCGTAACTGTAGATTAATCTATACTACTCACTCCAGCATAGAAGTCACGGCAGGTGATCACCGTGACAAATTTTGATATAGACGTATCCATTTACGGAGTAAGTTCTCGCCTTAATTATGTCAATGAGTGACAGTTGTATATTCGTCATACTGCATGAAGCATCCAGGCGTGCGCCTGGCGCTCTCAGCAAAATTGAACGGATAGGGTGAATCAAAAGAGAAATTGATCATCTGCAAAACGTGTGATATGAACCGAACATAGGTATCAACGTCAAGGGTCTTTAATTGAAGGAGTCTCTGGAAATGCCGCGAGTTTGACAATGTTAACTTGTAGTAAACTCACGGGTGATCATAAAAAGCAACGTGACAGTTCATCCGAACCGGGCCGCTCAGGAAGCAGATACGTGCTTCATTCAGTCGTGAGAACATTAAACCAGTCATTTTCACATCAGGTGAGAACAGCCAGTTTCCCGAGGGAGGAGTAAATATTAAAAATTGGCAGCTTTCCACAGCGATTTAAGTGTTTTGGCATATGAGTAACGCAGCCCAGAGGTAACCCAAAGTAATCTATGCAGTTTGATAGTCACACTGCAGTTATCAGAAATTAATGGTTTGAAAGCAATAGATGTAAGCATACCAAGAGGTCGGTGCACTCTTATTTTTGCAATTTGAAGCCAACCATTGGGTGCATGCACTGAATCATCGACATCTCAATGCATGCCATTTACAATCACAGGTGAAATATCTTCTAAAGAATTTGTAACACGGACAGTGTACCAGAAGTTCAAAAAATAAAAATACCAACATACCATGAAGGCAAAATGTGAACAATAGGGTAAAAGCACAGCCAAATAATGCATCAACAAACCTTACTATTGTATATCGTTTACCAGACATGTTCAAGTGATATCGGATACCTAGTGACATGCCATTAAAATTTTAATGGAAATACCTTTTGTGCTTTTGTATGCTCTGTATTGAACTGCCTCACAGACGACGTGAACAAAAATTGCAGACGTATGTTTACAAGTATCCTATTGTTCAGTGAACTGATGGCGTATTGTTCAACCGAAATGTCTTACCACCAACACTGCATCGACAAACGTGACCAGATCATAATCATCATCATCTCTCAAAACTCGATCTGGATAACATTCCTGATGTGTTAGTAAGGTGGATAAATCACCACTTCTTTTTCCTGATACAATGTCAGGGAAAACTGCGTATCCCGAAATAAAACAGCTGCTAATGGTGTGCCCGTAGCAAATTTAACATCCAATGTGAATGTTCATTTGCTTGAACGCAGCCCAAGCTTATGCATTCTCCATGACTCTTACGATTGTAACATACTAGCATTTCCGAGAAAAATTAAATTATCTGGCAAATCTTGTGTTACATCGTGCACTGGACCATAGCGTCCACCAGTCTTATCTTTACCACCACATCCACGCATGGGGCATGCAATAAAGGACATTCGGAGATCGGTAGGCAATTCGGGATTAACTTAGCGAAATGCTGGCGACAAGATTCATACTGAGTCTGTTATGTTCACATACAATGAAATGCCGCCGCTTGTTTCATCATCATAATCTGTAATAGGTGATAAACAACATGAAAAGTAAATTAAGGCGTCAAACATTCAACACGAGGTAAGAAGTTTATTTTTGCCGATTCAATACTTCATTCGTGAGCTGAATGATTCGGCTTCATAAATGGAACAGCTGTATGCTGATGTCAGTGATAGCGAATGGTGCCTTGCACAATTGGATGACGTCGCTATTATCAGTAGCACTGTGATAAAACCACGAGGAATCGAATAAGGAAAGCAGAAACGAAAAGAAAACAAGGATAAACCCTGAGTGGCTGCAGTACGTAACGTCAATCAATGACCTTCGGAACTAGAATACATTAACACTGTTAGACTCACAGAGTACCGGTGTGCAGCGGATTCTGTCCAATATCTTACTTCAACCGGAAAACTATAATGCATCCAGCTTGCAGTACTTCCGCGAAACAGAATCAGGAAAATTAAGTAATTTTACCTTTGATTTTCTTTTTCTTTGCGAGTGCCAAAAGAAGTCAAACATTTTCAAGCAGTTGCTAATTTTTATAACAGATTTACGACAAATTTGAATGGAAATAATACGCTTTCGAAACTTGTCAATAAAGGGATTGCCTAGTGTATTTTACCTCCACAAGTTCTGCGTTTAGGAAATTTGTAGGTCGCTAAATTATGCTGAATCAAATTCATATTCCCTGTCCTATAATTCGTTTGAACCACACGCAAACCTATATTACTTCTGAAATGTTTCCCAAACATCTGGACTTTCGTCGCACATGATGAAAAAGTTGCTTCAACTGACGCACCAAAGGTACACTCATAGTCACAATAAGTCAACTAATCAGTTGCCTAGTATAAAAATTACAAAACAGCAGAATGGACCGCATGGATCTCTAATCAATTCGCAAATGTCTGATATTCATATGGAATACGGTCCAGCGCGAGCACGCAAAGTGCTTCTGTCCGTTGCCTCCTTATGACGCTTATTCGGTGGCCACAAATACAAGGCTGAGCAAGAAATATTTGCCGACCCTTTTTCATTGTTATGTCTACAAAAAGCAACCGACATATTTACGAGTCAAATATCAGTTTATGTCGGATGTTACCTTAAATTGGACACACCCACATATGAGATGAACCACGGTTCAGAAGCATGATGCAACATTAGACAGTGGAGTAGCTTGCAGAAACTAGCTAGCTAGCTAGCAAAAAAAAACATTCCTCATAGAAACAAAGCTTAATATGAATAGGCTGTTTAGAAAGTATACTTATACGAGAGGAAGAATTTACATTAGAAATTGTATTTGATTTTAACCCTCCGATTAACTGCAATTCATGACACCATTCTTGAGTGAATTTCTCCATGCGACACAATTAACAATTAGACAGCAATCATTAGTAAGTCACGAAAGAATGACCTTCATTAGATTTACGAATAATATATGAGGCGATGAAGCACAAATAATCACATCATTGATAACATGAGAGAGATAATGGACTTCCATAAGCTGAAATCATCTGGTGCGAACAAACCAATTAGCCAGTTTGATTAAATCCGTCGACAAAAGAATCGGAACCTTGGGATGGAAAATAGTTGATATGCGGTCTATGAAATTAGCAAAATTCGATAACTTATAAAATTCTCAACAAAATCCCAGAAGAAATCCAAAGCCTCATTAAATTTCGAAAATGTTTTCCATAAGAAGAATTTTGAGAACCTCGAATGAAGTATTGAATCGGCAAAAATAAACTTCTTACCTCGTGTTGAATGTTTGACGCCTTAATTTACTTTTCATGTTGTTTATCATCTATTACAGATTATGATGATGAAACAAGCGGCGGCATTTCATTGTATGTGAACATAACAGACTCAGTATGAATCTTGTCGCCAGCATTTCGTTAAGTTAATCCCGAATTGCCTACCGATCTCCGAATGTCCTTTATTGCATGCCCCATGCGTGGATGTGGTGGTAAAGATAAGACTGGTGGACGCTATGGTCCAGTGCACGATGTAACACAAGATTTGCCAGATAATTTAATTTTTCTCGGAAATGCTAGTATGTTACAATCGTAAGAGTCATGGAGAATGCATAAGCTTGGGCTGCGTTCAAGCAAATGAACATTCACATTGGATGTTAAATTTGCTACGGGCACAGCATTAGCAGCTGTTTTATTTCGGGATACGCAGTTTTCCCTGACATTGTATCAGGAAAAAGAAGTGGTGATTTATCCACCTTACTAACACATCAGGAATGTTATCCAGATCGAGTTTTGAGAGATGATGATGATTATGATCTGGTCACGTTTGTCGATGCAGTGTTGGTGGTAAGACATTTCGGTTGAACAATACGCCATCAGTTCACTGAACAATAGGATACTTGTAAACATACGTCTGCAATTGTTGTTCACGTCGTCTGTGAGGCAGTTCAATACAGAGCATACAAAAGCACAAAAGGTATTTCCATTAAAATTTTAATGGCATGTCACCAGGTATCCGATATCACTTGAACATGTCTGGTAAATGATATACAATAGTAAGGTTTGTTGATGCCTTATTTTGGCTGTGCTTTTACCCTATTGTTCACATTTTGCCTTCATGGTATGTTGGTATTTTTATTTTTTGAACTTCTGGTACACTGTCCGTGTTACAAATTCTTTAGAAGATATTTCACCTGTGATTGTAAATGGCATGCATTGAGATGTCGATGATTCAGTGCATGCACCCAATGGTTGGCTTCAAAATGCAAAAATAAGAGTGCACCGACCTCTTGGTATGCTTACATCTATTGCTTTCAAACCATTAATTTCTGATAACTGCAGTGTGACTATCAAACTGCATAGATTACTTTGGGTTACCTCTGGGCTGCGTTACTCATATGCCAAAACACTTAAATCGCTGTGGAAAGCTGCCAATTTTTATTATTTACTCCTCCCCCGGGAAACTGGCTGTTCTCACCTGATGTGAAAATGACTGGTTTAATGTTCTCACGACTGAATGAAGCACGTATCTGCTTCCTGAGCGTCCCGGTTCGGATGAACTGTCACGTTGCGTGCCGCGGTGTTCAATGAGGGAACCTTATAGACACACGATTTTAGCGACATCCATCTACTTTAGGCATTATTAGCACCATAGATCGTGGATAGCAACTGTTGAATACACTTCCGATATCTCAGTGTGCACCAATACTTGGATTTCGAAGCAGCTGATCGCTCACACACATAAGCCCGCTGTGACGAGGCAAGTGCGGAAACCATTCGCATCAACCAAAGGAGCCTATACTGTACAGGGAGCTTTCATCGGATCTGATGAACGGTCCGAGTCTGCCACAAGAAACAAGGCGAAATATGCACTTAGCGCTCGGGGATCCTACCTGAGTGCTCGTTGTATAAGCGTCAGAAGCAGCGCCAATGCCGGTCCACCTAGTTGGAGGGTGCATGAGGTAGTTCTTCATTGTGTACAAAAAACCACGTATCTGTAATAACAAACGAAAAGAACTCACAACAGAGGCTGAAGGTACAGACTACATCAAAATCGCCAAGGTTTGAATGAATGACGAGTGACGTTAGAAATATCATCGATGGCACACTTCTTTTCCTGCCGGTCTTATAGGCTTGAATGAGACACGATAAAGAAGTGTTTTAGATCTGCCGCCTTTATACTACTACGAAGAGAATGATGGGGCACATTTGAAGAAGGCCAACATGTAGTAACATTGTTGTTGGGTGACATTTTTTGGCTACAATCTAACAGTAGTCTTGGTCCGCGAGATGCCATCACGACTTCATAACAATGACGAAAATTCCCAAAGTTATCTGACGAGCACAGTGACACACGCAAGTTGGATAGTAATGGTTGGTACCTTCTCAAATTGCTTGAATTGGACTTATGGGACCATGAGTTTGACGCACGGGTTTTGGCGATGAGCACCTAGGACCAGGAAGTACATTTTACTAGGCACAGCTTATTCGCCATCCAATCAGTTGGAGATTTGTGGTACTCTTGGATAATTTTAGAAAGAGAGGTAGCAACATTGACGCGAACGAACTCTGACCCAAAGCTTTTAGCACCAAAGAAAGACCCGGCAGCCAGCACGAGTAGAATTTTATTCTCTGAAATTCTAGGTATAACTGACCATAGGTTTCTTAGAACAGCGTGTAGTGTGTGGTCATTTACATTAACCAAATCCATGACAACTTAAATCACGTTCCGTTTTTTGTAATGGAAGCTTCCTTCGTTCAACAGCCCTTAGTATTGTGCGGATTTCTACTGGGGGTACTGAAATCTCTAAGGGACTTCGCTCGAATGCTCCCATTAATGAAGCATACTAAATCACGGTGTTGCATTAGAAAGTTGTCTAGACATCGATCAAATTTGTCAGATGTGCAGAATGTGCTTAGCTTTGCATCGCCTTCCAGTGTGTGCGTAATATTTGCAGCTGTTCCGTTAGAGTGAAGATTTCTTGGGGATATCAACATTCGTTGACGACCTAAAGTTTCAACCTTATCGGGGCTGAAATGGATTCCTTTATCTGTGACCAACGCAATCGGTATCAGTCATGGCTGAAAATTTTAGACTTACAGCATTTGTGAAATTTGGATTACGTGACGTAGTTAAATAAAATTCTGGCCGTTTGGAATACGAATCCATACCTACCAAACTCTAATATTTATTCAAGAAAGTTCCACTGGGGTCTGCAAGATTAATGTGCCGGGCCTCACAAGCTGGAGGCCATTGAGTCTATCTAGCTGAGGGGATGAGAGTGAATATTTTGTGCACAGTCATTGCCCCGTTCGGCCCTCTACCGTTGAGTTTGAGACACCAACATTTTAATCACGCCAAAGACTTCATTTGTGCCAAGATGCCCGGAATAAGGATCTACTACAACAATAGATCGCAAAGGAGGAGGCAAAATAATCTGAACGCTAAAATACAGCACTCCATCAAAGGCCTTAGAAATATCAGCCTTATATTTGTATAGGTTAGATGGACGTCTTCTGAAAGTTGTCTTCCAACCGTTAAAATTACAGGACAAGATGGCATGATATTATTTCCTGGTTTCACGACTTAAGTCGAAGCTACTGAGAGAAAGAGGCGGTATAATTAGACAGTCTTCAGAAGAAGCATCTTTAGAGACAGCAGATAAAGGCGGTTAATCAGCTTGGGAAATCGCTCTAGGTTTTCTGCGCAGAGATAGGCACCGAGCAAAATGTCCCACTTTTAAACCACTGTTACAGAAGCGTGGAGATTGTACATGGGTTTTAATACTCGTGATCTGTGATGATAAGAAAACAAGGACCAAAAAAGTGTTTGTGCAGCCGCCTAACGGCTCAAAATACAGCTCGGCTCTGAATGGGTCTAAAAACAATCCATTCCCATGAGATATGAGGGCCAGACGACAGGTTGGCTGTTGTGCTTTAACACTTCTCCAATGCCAATGATAGTTGCATAAGTGATGATCGTTGACTTCAGTTTTGACGAAAAAGCATGTAAAGTTACCAAGGTAGACAGAAACGCTAATATTCGTTCAAGTACATTTTCGCGTAAAGAAGACCTGGCAAACGAGTCTTGCGAAGAAATATCGGACAGTGAAGCCCGGAGTGACCGATTGCATTTTCACACAACCGGTCGCTTTGACACTAACATTTGTCAACTTCCGGAGTTGAGAACGTTGACAGTCAATGAACAATTACATGGATATGTCATGAAATTTCATGAATTTAAGGCCAACGACAAAAATCAGAGCGGCTGACAAAAGAAAGGTATTGGTAATTTTCAGGACCTGAGTCTTTCAAATAGATTACACGTCCCAAGAACAGGAAATTCATGTCCAGCAATAATCTTTACCTAAGCATCGAAATTTTTAATACTAACACAGGACATAAGAAGCTAGATTAACGAGTTTAAAATGAATGTATAAACACTGCCCGTTGCAGTGATAAATGAGCAAATTACAGAATTGTTGTTAAGTGCACATGTGTCTGAAAGGAACAGAAGTGGTGACGGCTTACGAAAGAGACCGAAATTCCGAGAAAAGGGTTGAACCAGAACTGTTCGTAACGTAGGTGTGTGAACTCTGAAAAACGGATTAAATGTGGCGAAGTTTACCGTACTTGGGGCATTATGAATTTTAAAAACTATATGCGAGATACTATTGAGCTCCATAGTTGCATTCTGCGATTCTGTTGAGGCTTACTTCGAGTTTCACTGAGTTTGCAGTTTGATGCGACTGCTACAATGTCAGTATCAGAGACTGGGAGGCGTTAAAAAACAGCGCTAGCAGATATCCTGAAATCGCTAACAGAAAACTTTGCTGACTGAAGTGTGCTAATCTCGATTAAAAGAAGTTGCTTCACTAACTGTTGGTCTACCAAAGAGCGAAATGTGGCGCACTCAGCAGCTTCGAGATTGACAGATCTGAAGTGCAAGGAAATAATTCTTTCACGGCCTTATCCCATTTCAATAGACGATTAAAGGAAAACAAATTTTTTTACCAGAGTGAGAATCTTTTCTCACAAGAAATAAAAGATAAACACGTTTAGTTTCCGGATCGCGGTTCCTGTGTGTAAGACATCAGGCGTTTCTGTTAATCCTTGACCGCGAGGTATTTCAGTGAGAATCAAGAGTGTCCAACCTGCGTCTGTCCGTTGATAGTAGTTATTGGAACGTCAGCTGCGGTGTTCTCGAATAATCTTAGTTCTAAGTGCAGCAGCATTAGTGCGATCGATCAAATTCCCAAAGGTTCTAACAATAAAACAGGAAGATGTTGACGACCAACACGAACGAAACCGTACTCTCGACATTCCTAGGTACCAGTGATCGCAAGTTTGCTGAAACTTTGTGTAGTATGTTGTCAGTTGCGCTTTTCTCAAATATATGTCAGGTCTCTAGTCTACTTGAATTTTCCTGATCAAGCTAAATTGTGAGATGGATCAGACTGCAGTAGACGAGTGACAATGGAGCACTAATGTTCACAGCTAGCGGAAACCGCCGATGGTTCCAAACAAATGCTGGTTTGGCGAGAAAGATTCATCCCAGGCCTCAACGACAAACTCACTCACACTGAAAATATTACTGAAAAAAGTTTTACCCCCTGATAGACCAACGTGGTAGTGAAGGCTCATGCAAAGAAGCGCAAGGCCTGGATATGCTTTCATGGCAGACCCTTGTCGAACGTACATGGAGTCTGGAGAACGCGCATTGCAAACACAAATGCAGTGATACAGAGGAACCTCCGCGAAGCGCAGGTTGCTCTAATGAGTATTATATTTGCGTACGGTCCAAGCGTCGGACTGAAGTAGTCGTAAAGGGCGTGACTGAAAATCAAGGAGTGTTTGCAAGGCAGGAAAGAAAGGTCAATTTTTAGGGCAGATTTTTCTTAAGGGTAAACGTTTAGGATGTGGTTGGCGCCACGGTTTTTAGATGAATGGCCTAAACCAACCATGGGATAAGCAAATATAGACTCATTCGAGACGCAGCTAGCCAGATATGAGCCTACAACCGTGTAGTTGCGGGTCCGACCCGAAAATCCTAGCGATTCGGTGACCTATGACGCACACTACATCAGAGCCCCAAGAACATTTAGTGACCACTACACCTGTCCAGGAATGCTACTCTCGCAATGGACCAGATGAGTGATGGTTGCATAAATAAAAGGAGCTAGGAATCTGGATTCAAATTAATAGCCGGTTAGAGTGCTGCCTTTATCTAAGACAGGCTAAGGCTTAAGCATGAAGCTAATTTCTAGGCACATCGACCAGCACGGGATTATTGCAAATCAGGAATATGGGATATTTGGGCATACGTCTTAGCTATTATCAAGTTGGCATGAAGTATTGATGAACTGGCCTATCGTCTGTCCGAGTGCTTTGTAATGGAATGGCGGAACTTTAGCCTATCTTGTTCTAAAGTGTCGTCAACGAGGCCCGAACCGCTTGGATCTTACCTCAAGCGTAGTCAATCGGTGGGTTTCAGAATCATCAGGTTCAACAATAAACCACCTAAAGAACATCCCATACTCTAATCGTTCACCCTGAAGTGATTACGTTAACTTGGAAAGATTAAACTGCTTGGAGAAATCAACCGGTTCAAGTACGAACAAAATTCGGACTTTATCACTGCTAAATGTAGAAACACGATCAAAGCATACGCTGCAAGATATCCCGTGCATTACTGTTTGAATATTCACCTGTATGGAAAGTCACGATGTGATTAGGTGAATCTATACTTCTAAGTGACATCCTACTCTCCAACCCTGTTATACTATTCCCTTTTTGCAGTACTTCTTCTGGCAAGTTTTGTCTGTTTTCAAACTTTTCCTGTACTGATATCTTGCGTGACTTCATACATTGTGAATTTATGCTTATTTTTCGCATTTGGAACTCCCAATTGCATTGAATCCAAACGTTAACACCAAAAATATTTGGTTAATCCGTTACGATCATTACCCATTAGGGTTGCTGGAACATAAATCAAGCTGCAGAGTCATAGTCCGTCAGTTCACTGATCGGCTGGTAATGTAGGTGAAAAATTCCATGGCTCTTGCGAATGACTTAATTTGTTATTATCCTGTAGTCGTTAGGACCTTTGAGCTGCCACTTTTTGACTCAGTATCACTAACACGTGAAAACAATTTTTTAGATTATTAATAAGCTCGGGTGAAAGGCGGAGGTTTACGGAAGATTTAATTTTCCTAGATTCACGAGGAGTTATCGATCTTCGGCAAATCAGATTTTATTTCGCTTAGTATAGTGATTAGAAGCCTTGATTTTCTTTGCGACTGCTTATTTGAAGGTGGGAATGTTTACTACATTGGTGTTTTAGACTTCAGGAGCTCCAAAAACAAACCGGATATCTCGTTTTTGGCACACTCAAGGAGCGAGATGACTTCACTCTCGTAACGGTAATTTTCTCATATGTTCTTCACGTTTTGTTTGTTCAGTTCGCTAACTGGGACCGCCACAAGTGGTGACGGGAACGGGATTTTAACGTATGCTTCTGCATATCATTGGTTTTCTAAAAACAAACTGAAAACCAAAACAATTTGTTTCCTAGGTAGTGTTTCATCTCTGTGACTGTGGCCAATGCAAAATTTTGACAAAACATCTGAGCTTGGTAACAGTGTAATTTTGAAGTTATATCCATGCTTCACGATGTACTCTATAGTTTTTTGCTTGGAACATGAAGTGATCAAGGAATTACAGAGAATGCTAATGGGCACTGCCCAAACTAAGACGTTGCAAACCTAGTCTTAGTAAAGAGAAGAGGAGCAAAAGAAAACGATAAGTTTCATTTCATCGCCACGAATATTAGCGCGGTTCTACTGCCATTCAGGAGTTCGTAGTGTCTCTGGTAAACGTTATCCAGGTACTTCTGGTAAGTCAGTCCTGATATCAGAATGTATTCATCTCTATTCAGTGCTCTTTCGATATTTGTATAGCCAAATTGAGGACGAGTGCTTTTCCCAATCTAATATTTGTTTCATTTAGATGAAAAAATTTTCTTCCTTTCTTCCCTTATTCTTAATGACTACATTTTAATGTGTATACGGTTGTGTCATTAGTACTAAAAAATTCGTGGATGACAACCGATGTTCCAAACTTCTAGGACACTGCATTTTCATTTGCAATGCAGTTTATTCCCAGCGGAGTTTTGCAGTCGTGTTTCTTTTTGGAATGTATTTTGAAATTGATGAAAAGACCCCAAAGGATGCAGTGGAAGAGTATCGGTTTAGATCGTTCAGTCAATTCATGACCAGAGTGGTGCCTGAGGGTGCCCATTCAGACGCGGTGTTGTTTTATCAATGTTTTCTGCTCGTTTCCACGTGAATCACATTGAATTTCTGGATCACCATATAGGAACTATCTGATCAACTCTGATCCACTGAATATTTGACGTGCACGTGCGGTCAAGCAAGCGCTATTTCAGACCAACTTGGTTGTTGCAAAATAGCTCCCAATTTCGTATTTAACGTCATTTGCAAGCGAAAAACGCCTCTTCGCGGAGATTTGCAAATGCCTTATTTTCATTTGCCAACTTCCTATGTGCTGGAACCCGTGAGGTGGATAACTTATAAACAAGCACAGTACAAAGGGGAACTCTCGTATACCCCCTCGGTCCAAAAATGTGACACTCAGAACATTTCCTCATTTGATGCTTCCTGTTGAAACAACAGAAGTAAGATGCCATATAAATGCAAAATATATCCATAAAATCGGCAGGCTCTGAACGGTTTGTTCAACTACACCACATGATGTTGCACCTATCCATCATTGATTTGCACGGTTAATGTCCGCTAGCTCTCAGCGATCGACCCCTACTGATAGATGACTTCTCTGCAGGTAGCCTAAGTACGGCGAAGGCTTTGGATATGACCTAAAATCGTCCCGGGTTCGAGTCCCAGTTCGGGCGCGGTGGATATGCACTTCTGATGATTCCTAACAAGGATGAAACAGCCGTACAGTGCTTCCATGGTTTCATTATAGTGAGTTGAGCGATCATTTCACATGGCGAATGAATTATTTCATGAAAACGTTTAATCTCCTACTACTGAAATGTATCAAGTAATCAAGCTGTGTAGGTCATATCCAAAGCCTTCGTCGTACTTAGGCTAACTGCAGAGAAGTCATCTATCAGTAGGGGTCGATCGCTGTGAGCTAACGGATAGTAACCGTGCAAATCAGTGACGGATAGGTGGAACATGATGTGGTGAAGTTGAACAAACCGTTCAGAGCCTGCCCGGTAGCGTAATGGCTAAGGCGTTCGACTCAGAATCGTTCGTTTGGCCCCGGGTTCGCGTCCCAGTTCGGGCGCGGCGCGGTGGATATGCACTGCTGACAATTCCTAACAAGGATGAAACAGCTGTGCATTGCTTCCATGGTTTCTTTATGGTGAGTTTAGCGATGATATCATATGGTGATTTATTTCATGTAAATATTCAATCTCCTACTACTAAAGAACTTGATAGGTAATATGTGAGCTGCATTGCAACGTCGTTACACTCGCCCGTATTTAAGCTGATCAAAATTGTTTTGGTGCCCACCCAGTAGGTTCGGATGTTGTTTTAATGTAGTGCGAGACCTTGTATTACTATTCACTATGTTTGCCTTATCGACTTACGGATTTCCTGCTCGAAAGGTCTTCTCTTTCCTATTCTGCAGATCCAACCGTTTGCGCCCAGTTGGGGGAGCACTGTCCAAGCATTCTGCATCTGTAAGGAGGAGGTTGTGTGCTAACGTGCTAGACTCCGTTGTATAAGCGTTGATGCTGACTGATGCGCTTACTGGATTTCGTTTCACGTTGCTCTCTTGTAATCCGTTTCGGATTGTCGCTTGTGTGAACCACATTGAAGAGCACTCTAGCCGTCAGTGCGTTACATGTTACAGTACCGGATCGTTTTATTTACCGTCTGTGGTACAGTATAATGTGGGTGATTAGAATTTGCGGCGACTGATTTACGTCATCCAAGTGAATTTAGTCTTATTTTTAAGCATTTCACCTGAGTAGACAGTCGATTACCAAGAAGTTGAGACTCGTGAAGGCAGTGATATGACAGGTGATTGTCGGTGAAAATTGCAGCTTATGGGGAAGAATCATCCGAAGAAACAGGTGAAGCTAAAATCAAAGGGCTAGTAGCAGAGTTTTAGTTGACCCCAGTGATTGTCCTGACATCTCCAAAGGCTGGGGAAGTTACTTATTCTGCAGTTTTCAGGATAAGTAAATCTGTGGGTCTTAAAGATGCAAACCTTTAAATAACAAAGGACGATTGCACTTTGATGCATGGAAATGAGCTACGTTTCTGCACATTATTTAAGTTTCAGTTGTTGAAATAAAGACGGTGGATTCTTGGATAGGGGGAACGTTTTTGACAAGATTTGTGGCACCGAGATAGCTATTGAAAGGAAATGGCGAATGAGGACAGTTGCAATAATGTTGAATAGACTGAACAGGTTGAACTTGGATGTTCCTATAGATGCGGGAACGATGTTAGGGACGTCTTGCATGAACCTGTTGTTATTCTCCACAATGAAATATACATTCACTTCTGCTTATGAGAATGTCTGCTGAGTTTTGGAGAACACGGTATAGCTCCCTCATGGTATCATCCAAACGCGAATTCACGATAATGGTCTCCCGCTTTCAGAACTTGACACAATAATTGTGGTCAAATTCGAGTTGCACTGTATGTCTAATGTCATCAGTATTTTTGATAGAGGTTTCCGGTGGGAAATCAAAACTTATGAATATGTACGAATTCGGGAGACCCAGTCGACAAGGCACGGTATGAATCGTTTAACTTTACAATTATAACGCTCAGTGAGCTCTGGTGTTGCATAACATCCCAATCAACGGTTCATTATTCTCAGTATTATTCACTTGTTCTGTGGTTTCATTAATTTCACGTCGCTAGTGGAGGAGAGATTGGCTTTGGTCCGTTAGCGTTGGCTGCGTTGATTGTTCACCTGTAAAGAGATTCATGATATAAGTATGCATTTTATGTCCATGAAGATAGATGTCGGTTCGCGTTAACTTTGAAATGGACAAGTAAGAGGGTTGGTCTTAGGAGCTGGGAGAGACTATGTGAATCCGTTCAATTTTATTTCCGAATCTGGGATCCTAGCGCTCCAACTGAACATAAATCGTAAATCTGTGAATGGATAAGTAAGATGGTGATGATGGGTTAGACGAAGCTGGCTTAGCAGTATGTTTCAACATATTCGAAGATACATGTACCAATAATGTCCCATTTTTGTTTGATTAAGGATCAATCAGGAGAACGGAAAAGTAGGCATTGAAGCAACTGTTAACGATTTAATTCGGGATACAGTCGTGCTGCCTGGGAAGCAACAAGCCGCATGGACTTTTTCCGCGATATTCACAAATCACGTCATCAGTAGGCTGCTGTAGTGGTATTGAATTCCCAGGGTTTTGCCAAAAACCAGTTGTCCTACGGATATAATGACAAGCTTTCCTAAGACTATATTATAGAACCATTAATTCGTTACCTCTGGAAGGGATTACATTATTCATCAGTGAACAACCTGGGGCACTAATATTCGGCAACTTGTAGCATCGACACAACTTACAAGATGGTTTGTATTTGACATTTGTGTTTTTAGTAACCTGACGCAGGTAGTCGAAAAATGGAACTCTGCACAACGGTGTAGTTGGAAAATGCAAAAACTTTGCAAACGAGTGTGAATAATTATGAAAATACCACGAATTTTAACTGAAATGCACTCTCAGTCTGAGATTATTAGATCAAGTGCAGAAGAGACGGATTTCGAAAGACTTTTTCAGAAAGGTATAAAATTGAAATTAGGACACGTCAGGGTATGAAAAGAGCACTCTGATATATCGTCATGCGGAGACTCAGTGCTTGGAAGTTGCCCAGCGGCGAAAAGGCAGACAAAGCACAAATAGGGGATTGTTTTCTTCAACGTCATAAGAAATACTTCACTGAAAATGGATACATTTCAGCAAACGTTTATTTAAAAATTCTGAACCGCCTTTAGAGTATCGCAGTAAATCTCTAGTTTTCACCATCCAGCCTCACAATACGTCCCTCTACTTTGGGTGCAACACGACAGCATTCTTTCTCCTTCTCAAACATAGCCTGGCGGATTTTGCCCCATCCAGGCTTATCCACAGAATTATCATTTGCATTCCTGTCTCCTGATTCTGAAAAGCTGGAAAAGAACTTCTCCTTTAGTTTCAACCCTAATTGGTCTTGCGTTCTTTCAACCCATCGCGCAACGGCTTTCTCCGAAGGATTGGACTGTTCATCGGGGTTGAAATTTTTGTCCGTGAACTTCTCAAAAGAGGCCAAAAGTGCCTGACTGACGCGGTTTCTTTGTTTCATGCTAATCAGTCCGGTACGAAATTTGCATTGGGTTTGAGTGAATCCACTTAGGACGCTAATTGTGCGGAAGTAGTTAATCACGGCAGTACTCAACGGTATTCCTGCTTCTTCATCTACAATGCGCCGCTTCTTTGCCAGTACGTCATAGCCATCTTTTCCGCTAGAGTAAAAAGAACATTTTATTTGATTCAAATGGAAAACATGAATTCAATATATTAAAACCGAATGTACTTCGAATTGCAACCAAGAAAAGAAGCTCCAATTGGTGCGTTATTTTGAAGTTTTGAAATGTAAAAACAGCATGGTTTAAAGTGTTCGCAGTGAACTGACGTTTCTTTTTCTTTAAACACTTCAGAAGAAACTGTAATAGTTCAATGATGGAAGCAATATCTGCAGCGCTTTCTAAATAAGGGACATATCACGGGTTTTCCATTAAGACTCGGTTTTACAATATCAATGTATCTGGTGCCTTACGGTTTGCCCAATGCTCATCATTCAGTACCATCTACTTGGATGTTAACTGAGGTGTCTTTTGTCGAAAAAAATACTTCATACACGATCAAGAAAACCTGCTACGTTACGGACAATAGGAAAAGGGGGCTGGGACTATCGCCTTTAAAAACATCGTGCAATGAAGAGAAGGTTTAGTAAGCATCAGCCATATTCTTCATCATTCCTTGCAAAATCACAATTAACCTCGGAACTTGATGTGGGATACGGCAGCCACTTAGAATTTTATTCGGTATACTGGTGCCTGCCCTAATTTGCTTTTGCTGTCTGCAATTTCAACAGCTCAATAATTTGATTTTTATATTCCAGTGTCCTCGTTTGGGAGTGCCATTTCATTACTTTACAGAATGCCTGTTTTATGACCGACAGTATGTCACATCCAGGCCGGATCGTTACACAGCATCGATGTCGTGAACACGCACTAGCCTTACAACAGTCTCTTCTTGATGTATTTCTCGTTATTCGTGGAGGTAGTTCATCATATCATTAACACACCTCCTTTGATTGCTCCAAATAGGAACTTTCACAGTGTGAGTTTGTTGTTGCCCGAGAAAAAACGAAATTTTTGTCTCGTCTCAAATTACTGGCTCATTTTGCAAGGTGCGTGATCGATGATAAACTATAACGCACACTAAAGGCTCGCGGTTCAATGGCAGTTCCAATCAGTCACAATTTCATATATGACACTAGAAAAACCGTTTCGTAAAACTTCCACCTACTCGGCCATGAAAGGAGTGCAAGCCAATCGATAATGGCGGTCGCAAACCAGGGGTTTGTCATCGATCTTAATCGAGTTGGTATCCACTCGCTGTCCTTTCGGACGGTCTGCTCGGTACGCAAACGTGATCCTTGAGACCTGTGGAAATCTTCCTTCTAGCTTGGGAATCTTGTATTAAATAGCAGGGTATGGAACATCAAAGAGATGTAGAAATGAGAGGTTAAATCTTTAAAGTCACCTAGGGAGGGGAATATAACAACTTCAAAATCCAACCAGTGCACTGTCACTAAAATGAAGTCAAAATATCAAACCTAATATGAAAGAGCTAATCAGATAATCAAAACTTTCATTGGGTTTGTGATTAGGCCCTAGTATTAAATACACAGAATTCGAGATGAAAGAGGCAACTGGTGGAGAAAATGAAATGAAAAATGCATTTGGATCAGCAAAGAACTTTTTTGCTTTGGAGGCAAAAATGATGCTTTTGGCGGTTTTGGTGATTAAGATCTGTTCTACAAACCAGCATCGTCTGTTATTTTCCCTTTCGACTTAGGACTGGATTATGCCGGAAAGTCATCTATTGTGCATATGACTGTAGTGAATCGATTTTTTCTATGGAAATGTCAAAAAGAAACAAGAAATAAAAAATCGCAAAGTGTAAACCCGGATGCACCTCAATCGATTCCGTCCAGCGCATAATAAAGAATACGTACTAATTTCCTATCATTAATTAAGAATACATGAAAATCCGAGCTTCCTTTGACGAAGGACAATGCAAAAAGGTGGGAAAATTGATTCACAGTTACTCGGAACTGGTTTACTAAACGAGTCCTCTGTCAAATACCTGAAATCTGATGCTAATCAGTCATCACAACTTTACGGTCTACCTAACGCGCCACCGACACCATTCATTCATTCATGTCAAATACCAGTTTTCCCCAGGACAAGATGGCAAATTAACTGGCTGAAGTTTTGAAAACTGGTTGACGCTAAGGTCCCCAGTCGCAATTTTGCGACAATTTTAATTCACTCGGTCATTTAGGCATTTACGAAGCATGGATATGTCAAGTGGCATGCTAGAGACTTCCAACAGCACGAAAACGTTAATTTTGTAAGTAAAGGAGTATTGAAGAAAAAGTTAAAGTTACAAACCTAAACTACATTAACGGATTGCATAAGGCCTTTTTAATTCACGTCATTAGCCAGGTGTTCTTCATTAGATTTGTTGGGATCCTTAAAGTGCTGAACCAACGTGACACCTTAGGGTTAGAAACTAGGAACTTGACAGTGACTATCAGTCTATCAGTCTATCAGTCTATGATACTGCAGTTTGAGTAACTTCAAGAACAAAAATTTTGTCTTTTCGACATCTAAAGTGAATAGGTTATTTTCCACTAGATTTGGAATTCCAAATTTTTTGAAGATAAGCATCAATCTGTTCCGATAATCAAACTTGGATGGGACGTTCTCAGGTTATTTCCGATCGCAAAGCATACGAGTTTATTTTCAGTTGTTTTGATATGTAACGACTATATTAGGTGTTATTTAGGGCAGCTCGGAATTAATTATAGTTGAAATTTATGTATGACATCGTTCTTTCACTCTTATGCTCCGTGAAGCATTGGAATCACTAGCTTGACCCGTTTAAAAAAAATCTAAAAACTTCTAGCTGCCTGCTAAAATTTACCAAAGAAACTCGCCAAGAGCAAACTGATTTATAAAATGCAACATTGATTCCCAAACTGTTGTGTAAAATTCGGCCAGTAAAAACTCGTTGGCATTTTATATAAACTCAGTATTTCTAGTCTTCCCGAATGTCTGTGTTTATACCGTGTACGGTAAACTGTGGAGGCACGAAGAACTGAGTGCATACTGAGAACTGAGTGAGCTGAGAACTACGATGACAATTGTCAAAATTTAGCTGGTAGGACCTCAGTCAGTTGTGGCAAAATGCAGCTAAGAGAACTACTTTTACGTACTCTCCAATCAAAGGAGGCAGGATTATTGGTGTTAAACCGCTGAATGGATATTCATTCAAATTTTCTGAAATAGTTATCCGTGATAAGTGTAATAGCACTTCTATTCCTCAGTTATGGAAAAGCGTTCCAAAGTATTTTCTCGGAAGTAAGCTGATTCTAATTTTCATCACACTTCTAATAACTCCAGTCAGCAAAAAATCCCTCGATTTAAAAAACGGAGTAGTTTCTTTGGCCGAGGACTCTAGTTGAACATGAGTTTGGATGGCTTGGTGTAAATTTAATCACGGGTTTTTCGCTACCTAGATACCTGCCAGTTCCCTAACTTCAGTGGTGACAGATAAAAGTTTCTTGTTCAGCGAAGGGGTAAGCTAATGGCGCAGTCACCATTGCCACTCAGATTGACTTACGGTTGTGAATAATCAATGATCCAAGAGCAAAGTTTCTGTTTCTGATTCATATGAAGTCCGAAGTAGCAGGGCGTGGTTAGGTCAAGAAAGAATTGTACGTAAATTTAACATTTGCTACAAACTCTCTTTCAAACTAAAGCAACTAAATTCAACTAGTCGGTGAAGCTAAAATTTAATGGATGCATTAAAAATGCCAGATGGAAGCGATTACTGGAGGAATTGCCTATTCAAATGTATTCGGAATAAAGAACCAACAGAAATTTTTTTTGCACGTTTTTGAATCTTTGATCCTGGAGAAATGATGAAGGTTCTAAATAGGTGCAAGCAGCCGGACTTTCGGTACCTGTAAACTAAACAACCCTTTTTCAAACGTTTTATTCCATTTCAAATGATCCTTTCGCGTGGATTAAGGTCACACTCAAAGCAGAGAACAAATGAAATGTGGCAAAGCTAGTATTTATCCTAGCTTAAGCTAAACAACCGGTTGTGTTCTGTGCTTCAAAGCCAACCAAAACGTTCAAAAGGCGAGCATTTATAAGGCGGAAGGTACTAATTAATGATAAAATGAATGCTTAATGCATTTAAATTAGGTGCACTTCCTCGTTCTAATTTTAACAAACCCGTCTATTTGTGGCCAAAATACTCCTCACCCTCTGTTGTTCACCCTCCCAGTATTTTCTTATAACTGTAACTAGACTTGGGGTTTGAATAATCAATCATTTGATGACAATCAGCAGTTTGAATGGACAAATTATGGCACATTTAATATGATGTCGACTAGTCGGGGAGAAATTTTATGGGTGCTCCTAACAGAACACCTAATTTAGCCACAGTACAAAGTAAAACACTTCCGGCTTTACTTGGCATAGATGCAACTATTTGCGGAATTACAACCGTTCTTTCGATCTGCTCCATATGCTTTGATAAAGAGCTATTAGATGGCAATTAAAAAACATAAAACATATACACTTTAGTTCACAATTTCAGAATACCATTTTGCCCAGCAGCCTGAACAGATGGCGTGACAGATGTTGCCGTTCGAGGACCGATATAATCAAAACGACTAAAGATACAGATCAGCATTCCATCTCGTTTCTTAGAACCTGCTTCCATATGACACGATAATGACAATACTGTCGTCCACTTACTTCGGTGCCGGCAATGTTTTATGCCTAAGTTGCAAGCTATCAAATAAGAAGTTGGCTGTCAGTTATTAGTTACTATTGGAGGCCCCTTATTTCCAAGTGATTTCTATCTGTTTCGAAAATAACAGGTAAACCACATTCGAGAAATATCACATTCGGACAGCGTCGAATCTCAGTATGTACTCATGGTCTTATATCCACATGGTATACTAAAACTGAAGGTAAAGTTATTCCATGCTGCTCAATGAACTACTGTTACATACTATCAGTAGACTTGGAAAAACTCGGGGAGGATGACGTCGGATTTCGACCTCAAGCTCTTGTGCCGTGTGCACTCAACCAGCAGGATTACGGAGACATGCCGAAAGGGGTTTGGAATTTCACTTATGGATCATTTATCGCCCCACACCGGACTGAAGAAAAGGCTTCACCACGGTCGGTTAATCTGATAATGTACAATCAACGAGATAACAGTGAGGCAAGTGATCGGTGTCTGCATCCGATAGTCGTTGGAGAAAATTGGTAACGTTATCGTGGAATCAAGTGACAGTAAATTACGTCGTCTGCGTGAATTAAATCCGGCCTAATGAGCATATCAAATGCGTCGCTTATACTGAAACTTCTATCTAGTTCCCATAAGACAGGAAAAGCTTGAAAGATTAATGTGTAAACTGGTCATAGACGCCAGTTTAGCCTGATGCAGACGAGACTCAGAGCGCAAAACCTCGTTGTATTTTCCTGAATTGCTTTCTACTTAGCAACAGCTTTGCTCTGTTGAACCCGTTTCCTCTGTCTACAGCACAACAGGAATAATATTAATAAGTAAGCTAAGCGCATCATTCGAATTAATCGTATCAGGTTTATTTCTTCGGCCTGTAATTGCAAAAACATCATAAAATTTACAAGTACATATAATTTAACTTTTCGAAATCTGTTTGCAGGATTAAATCCAATATAATGCCACATTCTTTCTGATAGAACGACAACCTAGTCGTCGTCGACTGTGCACTGTAAACAACTGTAGCGATTGTAAATCTTGCCTTGAGAAAGACTACCCACGTTAATCAAAACGTTGGCGAAATATAGCTACCAACAACGCTGTGTTATTAACACTACATCAATCACAATAAAAGCCAATACATGGCGCATCGATTTTTCGATACATTCCTTACGTCCTTCGGTCCTGATACTTACTAGCTCATTACCAACTGGACTGCTCTAGGAAAGAAGCTTGCCAACTGAATCACTCACCTGACATTCCATCAACGGTGTCTTCAATGTAACATTATCCCCAAAACTCTCACTGTTAGACCTCCGGATAATTCGGCTCGATCTGAGAAAGCCGCCTTGGTGGCTTCGCGCAGGTTCCGACGAAAACGTATTTACGACTATGCGGTAAATATACTTTCAATGTGCTTCGGAATTCGGCATACTGATGACTGTCTGAATCATTTGCTCCCAGCGGAAATCCCCGAACAAGTTCGAACCGTCATTGAACAAAGAAGACTATATTCATTTAAAACTTCGGAAACCAAGAAACCGCAAGTTCACCAAATTAACTTCACAGACTGCGATTGAGGGGAGATCGAAATCAAGAGTCAGACTATCTACAGTAACAAATACCAAAAGTATCGTAGTGAACTCATCAACCAGACCGTTGATACCCATAGACTTACGGTTATTATAGGTCTGCACTCATATCTCCGGAGAAAACCGCCGATGGTCGAATAAATTGTGCAAGCACTGGAACAAGCGTTATCGCATTAAACGGAATAAAACGCCAAA
Source organism: Fasciolopsis buskii (assembly GCA_008360955.1). NCBI lineage: Eukaryota > Metazoa > Platyhelminthes > Trematoda > Plagiorchiida > Fasciolidae > Fasciolopsis > Fasciolopsis buskii. The sequence goes on along the minus strand of LUCM01000719.1, from coordinate 54,342 downwards.
CAAGCTAGACTGATGATGTACAATATTCTCAGGAACCAAAAGTCAATTTCCCCAAATATCACAGCGAAAGAAAGGAAAGCACTGACGAACCTAAAACAAGATCGATCAATCCATATCACAAAAGGAGGCAAAGGGAATGTTACAGAACTACGACTCAAAAGTCGCTGAGCACCTACAGGATGGTCCGTATGACAAAACAGAAAAGAAGTTAACCCCTCACTTAACAAATCAAAGGTCAATGTAACCAAGTACCTGTCCGGCTTGAAGCGAAATCCCCAGAAATCAATGGTTCTCATTAGCGTCAAAAACCAGCAAACCTGTGAGATTTTACGGCTTATCAACGATCCACAAATCCAACATCCCCATTCGTCTAGTTGTAGACTGCCTTTCTTGTGAAACGTACGAACTGGCAAAATATTTCAGTGGATTGTCAAAACCATATCAGACGATAGTAGCAAGCCATATCACTGACGCACTCGAATTTGCCCGTAAGCTAAATGACGATGACTTTGCTGTGAGTTTTGACCTGGTCTCTTTATGCACAAGCGTACCCATTAAAAACAGTCTGCGCTATATAAATTCATTGTTAACTTCGGACACTTCCTTAGTGGAAAAAACTTTACTAGCTCCATCAGAAATTATTAGAGGTATAGAACGTCAACAAACTTGACATTCGAAAATGGGTTGTGCAAACAAAACGAAGTTATGGCCATGGTATCACCCGCATCCCCCATGGTAGCAAACCTTTTCCTACACTTGGTTGAGTCAAAAGCCTTAAAGAATTTTATTCACCCCCATGTTTGTACGTTCAGTATGTCGAAGATACATTTGCAATCATCAAGTTAGTACAAAAAGAGCCTTCTTCTGGATCTCAGTGAGCAATGCAAATACATTAATTTCACAATGGAGTCAGAAGACACCAGTAGAGTCATTGCCTTTCTAGATTGTCGGCCGAAAGTCAGTGACTCCCGTAAATTCAATATCGGCGTTCACAGAAAATCCACACATTCGAATAAGTATTTGGACTTCAGTTCAGCTCATCCACAATTGGTGAAACGGACACTTATTTCCTCGCTAGTCAACGGAGTTAAAAAGCTATGCATTGATAGTACCGAACATAAAGAAGAACTAAGAAGTCTACACATCCTGCAAGGCAATCACCATCCGCCACGCCTCAAGAAAACAACGGGAAGCTTGTAAGTCAGCAACCAAGACGAAGAAAGCAAAGAAGAAAACGGCCTCGGTCGGAATTCAGTACAGATCAGGTACTTCGGGAGAAATACGAAAGGTCCTCAGTGACTTTGACATTCACATTTTCTTCGGGATGCATAATACGTTAAAAAGCAACTTATCAAAGGCTAAAGCTCAAGTCGGTGCGCGGGACCAGAATAACTGAAGCTACAGAATCATTTGCAAGGAATGCCCAGCAGAATACACTGGACAAACTAGCAGACAAATGACGACGCGGATAACCGAACACAGAAGGAAAGAAAAGTGCAGACTTTCGGATAAGGCGACCTTGACATAACTTGGGTGCGATTCAGCCATTACTCTGGATGCCATAGCAGAGGGCCACAACATAGATCGTGAAAGCACTCAGGTTCATCCATCCGCATGCGAAATGTACTACTGAGAAGAACACACCAACAGGGATTCAGAACCTGCACTGAACGTAAGCTCACCGAGACTGGCGATAATAACCCTCCCCACTTGCATCAATCGGAACAACGGGGCAGAGATTTCGGAGGTGTGGACATCCCTAACATCTCTGGGAAGAAAACTTTCCAAAATTCACCATGCTAGTTGACCTCACCACCTCGGCGCCGCATGACGTGAAGGATAACTAATTTCTCACCAGCCCCACAATTCAAAGTACACACCTTCACACAAACATACGCACACACACAGACAATGGAACATCCGTTAGCATGTGAACATCCCCTGAGTCACTTCGCTGTAAAACTTGCCTTGAGAAAGACTACCCACGTTAGTCGAAACGTTGGCGAAATACATCTACCAACAACGCTGTTTTTGACATAATATCATTCACAATACAAACCAATACATCGATTTTTGATATACTCCTTACGTCATTCGATCATGATATAACGGTTTAAAAGTTACGATTTGCTGAGTACATCGCCAGATCGTCTTTATCTAGTGCATTTCCATACATCAAGTCTATATCCACGTTAGAAACGAGCTGAAGTGTTCTTTGATCAATAATAAATATTAGTGATAAGGGATTGATTTGTTTCATGAAATAATTCACCATGTAATATCATCACTCAACTGACCATTAAGGAACCTTGGGAGCACTGTACAGCTGTTTCATCCTTGTTAGAAATCCAAAGCCTTCGCCATACTTAGGCTACATGCAGAGAAGTCATCTACCAGTAGTCTGTGCGTTAGCGGCCAGTAGTCGTGTAAATCAGTGACGCATAAGTGCAGCATCATGTGAGGAATTTCAATAAACCGTTCAGAGCCTGTCCGGTAGCGCAATGGCTAAAGCGTTCGACTCAGAATCGTTCGTCCTTGTTCGGGTTAGCGTCCCAGTTCGGGCGCGGTGGATATGCACTGGTGATGATTCCTAATAAGGATGAAACAGCTGTACAGTGCTTCCGTGGTTTCTTGATGGTCAGTTGGGCGATGATATCATGGGGTGAATTATTTCACAGAAGTAAATAGGCAGGAAATTGACAAATCATATGACAAAACTTGCAGAAACCACTCAATAAGAAAAGAGAATTTCCTCGCGATTGCGAATAGCAACCTTTTACAGGTTAAAGCAATTTAAACATTAATACACACGAATGAACAGACCTCCAATATCTGGCAGCATTTGAGAATAACCATGGAGACCAACCAAGCTCGGGTAATTTATCCACCCTTTCCAGCATTGTACAAACTGCACATGAATCACGCTGTTTATTCAAACAATGTGTATGACCAGGGACATTCATCATAAGGACCTCGGTAGTGTGATTGTCTACCATTCACTTAGGGTTATCACCAGTAATTCACAGACTGAATTCCGTTGAACTGCCGTGGGTGGCGTACATAGCACTGACGTTCTACGAATGCCAGACAGTGACAGTATACAATTATCTTGTAAACATCATGCATCTATGCGATTGTGCACTCCCGTGCCTGGTTCAGTTTGTGGAATCCTCTCCAAGCCGCAGCCTTTGACGAATGACTGAACCACTTAGTCAACTATTAATGATTTGCAATATAATACCTTTTCCCTGTGACTCCTTCATGGCTATGGACTATTGATAGCAGGCAAATTTCGGAGGAGCCGTTGCAGACGGACGGCTAGTGACGGCAGCTTGGATTCCCCTTATTGTTCATTATTCACAGCCATTCGTGAAGTTCGGCTGGCTGAAACAAATCTACCAGGTGCTAGCGTTGATAGGGTTTCGGACATTCAATAACTTCTAGCGGTAAAATGACAGTCTATGACTGTGTCTGGACGACCTCGAACTGGGGTAAAGTAAACTGGTTTCCGGCACAGATATTCGAGAAAAGCGTACATCAAATAAGAAATGTCGGCTGGTTACTGGATATTGTGATTCAAATCACATCAACAGATGGATTAGGCGTAAAACGTTCTGTTCACTCGAGCCTAGGCCGTGGATAATTAGTCGTTACCAAAAGCAGATGAATATTGGGATAACCTTTTGAAAGCTCGGCTTTGCACGGCGGAACATTTAGTTCATATTCAACGTCCTACGTTCCTTTTATTTCCGGAATTCATTAATATTCATCTAAATTAGGCCATAAGATATGATCAAGTGCACAGTAATTTCATCGAAACGAACTGGTTGTCTTTCGAGTGACTCGGTCAAGCATATACTATTTTAGATGTTCTGTGATCATACTCTTACGTATCATGCTTTCAAAGTGATATGACAGTTCGAACTTACATTCCTGACAGGTATGCAATACATTCATTTTCGATTGATTTGTCATCTATTTAGTTCAAACTGCATGGCAAGTCGCCTTGAACTACTTTCTTCTGAACGTGTATGCATTGTAATGCATTATTCATCATGGACCACGATTTAAATACCATGTTGTACACATGAAGGTCAAATCCAAAATACGAAACAAAAATCCAAGTACGCTCACCCCAGCATATTCACATAATGTTATTACTATAATCTTCAGACAGCACTCATCAATGGAATTCACAATCTGTGAATGACTCGTGATAACCAAAGATGGGTATGCTAGCAATCAAATGATCAAGTTCATTGTAACCTATCATTTGGTCACGAATATCTTTAGAAACATTCAAAATTACAGGTAAGTACTCCAGTACAAAATTTTTATTTCACTATGCTTTAAGACTTGGTTAAGGTTGTTTCTTTGAGGTGCTTAACGTTTACTGTGATTGCATTCAATAATGGGTTATGAACGGTGGAATACTAATAAAACCAGTGAAGCAAACGTCCACCTGACAAACTGTTTTATTCGGATATTTCAAATTGCAGCGCTGAAATCGGGCTGGGGAATTAGAAGATTAGATGAAACAAAAATAAAACGTTTTACAAAAGATGCATCTATTAGGCACATGATATTCTCCGTACGGTGCACTTTGTCACAATTGAACGTTGTTCTGTCATTGAACAGATGTCCTACTGCTTGTTTCGTCCGGAAAATTGGTAAAGTTCTTATGCGTATCAGCAGATATTGGGTAATCATTTGGTCCGTTATTGCTGACAAAACCGATCTTTGCATGAAAGATTGCGGAAAAGCATCATTTCCCGTACTATACGAGGAAACATCCGCCTGAATTACATTGTTTGACAGAATTTTCAAGACTGACGATATTCACCGAGAAAACGAACATGAATCGGATCTGCGTAAGGTAGCAATTGCATAATTCAGCTGGATTTATTAACTGGGATGGCGGGTTTATTTAAAAGACTAGAGTAAGAGAACATTACTTGAATGTTTAATTACTAACCGTCAACTTTATTGCAAACTAAATTGGGAGAACAGCTTACGTGGTATTTATCTTGTTTGGCAGTTGTGTAGAGGATGCGCCGCTGTCTAATAACAAAATAATCTCATTGAAAAGTTAATAGCCCGTTCATTTGGAACAAATTATGAAAACATAATGTTTGCCCGAATGCCAACGAGCAATGTAGATTTGTCAACGGACGAATGTAACTGCACAATGGGACATTCGAAATTAGACAGTCTACCATGCGGAATATGCAGGTGATCCTGGCGAACTACTCACTACATATTCCGCTTAAACAATGAGAATAATCAATATAAAAGCTATTGTTAGCGCGACATATCAGCTGGTATTAATTAACTCGTTCACTGTTATTTATGTTGGGCTGAACAGTGCACTATCCAGTTGTCTATATATCGACGAGTTTGCCTCGTGTGTGTTGCCTGTCCGTTGTTGTTTACTGTTTTGTACCATTGCATGCTGTACTGAAGATGTGGATATATATGAGCTGAAAATTAGGCCAATCTTTGGTGTATCTAAATGAGTGAAGTTAAAATAACTCAAAGGAAACCTCTTCCGTTGATTGATGTTTCCATTTTGAAGTAAGAAGGGCAGGCTTACTCTTTGCTTACTTGCTTTGATCTTGCTTTCATAATTGGTAATGGGTTCGTCCAGCGGTCCTGTTTAGGGCGGCTGAATGAGCTGGGAGATATCAATTGAGCAAACATTCCGTCACTTACCGGAGCAAATTTCGTTCTCGTCTTAGACAACTGTGAAAGCACTAATTAGACCAGAAACCCGTAGAACAGTGTATTGTTATAGTGCCGAAAACCCATTCAAAGATATGAAAAACCATAGGCTTTTACAAAATCCACCCAATACTTGATAAGAATTGCCGAATAATTTCCAGCTAACTGACAAAACCTAAAATTTACGTGTTGACCACACCCATGCTTTTGCTTTGACTAGAAAATTTAAATTATTTTTGGGAATGGAGCTGTGCGTAAATTGCGACAATCGTTCTTTCTGTCGCACGTACACGTGCACCGAATTGCGAAGACATTACAAAATCGTCGACTTTTGTTTCCACAGGCAACAAAAAATAAAGCGGATTCATTTTCCCCTTAACTACACTCATTGCATGTAGGTCACCTTGACAACGACTGAGTTAAACTGTGCATGATTTACGTTTCACGATTATTTTTTTCTTTTTTTTGGAAAAAAGCATTTTTGATCAGTCAATGTTAAGTTGCTCTAAGCTGAAAAACAACGAAAAATATTTGGGCAGGATTTCCACTCACCTACAGTCAGACAACCGAGGTTTTACGCTTAACCGGTACTGGATGGCAATGTACCTAAAATGTAACCCATGTTATGTTTGATTAAAAAATGTAAAGTGCAAAATTTACTACTGATAATTTTTTTTCTGATGAAAGAAATGATTCGTTTGATATTTGTGTGTACTTGCACTTTGTCTGCCGAAAAGCACTGAACCTGAAAAATCTTTGTTTAAAATAGACAATTCTTCCATAGACCACATTATTTTGACCAGCCCTAATTTATTATTGTCGCAATGGATGTGCTTGGAAAGTTTAAAAAATATATAAGGGACGCTTAGGTTATGCAGAAATGATTGCAGTTTTGTTCACCTCGTTGTTTTTTGAACATTGGAATAATCAAGGTATAAATCTGTTTGACTCTCAAAGTTGTCTTTATGGTAACCAACGTTCAGGAGATCCTGACGAAAATCAATTAGCAATTGAAGCTTTCGCTTCATATCTGATAAATTAAACTTAGAGCTTGTCCGCCAGCATGAATGGGCGCTACTACTTATAGAATATTACAATCACAGTGAGTAGATTTTTAATTTTTGCTATCCATGTCGGTCAGGATGCTGAGCACGCAGAAAGTTTAACCGTGTGTTCAGCCGCTGATCAATTTAGTTTCAGAACCATGTTCACTTACTTTGAGCTAACGCGCTTTGATTCTGGTTGCTAACCGGGAAATAAAGTCACATTATCCTAAGCGAGGAGTATTTAGGAGGAATGAGGGAAGTTTGAAGGTTTTAGCATTGAATAAATCCTTCGAACATTTCAGTGGAAAATTTGTGGACCAAAGCGGGGTAATCTATCACGAAGTACTCGCAACTGTCTGCCCGTTGGCATTTCTACTGCTTTTTACCACACCACGGCAAGTCCGCCATGACGGGTCTTCCAAATGTTGTCTGAACAGCACGTACAGAGCGTGTTGGTCTGAGGATTACGCGTTTCGACTGAGTGCCGGCTGAGCTCTGTGATGCACTGCTGAATACATCGTGGTAACTAATAAAATGCACTCACCATGGACTAGAATAACGACTCACATTTGGATGTCCAAACAGTTTTCGCACATCTGACTCAAAAGCCACTTTTCTGAGTCGAATAGCAAGAATGATCTTAGTGTAACAGTGTAAACTTGACCTTCGATAGATAACCAGTTTTTGTAATGAAGTCAGAAATGTCTCGACCTGGTTACTATCATTCGCGGCATCTATGCCATCGCTATCTCATGTATAGACTGACATACTATCACAAGGTGCTGTGTGGCGGAGTAATAAGACTTTGCATCCAAAGGTGAAATGATGCTTGAATGGGAATTGATGCATGAAAGATAAACTGATATTAAACAATGCTTCTCCTAGACGCCCTTATTTTAAGTAAAATAATCAAAAGAAAAACAACCAGACGATGGAATTTGCCAAATGAGCAGCTGCAGATCTAAGTTTCGTTTGATGTAGGTACTCGATGTAAGTGACTATATTGATTCCCGTTTGTCAAATACCTTACCTTTTTTCTATTTCTTATAATTCCTTCAGAGGCCATACAAAAAGCAATATCGTTTTCCGACTGTTGCGGCCAATTACAGGCTAACAAATTTGAGCACATAGTTGGCGGTTCCAAATCGTTACATTCGATTCACTGGCAACTGTCAGTTGTTGAATTCTGGTAAAAAATTAGTAATCAGAGACACCGATTAATCCCCCAAACACTAGTATCTTTGCTGAAAACATTGGGTTGGACAAAGATTGAGTTTTTCTGTCATCCGGCAAACTTGGTTGGCGCTAATTTCCACCAAGATGATTTCGTAAACAAAAAGGCTTAAAGATGTGAGGAAAATCTCCAAAAAACGAGCGAGACATTTATAAGCGGTAGTTTCTCAATGAAATTCTAACTAAAAGAATCACGGAAAGCATTCAGCCTTTTTCAATGAAAACTGTGTTTAATACAGACGCGATCGAACAGGGACTTGTGCCAACCATCACGGTCAGTGTGGAAAACGAAAAACTGATTAAAGATGAGGCATACATGTACGCAAATAATAATTATTCTTAAGGTTTTCTGCCTTCATTATTAAGCTTCTTTCAACGAATTACAGTTGTGGTTCTTTCATGTAAGCTTCAATGAAAAGTTTCCAGATGCACTCCCGAAGACACCAATTGTATTTTGAGTAAACGCCAATTCTGACTGTACACGCATAATGATGGCTGGGCAGGAGGGCACCAGACACGCGCACCTGACGAACGGCAATAACGAAAGAATCAGTCGTATGCTTTGGGGGAATATTTTTTCCACTCATCCAGATAACAATTACAATTATTACTTGTGTATATACACTATATTGTGGTGTATATATTTATAAACATTATCGTTACCCGACAGGGAAAATGTAACTTTTCTAACAGGGTCTGAGGATCTTGAACTTTGTACAATCATCATTTCATAGTAAATGAAGGAAGTGCTGCCCAAGTCCATCAAAGTATTATGTCCAGGAAAACAGGAGATTAACGTATTTATCAGTTGAATAGGTCGTTCAAAGAGTTTCAAAGTCCAGCTACCCGGGTCTACCAGTGGTCAAACGGAAGTCCCTATTGCGTATACCGTGTTCAAATTCACCGGAAGAAATGGTGAATATACTGCTTGTGTACTGGAAAAATAATGATGAACTGAGGCATATCGCTTGTTTAGCCAAGTCGATCACGTATTATCAGTGAATACAGGTATTCTGCTTTCGATATTTTCCCCATCTTATTAAGTTGTGACTAAAATTCGCCACAGAATTTTCAAGGTTACACGAAACATCACATGATAAAAAGCGGAAAAGCTACCTTCGTTGCTTGTATCTGCAAGTAGGCTTTTATGAATGAAACTAATTTGGCAAGCGCTCCATTGCAGAATTTGACGGGTAAGTGTAGGGACACCCATCTTATCCCGCACTGAGTGAACTCGATTTTGGAAAAAACTACTATTATCGATTGTTCCACTCAGAATGCTGATTATCATACTTCGGATTGACTGTTTTGACTCGGAGTGAGGGTTAAACAAATGTTTTGCTAATATAACGTCCAAACAATGACAAATCACAAAACCTATAGATCTGGAACCTTGCAGTACGCTGCTGCTTACCGAAGAAGTGGAGTAATGTGAAATGGGACTTTAAGCTGATGTGCTACTTTTGATGCTCCTTGAATAACTGCCCTGTAAATTATAAAGAAGAGCTCACCGACGAATAGTTTGAACAAGGACAACATTTTGCATACGAAATTCAAGTGGGCTAGGTAAACTGTCGCGCCCAACTTTACTGCTGATCAGGAAGACAAGGAACCGACGACATTTATTGACACTATCAACCTACCATGACAGGTATTTTCTTCAGCAGAAATCGGATATTTTTGTGGTGGAACAAGATATGTATTGCTGCATTATTTTTGCGAATGTGCGGACAGCTTAGCACTGTTGATCTTCCTGCTCTACCCCTGTACTCCTGGCATTAGCTGCACGTAAAAGGTTAGGGCAATAAATGTTGACAAGTGATATATTGCCAGTAGCCCATTTCAAATGGTTTAGTCCGTACACACTGACCTAAAGAAGAAATATTGGGAGGAAAGGGATTCGTAGATTGAGGTGCACACTTGGGGAATAAAATCTTACCGGGTGCATGATTTTGTTATCAGTACATACCTGAAAGGGGGCTTACATAAAATGATTTATCGATCCGTGTAGGGGATTGGTCTTGTCCGTTCACACTGGTGGACACGTGTGCCACAAAATGTGGTGTCATGAAATTTACTCCTAACGCAATAAGTTTATGGGTTTTCGCCAGACAGTGTATGCCACAATCGAACAGTGCAATTCAATAAGTAGCGGAAAGAGAGAACAAAAACGGTTTTCACCAGTGCACTTTCACCTGTAGATTTGTATGCCTGTACCAAGTTTTACCTGTTTTCACCGATTGCACTGCTATTACCAGTTCTCGGATGCAATCCGACTACACAATTCATGCTTTAAATACAAAAGTTGTTTGAATAAATCCGGTGATTATTTTTTCCTACGGTTCATAGCGCTATTCTTAGTTTGTTTGTTCGATTAGCCCCTTCATTTGTAAGGCTGAAAATCGCCACTTCCTAGGCATATTTTCCTAAGCAGATGATGCTAAAGCATTTTGTTCCCTTCTTGTTTTTATCCAGGATTTTCTTTCTCCATCATTCACCTCAGGCTTCCGAAAATGTACTTATGATATGCGAAAATGTTATTCCGAATGTGTTCCCTTTTACTCTACGACTGTGTTTCCTACGCCAATCTCAACCAGAATTGTCTCCATGGTGTTTGATTTAGTAGCTTTAACATGGCTGGCCATCAATGACGTCGGCTGTTCTGCATGCCGTGCACATGGAGAGGCTTCTATTGGTTAATTTCGGTAGATATCAATCCAGGTGGTTCTTCAAGCCACATAAGTCTGGAGTAAAATTTCAACGTCCAAGCTTACCACGAAGTTCATAGAATCCGTGATGTATTTACATACAAAATAAATTCACATAGGCCATTTTGATGTTAATTTTGTAAGAAGAGCACAATTTTCCTGATTACGTCAATCTCATTGGATCTCAGATAAAATAAATACAGACCACAGGGTTGTGATTGTGGAACGAAATAGACACAGTTCAACAACAGTCAAGCGAAAAGTGTCGGTCTACCGTTTATCTATTGTGTACAGTCTGATGAAAAATAAGTAATTCAACCAACTAAATAACTGAAAACGAACCGACCGATAAAAATCATGCCCTCTCTTTTAGCTGGCCACCGGTCCATTTGGGTTTACCAAAGGAATCAGCCCATCAGTGGTTCGCAAAATCGGAATGAATGAAGCGGTACGAAGTCCAAGAGACAGAATCCATATTCATGGATCTATATTCATCTTATGACAACTAAAAATTCACGTTGTATGTTCCACATCTTCGAAGGGATCACAATGAAAATCGGGAAAAAATGAACCCGATAATACAGAGGGCCGTAGGTAAGTACACTTGGAAAATGAAAACTTCACACTAGCGGCAGTTCAAACATTTTCGTTCGAACCGCCAAACCTATTGATCAGGACTTAATGAAAATGGGAAAATAAGACACGAGCGGTACCGGTCATCAAATTTATTTCGCCGAGGTTACACGAAACATGATCTTCGGCATGTCAGCTGGTTACTAGAGGGCTGGGTATTTCAAGCTTTCTTGAATTTTATATTTTTATATGCAACACTTAAATGGGATTCCCATTCGGAATGTTAGCAGCATCCCCAAATTATCTATTGGTTCATCGTTTTTACATAAGTATAAAGGGAAATAACTACTGAGACTGCCCCTTTGTCTCGATGCAAATCAGTCAAACGTCTCGAGGGGCACACCTTCTATCGCTAATAGGAACCCAGATTTCTACTGGAGTATGGTAAGTCGATCGTCTCAGGTGAATGGAAATAATCACGACGATAAATGTTAGAAGATCGTGCATATTACGGTCAGCATGCATGCAAGGAGGTTAAATGCTATTGCACAAAATTTTCACATTAGTTAAAAATGAATAACAATTCAGGTCCACCGTAAAGCTTAACTAGTCAAGGGTTAACCAGGATCTAAATCCCTGGGGTTGCCGCTTTTATCTCAACCTATATGCCACGATTATGATGCTTATGGGAACTATCTGTCCAAAGCTGGTTAAAGCTGAGTACCGGCAGTGTATTTCTCCTTGATATTCGAGGGCAACAAAAGGGCAATTCTTTCTGTTTGACCAGTGTAAACGAAGTGGTGTTAATGAAATGGTGGTATCATTCTTGATGGTTTTTGGCTTTGCTTACGTTGTTCACCATACCGATTACGGATGAAACGGCCATTCAGTGGATACCATTCCAGTGCTTTCAAAGCAAGTTCAATTTACCCACGGAATGGAGATCCAAATGAACTGGAAACTGCCAGCTAAACTATGATCTCAGCAGTGCATATTAAATGAGACCCTTTACTTGCAGCTTCAAATATGGTCGTCTACTGCATAACGGACTGACTTTGAGATTTTTTTGCAAAGTACACTGAGCCTGTTGCCTAGATAGCAGCGACTAACATGGCATTCCATTCAGGACAGACTTGAATTTTAGTGTTGCATTTATCATCTAATCTCGATGTTTAAAGCATTTCAGAAATTTATCTCAAAATCAATAGCTAATAATGGAGAACGAAAGGTTTTACATATTTTTCCCACAGTATCCAGATGGATCCATGAGCAGCCAGGAAAGCCGTTTACGGTATTGTTTCTTCTGCAGTATGCGCAGTTATCTCAACTCTGGTTCACCTAGGCTCGGAGCTTGGGGTGTTGCGTCTAATGGTGCACGATTAGGTTTGTCACCAGGAAGTGGAAAACAGTCCACAGGTAGCTCATTCACGTTCTACAAACTAAACCGGAAGTTACGACGATTTCCTTTGAAATACGACGAAAAGCTGCAGAAATGAAATCACGGTAGACCTCCACTGTAGCGGATAGGGCCCCTGCGCTTTTAGATCAAAACCAAGGAAGTGAAAAGTGTATTGGACCATTAAAGCGACGATTTGTCAGAGATGAAATGAGTCGACTGAAGTGGTTTTGTTGTTCATTTTTTTACAACCAAATACGCCTTCGCTAACCCTTTTGGGTTAACGTTTTTCATTAGGTGTATCCAAAACGTCACAAACAGTCGGAATGCAAATCTCGGTAACCAGCAGGACGAATATCTTTTGCTTTCAAACGTAAACGTTTGTGCACCACCCAAGCTTGGGGAAGCAAATAGAATTTTAGGTCCAGTGACGTGCACAGGTAATTACTAATGGTGTGTGAATCGTTGTTTCATAACATGACCAAGACAGCGATATTTTGAGTCAAGAAGTGTTTCTAACCTAACATTATCGATGTGCTTCCGTGAACATCTGTACCCATTATAGTTTTCAAAATAGCAATCTGTTTGGTTAATGTACCACTCTTTATTCGGTCACCAGAATGATGTTCATAAATGCTCGAGGAAGAAATTGTTAAAAGAGCGTGCTTTGACACGCTTTGGAATATGCTACCACTTGCTCATGGCTTATAAGGGCCTGATGATGTGTGTATAGAACCCCGGAACTACTTCTTAGGTCATTCACGGTTTACTTCCCCTGATGTGTAAACCTAGAGACTTCAGAGACAAACTATATTATATTAACCAATCCACTTTCTTCCGGAACGACTCGATGACAACCTTGAAGCCGCTTGCAGTGGGTTTTTGAAACCAGGTTTCATCAACTTTCTGAAGTAAAATAACACTCTCATAGACTAGCCTCGTTAATCTTGGATACGCGATAAAGGCATGCATTTTAGAAGAATTCCATTTAATATGAACTCCAATGTGGGAGAAAAGATGGACCCTCCCGTCATGCACTATAAATAGACAAACCTTTCAAGCCCAGCGACGACTCTACTCGGTACTTTCTGGAATTAATAGTTACCGTCCTATTTTAGCAGAGCATTAAGATTATTTGGATGACGAATGAAATTGCTGGGGTGGAATAAGTTGCGAACGCTGAAATCTCTGGTTGACTATGAGCAAAGCATATGATACACGCAAATCTGGAATCTGTTTGTCATCTTTTTGGTCTATATTCGCTATAAACCTCGCAAAATACAGTAATGGTTGGAGTATTCATGCAATCGCGAAACAGTTTTACCCTTTTGTGGAGTAAACTGAATAGACTGAATACGTGATGCAAATACACTGATGTGAAATTTCAGGGAACACTCAAATATACTTTAAAATAAAAGAATTTCCATCATTTTTCTCTGTTGAAGGAGCTGAAAAAAATGGACGTCACATTTAAAGCAGGTTAAGCTAAACGCATCTGTAACGAGACACTCATTTCGCGTTTTTGATTCCACTGGTGAATAGAGGGCGAACCTGAAAGCCCATGTGATTAATAATATGTAATTCCTACGGAAATGTTGTGGAGTTGCGGTGTAAACGATCTATGTTGTAAGGGTTCATAAGATATACAGTTCTGCCACACGCCAGCGGAGAATGAAATATCAGTGGAGGGAATGATAGTGACTTTGTGGTGTACCGCGTGCTTGGTCGAACTAAATTAAACAAGCCTTGACAAGAACTGCTTGGGTAGTTTGCATGCAAATCATTGAAGCGCGTAAGTTTGCAACAGTTTCGATTGTTGACATATTTTGTTTCGTTTTCCCACATTTACTGGCCTAATGTTGTAATAGTCCATAACGTTTTTGGGGACATAGCTGCTACCTTTGAAAAGATGACCTGACAAATGATGAAGACTTTCGGCATATAGAAGATTAGTTCTCATGACAGCTGTATCGTAATGGCAAGACTTCAAGCTCCCGGCCAACTCTGGCGAGCCTATCTACGATGCTCACTAAGCCACCATTATAAAAACATATATATATGTATAAATATATCATGGATCATTGTATTCATGCTCAGCTTGATTCATCTGGTTTGGTTCACTTGGACTTAAGTCAATCACTGGTTCTGTTTAATTAAACGAGGTTGTTTACAAAAACAGTTACCGCACATTTAGACTAGCGAAATTAATACATATTCACCTGAAATCATCCAGTTCTAACTAGCTGTTAAGACCTGGGTAGACAGATTAATAAGACATCGTAACGAAAAAATCAGAATCGGAGAAACGATACGTTAGGTTATGAAAATGACATCCTGTGGAAGTCCTATAACTGAACTATAAACAGAGCAGTTTACTCAGGTGATTCAAAGCAAAAGTATATCTCAGTATTAACGGAGAAGCACTGATTTGTCATGTACATTGGAGTCTGTCCGTGCAAGGGATGACCTCGGTCATCCATTTTTAGGAATAAATGGAAGTAAATTTTGTTGGCAGAACAACTATAACCTCGTGATTCGAAATTTCAGAATTTCTTTCCCAAATGCGATGCACGTAACCATTCGCTTTAATAGACAGAACAGAGAGGAAATTACTTGATCACGTAAGCAACAGCGTATTGGTATGGCTAGTGAAACCTATGCAACACAAATTCATCATGAGGACGTTATCCGTAAATACGGTAAATTTCGTGTCACTCATTTTATCCATGTATGGGAAGTTGGTAAGCAGTATTCTACAAATGTCTCCACCTAACGTCTCAAATTAATGGTTTGCGCTGACGCTCTAATTATTCAACACCGCAAACCTGAACTTTGCAAACAACGTGAATTTCCAACCGACTGATCGATCTAGTGAACAAGCACTCGCTTCCTTGCCTTCAACATAGCCAAGTTTATATTCACAACCAGAACTTTCGCTTTCATTAAGAGACGTATAAATCTATTGCTATCTACTCAAAAAAGCCCATCGATAATTGTGGCATTAGGAAGAAATCACGCACTGAAATAGTCTTAGGCCATGTGAGCAAGCCGGTATCCTCGAGTATTTTTACACGACCAGAACAGGAGAATTGATGAGAAATTCCACACACGTATAAACGTAATGCGTCTAATTTGGATGAGTTCACTGAATTCAGATGGAGTGGTTAACGGAGATGTTTTACTATTTACTTTTCATTTCTTGGTCCATTGGTTGTCAAATGTTTCAGGAAGCGACAGGCATTTACGTCAGTTTTGATGACGATGGTCAATAGGCCAGGAACCAAACATTATCGATCTGGCATTCTTGCTGGCAAAATGCGACTATCCACCAGAAGGGATATTCATCTTTTTCACTAGAACGACAGTTTTGGCGCATTCAGATGAGAATATTCTGAAGTGACTGCTCGTCGTTCTGTTTGTTATCTGGTCTATGTTACAAGGTATCCTAATCGACCTTATCTCACTAAGTTTAGTTTTCATCTGGTCATGCTCATTTCCAAATCATTTCAGAGTGACGTGAAATCAGCTGACCGTTTTTATTTTTTGCCAATCACTTAGTGTTGCCACAGGTCTTCCGTCAAGTTTCTTGTACAGCCAGGTCAAACAGTAGAGACTTATGTGCCTTACCATGATATACATCATTACAGCCCAATAGTTACAATGGCTTACGCTTCTCAACATTGAAACAGAAGCAATTTAGGCTATCAGGGATTGCACGAAAGATCGAATTTTGTGGCTAAAACAGAAATGAATGACGCACATTGTGGACAATGTTGGTATGCTGAATTGAATGTACAACTATGAATAATTTTGATTCTAATCTCTGTCATTCTCGAGAAGCCAACAGCATGCACATCACAGCATAACTTTGATTCCTAAAGACCATTTGCCCTTAAGCAAACATTGAATTTAGATTGTTTATTTGTTTTACGAAACAAAGCTCACTTGTGAGACCCCGTTTTCCAATGCTCGGATAATATCACTTCCCGTAACATCTAACACCAAAGTTGGGCTGAGCATGGGCAGAATCAAACTGAGATGCTTCAGTGAGAAATCGCCTTCTGGGATAATCGCATCAATTCTCATAGTTCCCGAATTGATAATCGCGCAATCTGCTTCCGCTGCGGTTAGGGCAACATCGGCCAAAAAGTTTCCTAGATTGGTTTCCTGTGAACGAATACTGGCAAATCTTCCATCTAGTTCAACGTGGGTTTTACCAATCACACGTGTTAGTCGCTCGTTCATTTGAGCACTGGCAACCTGGACCATTTTAGCCACCTCGGGATCCGGAGTCCACGATCTGTCGATGGCTATCAGGTCAAAATTAACTTGTCTTAAACGTTTTGTTTTCGAATCCAAATACATGTGCACGTGTCCTAGATTTCGAAAATCAGTTCCACTTTTGATGACCCAACGAGGGGTTCCATCCTTTGATCTCACAGTCTCAAAGCCGGAATTGTGATCATGCCCTCCGAGTACCAAATCGATTTCAGGCACTTCTGTTGCCAGTCGGATATCGTTTGGCCAGCGCATATGAGTCAAAGCAATAATCACATCACATTCCTCGTCTTGCCGTAGTTGTATCGCTATTCGACGACCTTCGACACAGAAATCTTTTACCAAAACATCGTCATGATTCACCACGGCCAACGTATCGACCCAATCTGGTTCGACCAAACCAATCAGTCCGAAACGAATTCCCCCACGTTCAATCACGTGCCAAGGAGGCAAATCACACAGTAACTGCATGGTGTGAGAATCGTAACAATTTCCGTTCAGCCAGGGGAAGTTCGATCGTTTGATGCAATGCAGTAGGTTATCAATGCCGAAATCAAAATCGTGATTCCCAATTACTGCACAGTCCAAATTAAGATGATTGAGTACATCAATCATGTGTGACCCCTCTGTGGTCATGCTCAAACTGGAAGGACTAAGGAGGTCTCCAGAGAAAAGTATTAGTGTATTTTCCTTTGCCTGAGCTCGAAATTGTTTGAGAGCAGTGACAAATCTGGCTGCACCCCCACAAAGGTCTCCGCTACTTTCCTCAACATTGTAAACATCGTTGAAGTGTAAAATTTTTGCATGAATTGTGTTCACGGTAGACCCGAAAGCAACAGATTCGGCATTTCCCATGTTTGGTTTTGAAGAGCTAATGCGCAAACAATTTTGTTTTAGGTGTATTTTTCCAGTAGTTTTGATGGACCCGTGTCTGTCTACCTGGCTCAGAACGCTTGTAGTGAATCAGTGGAAAACTCAGTGTTGATTGGTCCAAAACAGACGACATGTGTAACCGTCCAATCAACCCACAGGATAACTGGCATAACCAACAAAGAAGACAGGGAAAAGTCACCACTTTAGCGCCTTGCAGGAAGTGCAGAGTACAGTTACCCCAGTAATGTCACTGATCATTTGACCAAGGGAACTGGTGAATCAGTTGGACCTATTTTGTGCTACACGACCGCAGCATTTGAAGGTACTAGGAGAATTATTGTGCCCTTCTGAGAGAAGCAATTTAAAGCCGTTTGTTCACAGCGGATGAAACAGCCATCACTAGTTTTTTTAATTAGATGCCAGTATTCAGTCCACGATAAAGGAGACGAGTGAACGGACTATCAGTACTTTGTCAGGCAGGGGACCAGCAACAGTGACTGGAAACATGCAACCATATCAGGCACTGTGATGAACCGGATGATCGTAAACAATTACCTACCGTAAATGGGAGAATTAGAATTTAAACCTCTGATTTTTGAGATCACAAACGTCGGATCTACCTGATCATTCGCAGCTAACCAAGATAATAGGTGACTTTGCGTTTCCAGATTGAGTAACTAGCTAAGTAGGTAGGTAGGTAGTCTTTGAAAATTACCACTGAGCACATTGAGAAAATATAAGTTGGCGAACAAGCTCGTTTCAGTAATTCGTACTCATGCCATCACATCACTATATATGTATCTTGACAAAATATTTTCACTATAGGAAGGTTTGGATTAGTCATATACAAATATGGGTGGGAAAGAGATTTGTGGTGTTAATTGTTTTGTTATCTAAGGTTTGTATTGGGACGGGGATGGGCCAAGGGAGTTGAAGTGCAACCACAAAGTGTTTTTGAGAACAAAGTGAAGGATTGTGAAGACGGATTGCTACAGCTTCCGCAGTGCTCAAGAGGCGACACTTTGCCAACCTGGATTGTTGACCTCTGACCTTATACAGGGTCCGGAAAGCTTGTGTCACATTCACGGTGTGGTTGGTCTGTGCTAGATGTGAAACAACTGCGCTATTAAGTGACTTGATTGTTCCAGTGCCTAACCATGCCGGGTGGTGCTCACGGATGCGTTCAGACAAGCGCCTGGTCGTGCGGCCGATGTACATTGTCCCACAGGAACAGGAACATGTGAACGAATAGCTACAAAACGAGGCTGCAGAATCAGGGACTTTGTCTTTCAACCACCATAATGACACTACGGGGCAGGATTTGAACAGGATACGAAGCTTGGCTACGTAGAATGTCATATTGATAGCACTAGTCAGTCTTCGTCGTGCTATCTCTGCTAGCGTGTCACCCTTGAATGGCAGAGATATGTATACTGACTTTCTCTCCACCGTCGCCCTCCAAGGAAATTCCTGTTCTGCCTCCATCATCTTGTCGATTAATCTAATTGGGAAACCATTTTCAGTGAATACTCTTCTGACCGTCTGTGATGTAATGGCATGATTACGAATCACTGAAAACGAGCTTGTTCGCTAACTTGTTTTCTCAAAATAGGTATTGTTTATCACAGAGGCGCTAGATTTGTATTGGATTTTGGGCGCATCCCATGGTTTTAATATTATCAGTCATGATGGCAGCGCTGGCTACTAGTGAAGTCGTAGTTACCCAGACCGCATATTGTTAAGTGTGTGAGTTTTAACTACTATATCTTTTAAAAGTGTAACACTGATTGAAACACTTCCATGACTAAGTCAGTAAGAAATAACTAGAAATTTGCGATGAGAGTTTCGCGTCCGAGCTTGCGAATTCGTTGTCAATGACTAGATCACAGGAATATTATTATTTTGTAGATAAACACTATTGTAATTCCGGAAACTCAACGAGCATAGGAAGTTCGATGAGATCCAAGTGTTTCGGCTTGGAAAGCAAGGTTAGCCTACCGGTTTTCTTAGTGTTCATTTGCCTCCTTTCCAGTCGGCAATCCGCCTCGGCTTGGGTTTGGACAATGCAGAACTTTCCAAGCCAAACAAATCTGTTGATGTAATCTGCACTGTGCTTCCCAAGTCTTCTGACATATTTCGACATTCCTCACGAGATGTAACTTTTGTGTAATGGCTGGGCCAGAAACGCTTTAATTCTCTTTTGTGCTAGTTCCTTAGACTACAGACAGGGGTTGTCAATATTATCGCTAGATGATACTAAGTAATGTAAACCGTGATAATATAGCACGTGAGTTTATTTACTTCAGCCGCTCTTCAAGAATTGTTATGAACAACAAACCCTAAATAGGAATCCAAGTTAACCCCATCAGCTCTCCACTGGTAGCGCATAGACGAGAATACGTTGAACCAGAGTATTGGAAATTAAAGGGTTATTCACAAGGGTCGAACATTTCGTTGTTAATATCAGGACCAAATGACATAAAGAAAGTATCGAAAAATCGAAGCCCCATGTACCGCTTTTATTGTAAATGATATAATCTTAACAACACAGCGTTGCTGTCAGGTGCAACATGCTGAAGTTTCGACTACCGTGGTTAACCTTTCTTAAGGCAAATCTTACAATCATTTCATCGTAAAACCAGCGGAACCAAGTATGTTGGCTTTAATAAAAACACTTTCGAAAAAATTTAGTAGCTGAATCATCATCTTCTTCGACCTAAAGGGACCAGCAATCTGGACAGATAATTTGAATTTGAAAGTCAGACAAATTAAGCTTAATAATCGCAGAAACATCTGTACCTTTGGAGCTCTTTCGCGGGAGCCATAGTTCAACTTTGAGTTCAGTTCACGAAGCAAGCCGCATTGGCTTCATTATGCAGTTGGCCAGAATTAAACGCATGTGTACAGAACTGGAAACTTCGTTCAGCCACTATTCCACCGGGTCGCACAACAAAATATGAGCTTCTGAAACTGTGGACGTAGTTTATTTGAAAATCAACGAGGATGTTTTCTGTAACATTGCAATGCTTAAATAAGTCACCGCAAAGTAATCGGTGGAAAATAAAGCTATGGCCTGCAGTGGTAAAGTCGCCTACACGTTGTGAACTACCCCTAATATCCGAATGGCTCAGACTTCAACTCCCAGTCGTTTCTTGGCCTCTCTGCGAAGATTCCATTACAGCCTGAACATAATTATTATACAGGAAAAGCTAGCCATCTTGTACTCTAGTTGTTTACAGTTTTGACTAGTGCCTTGATTCGGCAGGATCAAAAGTCCGGTGAAGAACAAAACAAAGTAAGCTCAAAGAAAGCAACTGAGTTGAATACAGCTTCGTGCCACTCGGTAAATCGTTGGACGCCCTTCAAAATTTGAAAATTTATGAAATAAATTATTTTCATTTATTTTTTTCATCCAGATTTATTCTCTATTTGAATAGAAAAAAATAACCATAGCTGCTTTCGATCTAACGTCTAATTAATGCATTAGTCAATGTTTAAGCACCAATGATCATTTGATGTTAAGTTTTTCGTTCGCAAGAAATTTGGTTTTATAAAATGCTAAACTTAAAACACTTTTTCCTACCATCAGCATGCCGTGCTCTTTTAGTTTGTATATAACTCAGATACAGACAGTTTTCTGTCTGAGGTATTTTCTTGTCTAAATCGTTTTGATTTGTTTACTCTTGTCTTCCCGCTATTTACGTTCATGGGACCCACTTAATCTCACTTGCGCTGCTATTCGTGCACTGCGCACTGGAGGTGCGACAAAGGAATGACAAAACAGACAACCGTAGGCGAAATGCCTGGACGCTCCGAGGGCTAGTCATCAGTGGAAATAGATAACGTTGCAAACAGTGATAACGACAGTGACAATAGTTGACCGAATGAAATGAATATCCTGTCAACTTTCCAGAAGCTGGTGAGACTTCACAGTTGCCATTTGTCAAAGCAAGTGAGTCGGTGGATTCAGGTGATAACAATCTAAATGAAATGAGCGACGATTGCAATTCTGCAAATCAAGGTGAGTTAGGTTTCTACTTAATGTTTCAGTTTTAACTGTTACCAATAACAAAGAGAACTGTGTAGTATTGTAGAGGAAAGCGCGACCAAAACGAATGGAGACGGTAATCGATCCGACAGTAAGAACCAATCAGAGGTAGTCACTCGAGGAAGCGACAACGATTATGTCAAAAGCATTCCTCAAACACAAGGAACGAGAAATCAACAAATGGGCTCAACAAAACCAGAAATCAAATAGACAAAAGACTCCCCCAGCAGACAGCGACAGTTCGAGTAGTCAGTCAGAACACTCAGACCCAAACAGCCAAAAGAATTAAAGCAAGATTGTCCAGCACACGTTTGAATCACCTTGGAAATGTTCATTTAATCAGAACATGGATTTTACGTGAGTGAGGTCCGGAAAAGAAAAATGTTTACGACCGAACAAAGTCCGGGACTGTCACTTGTTTCAATTCGCAATCAAAGTGTGAACCACCCGCTTACCGTGTTGTCACGGCTTGAGAAGCTTTCTCACCAGTAGATGGATAACCACTCAGGAAAGCTTGCCTATCAGGACTATTGCCATGCTGTTGCGAGTCCTGCGTAAGCCAAAATTTGATGTTCTTATTGATTTCAGGAAGTTGATTGGAACACCGCGCATTACAACTGTCATTAATCTAATCAGTGGAATATATATTCACTCCGATTTAGGAGAATGCCTGTAGTGATTTGTGGTGGGCACCGTTGTACTAGTTCCCAGATTCATTTGTCATGCCCTAGGTTTGCACTAATCAGTGACCCCACGGTACGACTCTGATCAAAAGTCGCTCGCCGGTTATCACAATTTATCCATTAAACGTTTCATAAATTTATCTGATTTCTTCAGAATTCCTCATCCGCCGCCTCACGCTGCCACCCTCAGATGCAGTGATTTAAAGCGCACAGCAGCAATGGCCTCAGAGACAGAAATATTTTGCAAAGCCATTATTCTGCCGTGTTACAAGAGCCGAAATTTCGCTCCGTGTTACATGGGCAATAGATGTATTAATGAGCTCTTTATTTCTTAACGACTTGATGGTGCAGGGTACACGTCTTTCATTAATTTCACATTTTCGCTTTGTGGGGTTTGCCACTAGGAACAACGCTGCTGTGAATATCATATTTGGATAGGCGGTGATAACAAATGTCCCTGGGTGTAAAAAAACCTAGTAACTTCAACAAAATGGTTAAAGAAGGCTCTACCCTGTCGCAAGTTTAAACTGCTTTCTTCGTCCAATAGCACAAGTTAGTAGGCAGGCTGCCTATGTTCAGTCACTTATTTCTGATAACTAACACGATGCGTGGAAATGTAAGATTTGACCAAGTTTTTCACCAACGGAAGCGATGCAGCACAAGAAAAAGCTTGGAAACCGAAAAGTCTAATTTTCTTCCGAAATGGTAGATGATTTGCTTGACGGAAACCATTGGAAAGGGAACTGAAGGTTAAGCAAATGCGTCAGCATGTTGGTCACTCGCCTCCGTTACCATTTTTGAAAGATATCACGGTTTGTTGTTGATCAGACTAAACCAAAACAGCCATGGGCTTACGGCGGTCGACTTGGCGGTCTAACTCCAGTTCCTTAATATACCGCGAATCAGCTTCTTCACCGGATTGCTCAGCCGGTGCCTATTAAATGGTTGTCCCCATCAAAGCGGCTTGTCTCCATCCTCATTAGATATAGGTCTCTTTATTTCCCTTAACAGCATCAAACTTTCCACAACTCGCACCCTTACGGAAATGGGTAACGTGCGAATAACAAATGGCTAATAAAGACTACCCAACTAGTCTAACAGGCAGTTTCGTTTTGCCAGTTTTGCTTTACTTAAAGTATCCATCATTAAGTCAGATGCAATAAGAGTTCGCAATAGTTGTGCTAAAGAAATATCTACATTGAATAATCAGATCCAATACACAGGGACTGCTAAGTCATACCAGCCACCGTGCCTGCAAAGACAATGTTAGATTACGATATACTGTTGCACAAGGTAGAAGATAAAACTGCAAACATGAACATGGTAATTGTTTTTGGTTCATTATAATTTTACGTCTTGCAGTTTTTGGTCAACATTGTCGAGTAATCCACCAGTCAGTTTACAAGAATTACTATGACACACTGTTTTATTGGAAGAATTTCATGTGTATGCCAATTGACATGGAGTTAACAGCAAGCAATTTTCGTTCAAAGGTAAACAGTAACTTTTACCAATAAGTATTATTTTATTTCAACTGTTAAAAGTGCTACAAAACCGTATTAAAGCGAAGTTTTCATGACAAAGCTGTGCAGTGAATTTGCGAATGCACTCGGAGAAGCCAGGGAATAAAATCCCCATTCGGCGGTTTTGCCGAATGAATCCCGTAAGTCAGATATCGCAAGATTTTCCATGATGCTGTTGTATGTCATGTTGAGCGAGTCTCAGTAGACCGGTATGTAACTGATTATCAGCATTCTACTAACGCTTTTAAGAGAATTTTGCCTTTGCATCTATAGCATTATAGTTCGAACCGCAGCATACAATCTACCAAGTTTCCTCTTAGTATTTCTACTTGAATGTTCCTTGCTATCGGATTCATTGCTATGGTCCTCAACTAAACGGTTTGATAAAATGATTATTTCAGAAGAGTTGAAAACTGCAATACCAGTGGTGGCTGTAAACTGCTGTTGCATAATTGCCCAGTTAGTTGCCCGCTCTTCTTTGTCACACTTCAGCGACAAAGGTGAATAAAATTATTTCGGATGCAATCACCCATAAATGCTATTTAGTCTGCGTTTTTATTATTCTCCCAATACTGGTGTACGGAAAGAGACGACGGTCCGTTCATTGTGACCATCATAACTTTTTGTCTGTTACACGAATTTCGATGTATGGGTGTGTTTTTATGTGATCCGAGTACTTGACGGGGTATGGTCAGTTGAGTTATCTCAGAAGCAGAAAAATGAGTAAGCCCTTCTTGATTTGGTAGCGGAAGATTAAAGTGATTTACTTTTATGCTCGAAACTGCAATTCCACTTGTTTAGATCCGCAGAAATTTCGGCAGTTTAGGAATACATTAAAAGATATACAAATTAGCGGTAACGAACTATTGGGAAACTAATTAGGCAATGAGTCTATGCCTACTAGCCCAAACAGGTTTACGCCTGGCTATACCGTGGATGTTTTATTTTGTTTCACTAGGGTCACTCGGGGAACGGCATATCTGCCACTTAACCGACTGAAAAAGGTGCAATCGGGAAGGCACTTGCTTTGCCTGGATGCACCTGGGCCAGATCTCGCTGAACGCGGGTGTTCCCAAGATTTCCTACTAATACAGAGTCATCGGGAAGTTGCTGGGGCACTGGATATCGAGGGTTAGGTCCTTCATGTAAATCAGAAAGAATAGCAGCCCGGGTCCAGAGAACTGAGAACCTCCAGTACAGGCTAGCATGTTCACCATCATTGCACCAGTTTTTTGATCGCATGATCTGAACTCAGGCAAGACAAAAGGACAACACACGAGTATCCCATTTTCTTCCCCAAGTGATTAATTTCTTTGCTTTCCATTGTTACACTAGGTCTAAAATGCCAGACAAATCTATAATAAATAGAAAATAGCATTTTACTGGGCCCATGAGACACCCAGTTATCGGAGAACGTTTTCCTCAAGAACAGAAATCGCTGTGCTATGGCCCCAGAGGGCCAATAAGGCCCAGGGTTTTCAGTGATAAACTTAATAATTAGTACCGTAGGTGCAATGTGATCTTGTAATCCTCATAACCGTTTAAGTTAACCAAAATTCCTTTTGGAACTGGATCGGTAGGTTTGGACAGTTTGTAGGGTGCGTGTCGTTTTATTTGCCTTCTGTTGAACAGCATGATGTGGGTGGTTAGAATTAATGGCGACTGATTTATGTCACCCAATTGAATTTGGCCTTGCTCTTTCAGCATTTAGACTCATAGAATTTACTAAATTTTACCTGCGTGAATAATTGCGCAACAAGAAGTGGAGACTCGTGAAAGCAGCGATGTGATAGATGATTGTAAGTAAAATATAGCTACTTAAAAGAATACTCTATCAGAAGAAATAGGCATTGTGGAAAATTGCTACCGACAGCGACCATTGGTGGTCGATTAAAGTGGTTATTATGCCAAATTTCCCCAAAGGCGATGAGGTTCCTCACTTCTCAATTGTAAGGACAAGTGAAAATCCTTTTAATAAAATAAAGAACGATTGCACTTTGATGCGTGGAAATGAGCTACGTTTCTGCACATCATTTAAGTTTCAGTTGTTGAAAAAAAAGAAGGTGGATTCTTGGATAGGGGGAACGTTTTTGACAAGATTTGTGGCACCGAGATAGCTATTGAAGGGAACAGACGAATGAGGACAGTTGCAATAATGTTGAATTGATTGAACAAGTTGAACTTGGATGTTCCTATAGATGCGGGGACGATGTTAGGGACGTCTTGCATGAACCTGTTGTTATTCTCCACAATGGAATATACATTCACTTCTGTTTATGAGAATGTCTGCTGAGTTTTGGAGAACTCGGTATAGCTCCCTCATGGTATCATCCAAACGCGAATTCACGATAATGGTCTCCCGCTTTCAGAACTTGACACAATAATTGTGGTCAAATTCGGGTTGCACTGTATGTCTAATGTCATCAGTATTTTTGATACAGGTTTCCGGTGGGAAATCAAAACTTATGAATATGTACGAATTCAGGAGACCGAGTGCTGTACATCTGTTTTGCTTATCAGTGAGCAATTTAATTTTAAATCTTATCGAAATTTTTAGTTCTTAACGTTACCCGTGCTTTATTAATTTCAGTTGTTTTCCATTGTCGAGTTTACTATTGTCACTGTCCTCCTTTCGCAGATGCACAGTTACTGGATAAAAACATAATTCATTATGTTGATCCGAATGGTTAAGGATAGGCCTAATCCGCCGTTCGATTGGCCAACGTTCGACAGAGAACTACATAAGGTAGTCGCTGATTTGCTTCTAGATAATGACTTACTTCAGAAAGCTACTACAACGCATGAAAATGCCAATGTTTTCTGCGACAAATTATCTACACAATTCCATAAATAGATCCCAAGTGGCTCATGGAAAAGCTTGGAGAACGGAACATGCACGTTATTCTCCTGTCTAATTGTTCATTAGGGAAAAGACAACCTACTTGAAAGAATCCGGAGGTGATGAACTGGTGGTTGGACGAGTGCGTCAGCAGAATGATGTCAACCACTCGCCTCTTTCATTGTCCTTAGAAGATATATCTGACTTCGGTCGAGACCGAATAAAGCACAACAAGGAGCATCGTACCATCAGACAATTTTGTTTGTCATCCTAAGGTTACAATATTCTTTCATCCAGTAAATCTAGACATGCGTTCGAGATAGATCATGGTATCTTCATTTTGTTTCTCACTTGTCGAAGCTACCTACATACTGTTGAAAACAATCGCAATCTGAGTTTAACTGACGTGTGAATAATTGGGTTGCACAACAGTAATCCACTGCAGAGAACTCAACTGCCGATGATGAAAACAATATATCAAGGCAGCCAACAGATTGAAGCCTATGCAGCCCGGATATGAATAGGTACGTTCATTAGATTACCCGGCCGTTACATTAAAACCACCTGTCATAATGAAGAATTACTTCCATGCATTCTTTGTCAGTATCAATCAGTCCGAAATTCGAAGCCGAACGGAAACTGCCACCGGCTTAGAATCAACCATTCTTAAAACGAGAAGTGATATCACAGAAATCTAACGTTCCTGATGTCACTTACCATCTACGGACAGCATCTATCAAACCCTTATGTCAGTGGTCACGAAACAACTCACTAACTATGCTGAACAGCTAGTTATGTTGCGCAAACAAATCGAATAATCGGGAACTATTAAAATTTTGCCAGTAACCATCACTGCAGAAACCAAAGCAGAATACGATTCATTGTTGCAAACGCTGGAAGATCAAATTGTGCGCAATAACATGTTAGTTTTTTACTTGAATAATAATTTATCTGTTATGTTCAGAGATCTTTGGAAAAGTTAGTGGGGACGCCACCAGTCAGTATAAAAAACCTATTATGACAATTGTTTCACAAGAACTTTTGGTACATTTGAACTGGTGTGTTGTCAAAGACAAGCGATCATTATTCAATAACGGGTCAAGCAGTTTGATCATACTTACCTTTATATTTCAATTATTATAACGCATAAGGCGCCATATTGGTCGAAAATTTTCGTAATGAAAATGTACAAAAATTTTCTGGAAAGATAAAGCCATGGATTCAGCGCCGATGAACGAGGAAGCTGCAAGACAAGACCACAAATCAATGGTTTTTACCAAAAGAATCCGGTATGATATTGCACCCTCTTTTCTACTTGCTAGTCACCTCATTTTACATGAGTCCAATAATGAACCGGTATATTACTGATAATTACCGACCTGTTCAGATAACTTCATTGTATTTTTACTGAAAAATTTTCGTTAGGACAGCGGTGGTTAAGAAACCAAACTTCAGTCTGACCTTTACTATTTTGGTGACTACTCTCTTCAGCTTCACTCCTAGTCAGCACAAACGCCCCGAAACAGCCACCAAACCGACCCCTCATAGCCCCAAAGCCGAAACCGAAAAAGTCGGCAAACAGCCCGGTAGGCATTTTACAACATTACTCCTCAAACTCTCTCAATAAAAGCTTAGTAAGACCCCAGTGTAAACACCCGCTTAAAAAATCCTATGACGCGCACCCTAACCCTAAATGCGAGTTCATGACGCCCATGATCCTCTTCTGTCGTCCTACATGCCCAGCTGCTCTTTCCTAACAAAATGGTCTGCAGCAAAACAAAATGAAACCAGCGTTGATGTCTGGAAATGTAACAAAATATTACTTGGACAATTTGCATCAAATCCAGTGAAGCTGCGTGGATTGGTTTAGTCTGTTGACGTTTAAGTAATCCGTCGCAATTTTTCCATATCGATTACCTTATTACATTCAGCTCCATATAACTGATCCTTTATTTGCTTAACCATGAATAATTGCGCTAACGATGACCTTACTGCGCCATATACATTTATCCACAACGAGAATGCACCTTGACGTGGTGTGGCCGCTTGCATGCCTCCGTCATTCAACGAGGTATATAGGATGGCTTATCTCAAGCCGAAGATCCAATTATGCCTGGAGGGTCAATGGGTAGAGGCCTGACGAAGTAGTCTCCTGGTCCCCCAAGTTGGGGTTGATCTGAATTGGCAGCTCAGTCAGAAAAAGAGTGAAAGAATAGTTCATCCAAGTAGATGGGCTTCCACTCAGCTATTCCCCGTTGCCTTGCGCTCAGGTTCTTGTCAGAACCAAAGGCTTTGGTTGAGAACCCTAATCGTTCTTCTGCTTAGCGGCTGGACTCCCTAGCAGTACCCGTCCATTATTCCCTAATGAGTTACCCGCCTACAAATAGTTCCATACTGCATCAGTCGTCGCTCGGGATAATCAGGACCGCGCTGCCCATTGCATCGAGCGCTGGTGGGGTGGGTAGCGATAAGTATGCTACTGCTCAGAGTTCCCTCTCTTTTATTCAACCTGTCTCTTCTGTCACCAACCCATTCTGTTTGCTCCTTCTGTCTACCTATAGTATCTCCATTGATAACACACCCGATACTCGCAACGGTTCATTGTCAAGTAGTGTATTAGGTGGTTTTCTGTCTGTTAGCTCACATTTTCCCAAGTCCCGTCTTCCTCTGCAT
>LUCM01000718.1:66514-97954 GCA_008360955.1 Fasciolopsis buskii | reverse complement strand
TCAGTTGTATCGTTTACGCAGACTCGATGGTGCGCGAATGCATTTCATCTGCGGTCAAATATGTTTACAATAAAGTTTGCTTTTGCAATTTATTCAAGCGGCTTTCTGAGGATCCGGAAAAATGTCACTGGAAAGGAAGACAATTCACACCGGATGAGCGACGTACTAGATCATCCTTTTTGCAAACATTACCAAGGACAGCATATATTCGTGTCGCCACATCACGAATTCGGAGAGATATTACTTTCGGACAATGAATTTGTTTCACTCAACAATCAATTCCTGTAGAGAAGACCTGATTTAGTACTGTTGGCTCCATCTGGAGCATTGTTCCGTGAAACTCATTTTGGAACTCCAAAATACTTCGATCGTAAGTTATTTGAAAAGATCTGCTTTGTCTCATCTATGAATAAGTGCTATAATGATTACGGTGGTGAAGTCCTCCAAACAAAACTGGTAGTCACTCGGGACGTTTTTATTAGTGGGAGTCGGTTTCAGTTAAATCGGCAGCATGTGGTTTACGGGTTTCGGGGTATGCTAGGACATTATATAATTTAATTTTTCTACATTTGTCCTGGAATTTGACAACGTTTTACCAGCACCAGACGGTTCTCTCTTTTTCCTTTTATACTGCGAGTAAATTGAGAAAACAATTTGGCGAACAAGCACGTTTTCAATGATTCGTACTCATACCATTACATCAATATATATCTTGACAAAAATTCACTACAGGAAGGATTGGATTAGTCAGATACAAATATGGGTGGGGAAGTGATTTGTGGTGTTACATGCATAACCTGAATATACAAGAACGTGTTAAGTTGATTGTTTTCTTGTTAAGATTTAGCATTGGGATGGAGGGTGAGCCAGGGGGTTTGAAGCGCTACTACAAGTAACATCGAATCACTACTTCGAACCAATTCATTTTCCCTCCTCAACAAAAAATCAAAATATACGTTTTGAATTATGCTGACACGCCCAAACATGGCCTGCCAAATACCGAATGCGGTCTAACTGTCAGTGAATAGACCCCAGTCGGATCATGCCCAAAATTCCCTTTGATCTGTTTAAAAACATTATATCTCTTGTCTCTTTTTGTCTGCAGTATTACTCTACATCTTTCCCATGCCCAATGAGCTCCAACAATCGCAAATAGGTTGATTGAGTTTTATTCCACGATTTTTTCCAAACGATCTTGTTTAGTAATACCCTATTTTAAAATTTCGTGAGTTATAACGATTGGCCTTGCACTTGTTGCAAAATAATAATTTGATGGGTTTCCTCGGTAATACTATCGCTTCAAGAGCAAAAATATGTACTTTTACAAAATCCGTCCTATTTATGGCTTTGGTTTTCATAATGCGGTTGTGACTGACTGATGCGGCATCATGTTTATGTTTCTGTTGCGTGGTTTTCTTTGCTAACGGAAAGTGAATTTCTCTGTTTTATGTCATTTCACATGCATTTTATAAGATGATTCTATGCTGGCCGGCTTTTTGTGGCAAACCGCAGGGTTTTGCCTTGATATTTCCGGTATAATCAAGGCATGTGCAGTGAAGAAAATCAGGGTAAAACTAGAAAGCATTTTGCGAAGTGAATCAGTCGTGTCCTTGTACGTCCGCCGAGTCTCATTTTCATGTTGTTTCTACTGCGCTATTTGCCTTGTGAATGAAAATATCAAATGGATGATGTTTTTTGCTGTATGGATTCGCGACTCGATGACCACGGGCTACATTCTGCTTTGCTATATGACAATTACCGCGATAAGGCAAACCTCTTCTGAATTCGTATGGTGGCCGACGTGTTAAAATGCCATCTGGAATTCCCTAACAAAACGGAAGTACCTCCTATGCCCATTGCTGGAAGAAAACACTTGATGCTCGAAAAACAAATAAATCATTGACAAATAATCCTAAATAATATTTTAACTGGAACGGGCACTTGATGCATGTGCATACCGTAAACAGGTCCTTGTCATTCTGGCTTGTAATGAGGTTCATGAAATGACTGGAATCCATTTGTCTGTAAGTCCTCAGCAGAGCAGGGTCAAGAGCAGTCGGATTTCGGAAACAATTGTTGGTAAAGTATTTTTATCGTTTCAAATATCCATTTCATGAAATTTTTCCGGAAGTTAAATATTACACCGGGTCTAGCTGATTCAGTCATCAAATTGATCACCCAGTAGTGCTTCAGGCAATGGGATTTTTTAGTATTCTTCGTGGTGTCAATAAGCACGACAGAATTATCCCATGTTGACTGATCCGCATTCACTCTCATCCTTAAAAAGCTGCCTCCAGCAACGCTGCCCAAGAGACCCGCCTCTTACAGTTACTCTATTAACACTAGGTGAAAAATGTATGTCAAATGAACATTCCCTCAAGAAAAAATCGTCAAACATCAACAAAGAAACTGGTAGTTGTGCAAACGCTACGTTTAAGATTATTATTTGACATGTCGTATCGTAAAACCCAAATGTCTTCCCAACACTACAAGAAAACACTATGTGCAAAAATATTTTTGGCACGAAAGTGCGTATAGCATTCCAAATATTGCCTCAAAGATTCACCTGTGTGAGTAGAACTTTCCGATATATTTCAGCTTCATAGTAAGAACCGCTAAATTTACTTGTTTAAGTCTAAGCTTCTAGGATCGCCTTGCGTGACGAGAT
This sequence comes from Fasciolopsis buskii, assembly GCA_008360955.1. Lineage (NCBI taxonomy): Eukaryota > Metazoa > Platyhelminthes > Trematoda > Plagiorchiida > Fasciolidae > Fasciolopsis > Fasciolopsis buskii. The sequence goes on along the minus strand of LUCM01000718.1, from coordinate 95,286 downwards.
AATTTAATTTAATTTAAACGGAAATCTTACTCGGCATTAGAACCATGCGGATATTTGTAGACGATCTGTGCACATTACTGAAACCTCATGCAGACCACAATTTTCTATCAGTAGAAAAAATTTGACATTATCATTATTCCATCTGTAAAATTAGAAAATATTTTCAAACTTGTCTTTAGCATTATCATGATCCAGTTTGAATGTTTTTATGCACACTTGAAGTAAAATAAGTGTACAGGTATTTTCCATAAATATCCTGTCTTAATAGTGTCATCTGTTCGTTTTTTAACTTCGAAAAAATTTTTAGCTTTGTTACATGTTCGATGTTCATGGAAGTTTTTTTCCTCCTAGACCCGTCAATGGACCACCCGGCATGGTTAGGCACTGGAACAATTAAGTCACTTAATAGCGCAGTGGTTTCACATCTAGCACAGACTAACCACACCGTGAATGTGACGCAAGCTTTCCGGACCCTGTATAAGGTCAGAGGTCAACAATCCAGGTTGGCAAAGTGTAGCCTCTTGAGCACTGCGGAAGCTGTCGCAATCCGTCTTCACAGTCCTCCGCTTTGTTCTCAAAAACAATTTGTGGTTGCGCTTCAACTCCCTTAGCCCACCCCCCGTCCCAATACAAACCCTAGACAACAAAACAATTAACACCACAAATCCCTTCCCCACCCATATTTGTAAATGACCAATCCAATCCTTCCTATAGTGAAAATATTTTGTCAAGATATATATAGTGATGTAATGGCATGAGTACGAATCACTGAAAACGAGCTTGTTCGCCAACTTGTGTTTTCTCAATGTGCTCAGTGGTAATTTTCAAGGAATTCATTGATGATTGGTTAATTTAAAATGCTTCATTCCGTTTACTAAGAATACGCGTCATTGCAACTGACAGGATGATAACGGTCGACACTCTTACATTCAGAACGTTTATGTTGGAATAAAAACTTACGAACCAAACAGAATAGCTAAAGACATTCAGAATACTGATCACTGTTGGATTCTTCAAAGTTGAAAACTGCACGCCTGAATGTTACCTTCTTTTACAGGTGGAAACAAAGCAGCAGTTCAGAAAATTAGGTTTCTTTCAACTATATCAATATATTCAGCTCATAGAGAGATTTCAGGTTATTTTCCGGACAATTATCTGGTACGAATAAATCGAGGTCAATTTTCATGGCTTATGAGGCATTAAAAATCCATTTTGCCGAAACATCAATTCGATCGAAGAGCAAAACCACTGATTACTTTGACACATCTCATCTCTGTTTGATTCTGTTGCATAATGACAAAACTCCCATTGCAATCAGCAAAACATCGGTTGTTAACCACAGATGTCAACTTCCTTAGGGTGAATTTACATTTCTGTAAACCAAATGCTAGCGTACACAGAAAGATGTTGTCAATGAAACCCATGAATTTGTCTAGCCTGCAATGAACAATTAAAGCTGCTACTGGTTTGCACATTAAATATTAGGTTCGCCTTTCTTGATACAAACTTCTAACAAATAACCGATATCATTATGAGTAGTCCGCTTGCATGCATTCTGTCGGAGATATGCGTGCCAGATTTTTGACAGAATTGACTGACAGTATTAGAACATCGCAACTCTACTGTGGCTTGTGGCACCAGTGAAGCTGGAAAAAAATTACTGGCGGACATGAATGAAAGTTACTCCAATCTCCCAGGGGCAGAAGGAAAGAACCAAACAGAATTTCCTGGGATGTAAATTTCTCCTTAAATTGATCGGTCAAACAAGATTTCTGCTTTTCGAAGAAGCAATTGGTTTGGACAATATCTAAACCTTACTAGCTCCGTTCTTATAGAATAAAACGTCAGCCTCAGCCGGTTTACACAGCAACCAGCCAACTATGCATGAAAGTTGGAATGGATAATGAGAGTTCGTTTACCAATTCGTGGCCTCTTTGGCATCCGTGGTGATTGCAAGTTTACTCAAACCACGAGGCAGCACAGTCTCCGACAAACCCACCAAACTATATATATGCTAATTTAAAAGCCTAAACCAAACCTTAAACGAATGACGGAATAGACGTTTGGAATAAGGCTAATTGTAGTGACTGAGGCAAGTGATACATTGGGCCAGACTGGAAGAAGGCTTGTCACGTGAATGCCTGGAGGAAACATTCTTACAAGACGCAACGCTTCAGCATTAATATGTGTTCACGATAATCAGGCAGGACACGCATTCAAGCTGTGTAAGGTTCACATCCATGACAAAGCGAATATTAGGCAATAAAGAAGGTTTCTGAAAGTTGGGCGTTCGCCAGCGAATTCCTTCAATACACATATCGAAAACAAACAAATTCAGCGCCCGCTATACAGCAGTAAAGTCGAGTAACTCTGAATTCAGAACAAAACTTCCTTGGGTTGCAAACTTAAGGATCGACCGCAGAAGCCCCAAATTTCTGATAAACGTGACAAGATGTATGCAAAATTCACGTTCAAGACGAGATTTGGTGAGTTTGAACTGCAACGGGTAGTGTGGCATTTTTGGTAGCTAAGGCAAACAGTAACCTTTCGAGATACAAAATTTTGCACCCTTTCCTGTTAAAAGGCTATTCAAAATCACGTTATTAAAACCATTAACACTACCAGCCCAAGGTCATGTCTACGGTAAATTTCAAGGCTTAATTTGCCTGCCAAGGTTAAATTTGGGACAACAGTAATAGAGTAACGCAGGAGCGGAGCGACTAGGAATATGTCGCCTCAGCTGAAGATAAAACATTTACGAGCTGAACTCCAAGGTCGAAATTGCAAAACGTTGAGAAGCTGTAAATCTGATCTACGGCACACAACGTTGTGTGAAAAACGTATACATATACAGTTCTATGTGCATCGTGTTAGATTAGCAAGTCTGGATTCATAGGATTTTGCAAAGCACTGGTTGGACCTCTTAGGGGATAAAATTTCGTGCACCAGTCAGCGGTATTGAAGCACTCGCAATATTTTTGTCTCCTCGTAGTCCTGTCTTTCCGCGACCTACTGATTTTTATTTCCTCCTATTTCTGTGCCACAAGTTGGCAACGAGGCCGGAGAATTTTGTTCAATGGTTTCACGAATTCAAATAGCGGGTGGTGTAGAGATAATTTTAAAGGGGAACATTACGAGCTATTGAATATAAGTTACCGCTAATTCGGAAATATTCTAAGTCACAAACGGAAAGAGAACATGCAGCTGATGTGCCGAAGATACACCATTTTCTGGTATTGTGGCATAAGAATGATGGAGCCATTTTGGCGAGTCGGGAAACGCAAGCGCATCAACTTCAAATGGACCTACTGGGTGGCTGACCCAACATTTACTTTCCCAACTATCAGAATGTGTACACCAAGAAATAAACATACTTCACTCGCTACTTCCCAATCGAGCTGCTTTTATTGTCTCAGATTTGGTTGCTTAGCAGCCTACAAGTATAGATGGAAAGGGACGTTCAGCCGTCGAACAGCCGCTCGTATGGCCTTCTAGATAGAGAATGCAATAGAGACCGGTTGCACATGCCGAGAGAAACAAAGCACGCATTGGAAACAAGCATTGCGTCATTCCGCACGTGATATTTAAGACTGCAGGCATCGGCGAAAAGGAAGATTAAGTAGTTACAGAAAAGCACCGATTATTTGGAATCTTACTGGTGGTCATTCTTAGTCTCAAGCGCGTATAGTCACCTTAACCCATGACGGTAATAAACGTTATATTAAACCTTCTTCGATCCACTCTCATTTGTGAACAGTGTTTGGTGTTTTATCAATTCATGTTTGTATTTTCGATTCATGAGACTGCATTGGAGATTGCGTAAGGACATAAAAAGTAATCGTTCATGTAGTATCTTAAATCTGCTTCAATTCACAAAATGGGTGTCTCCTTGATATTTGTTTTCTCATTGTCTAAGTGCGGATGTTTGTAATGAAGAGAATTTTGCAACTAACCGCATGCTGTCGATTAAGGAAATTTTTACGGAACATCGGAAGTGCGAGTCAATCGTATCCCAGGAAACAATAAAAGCTCATTGCATTCTATAACTAGTTTACGAAATAACGCATTCATTCATAAGCTCACACTGGTTGCAGCACGGTTCGAATTTATTAAAACGAAAAAAGTAGTCTGTAATATGTGCACAGGTCCCGCCAGAGTAAAGACCATCAGACGTTTCCAAAATATTTCTAACAGCCTCCATAGATCACAAACTCAACAATGCTGTTTTTGAATGAAGTACTCAAAATTGGTGCATGCCTTATTCAAAACAGACATTCCAAAAGGAACTAATGACACCGGAAAATCCAACTGAGTGCGTTGAGAATCGCATGGTCAGTACAGTTTTGGTATTGGGAAACGAGTCTTCTTTGGGATTTCCGGAAAATTTGTTTTCCTTACTAAACTGTGGCAATCGATTTGGTCAACAGTAATTCAGCAATTTAGTATACAACTACTAGCATACTAATAAATTTAGAACAGTAGCTCCATCGTTGGAAAAGACCATAGATCTATTTATCTTGAGTGCACGGATCTAAGGGAGATAAGGCATTTTTGTTGATGTCATCCGTAGCTTGTGGAAGCCGAAAACATTCAGGCACTGTTTCGACACAATAAATTTCCGCCTATCTCCAGCCGTGTTCGGTGAAAGCCAACCAGGTAGGGAAAGGAGGGTTCCACACAGCCTTGTTTGACAGTCCTTGCGGCTGAACAGACACATACAAGCAAGATATAGATCAGTACATAATAATTTTGAGTGATGAACCCTATTTACTTCTGTGCGGAATATAAAATTTGTGTGAACACATGGTTCCGCTGGATCAGTGTTAATAATGGAGCCGGAATACTAAGCGCTCGCATACTAGAACGACAGTCAATGTGAAATGATTCAAGCGACTAGGCCCGCATGACCACGGACAACGGAAATGCAAATCGACAACAAGTGCACAAATCACCAGTCGCTTCCGTAACCTACACGCGTACTTTTTAAAAGAAGTCACTTATTCCGAAAAGAACGGAATAATTTCGATTGTGAATGACATAATGTTAATAATACAGCGTTTTTCGTAGATGTAATGTGCCCAAGTTTCGACTACCGTGGGTAGTCTTTCTCGAGGCAAGTCTTACAATCAAAATTTCGACTGTGTTCACAAAATGCCAGGCAGAATATTTTCATCTAGTGTATTACGCAAGGTTAGAATAAAAAGACTAACTTTTGCGAGAATAAAAAACTGCTGTCAACTGCGGTAATTTGTGCTCGAATAACCACAGTCATTCACTTCTTATAGTTACACGAGTCGAAATGAACAGAACCTGGATGACAAAAATTATTTCATCCACCGCTTCTCAAAAAATCCGAACTCTGATTACTGGGATTCTTGCATCTCTAATTGAAATACAGCATGCCATTATTATTATTACATCCGAAACTTTAATATGTAACAATTCTATCTCTAAATGAAAAGGAAATGTGCACCCTTGGGAGTTGGTGACTAAATTTCATTAACTAGGAAGATTTCAATAAGAGGCTTCCTTTAGAATCACATTCAAATTAGTAGAAGAGTGAGTGAATGATCGGCACATTTGTTAAACGTTTTTCCTTGGTTAGGCAGCTCTATCCCTCTTAAAGAGAGCTCATATACCCCAATTAGAGTCTTTTGTGGTCAAATCTGGTAGTTTTCGATTAACTAGGCGTCGTTGTTAATTTCGGTCCAATGCAGGCAAATTCTGATTGTCACCTACGGTAACGTGGAACTGATAGTCATTAGGATACTTTGCATTCAACTTTTGGTTTATTTATCTGATACACAATTAGGCAGTAAGCAAATTATTTCATAGTGCTCTGAAATGATAAATAGGAGTCCTATTCTAAGCAACATTGAGATCTGGCATTTGTGTCGCAACTCACTAAATGCATTGGACTACAGCAGACAATGATTTTCCATCAATTCGACCACAAACTGCTAGGAAGACTGACCCTGTGAAAACCAAAGGCAGACCGTTCGCAAATAGTTTAAAAGTTCGTATATCGCATATGAAAAGCGTCAGTGAAAATCCGTATTGTTAATCCAAATTTAAGGGAACTAAATGAGACTGCAACTCTTTGAAGGGTAGACGGATGGGTAAATTGAAAAACGTTAGGTTGCTTGCTGGTATGAAGTACTTACTGAACGGGGACGAATTAGTGGAGTTGCTGGTTTAGCTTTTGAATTAAAAATCCTTGGAATTTTATTTTGGGCAATGCTTAACGATGTTAACGAGTGCATGGTGTTCTAATGTCTGTTATAGTGCACTGAGGAGATCCTTTCATAACGATATGCTGTACAGTGAATACAGTTGATTTATTTGTCATACAGTTAGGTACTAGTCGATACAAAAATGGATAGTTTTTCCCTGATCGCTTGGGGTTTGTAGGATTTAACAAACAATGTAAAAACTGGTAGACATTACGGGTTGGGTGAAATATCGAGGTGCTGTCTTTATTTTAGCCTCAAACTGGTTTCAATTTCAATGTCTGAAAATTTCGTTTTTGAACTGGTTTTGCCAAAGAATGAACTCACGGTTATTGTTAATTTGGAGGCGAATTTTAAAGATTTCCTCCGACTAATGAAGGGTTGAATAAAGTAACAAAGGACGCGTGGGGCAGACATCCTGTTGTCCCAAGAGCAGTCCATTTTTTGGTCACTTTGGAATTCACCTGTCCGTCAAGCAAAAAGTCATAGCTTTATAAGCTCTCGTCAATCTTGTCATTATCAAATGATTAATTTTCCGGAACAAGGCTCTCCATGCTGGACGGCTTGCAGAGTAACAAGTTTATAGTTGTCACGTACACCCTGAATAACTGGATTGCAACGGCATATGGAAAGCAGCAAAACACTGCGAAAGTAGCGGGAACTTACTGACTCTGTTATTCTACGCCTATAATTTTGTGTATTAGGAACTTGGAACAAGACACCTTTCTTGTAAGCTCAAGACCAAAATTGGCTAGTGATAGAGTTCACTTAGGCTGTTTTCAACTCCATCAATCGTATTCGGTTCTTAATCGATCTGAATTGGTTAAAGTGCCATTCCCTTGGGGATTGATCTGCCGATCCAGGCATATATCACGTGGCATAAGAGATAACAATACTAAGGAAATTTATGGCTCGTAAAATGATATAACAAAAAGATCTAGCCACAATGATCTGCCAACTGTGCTCAATAGAGTTGCAGTTTAATGAGAAGATATATGTACGTATATGAAATTCGATCTAATTGAAAAACTAATGGCCATCTGAAACTAGGTGAGTCAAGCATAAATCACTGTTTGTCCATGAGATAGCTGCCTCCAGCTTGTTCTATTCCATATATGCTTTCACATCCTTAAAGCGATTTTCCACTATTTTAAAATGCTGGCGGAAATGCCCAGTACACGTTCCAGCCACTAGGAGAATGTCCATTTCTCATTTTTTGGTAGTTTGAATGATGCCTAACGTAGCTTTTACTGCGATGTTTGATATTGAATTAGTTAGTGGAACATTCATTAACTGGCGCGTTAAGCAAATAATCAACGGTTTTACAGCTTGAAATAGAAACAACTAAATGACTGGTTTCTTTGAACGGGTTAGTAAACGACTAAGCTGTTGACTAGTGAGTCCTAACTCAAACGCTCCACAGATGTAGTGAAAAATAGTATTTAAAAGTGCACAACCATTAAAATCCACCACAAAATTAATTGTTATTCAATGAAAGAAATAGTCACAAGATTTCGCGCCGTGTAACAGCTTCCAGTCATCATTTGGCAATTGACATCCATATTTTTGTCGCCTCCAGTTGATTTGAGCAGCCAAAACCTGGAATGGAAGAAGCGAATCTCCTGGCTAAAGTTACTCTTTTTGTTGAAATTCTGACATGGTCAAAAGTCACATTACTGGGTTGCACAGCTCACGCGAGATGTGCAAGCTTCCGCCAAATATTCCAGCAAATGTGCAATCGCTTTCGTCTAGTCTGTAATTGCTAAAAAATTGCTCGGGGCTCCACACTGATGGCAAGTGGCAGCCAAATGACACAATAGCAGATACCTCCCGTCGTAAAAAGCAGCATCTCTGTGTGGCTTCTTAATAGTCAAAATAAATCAACGGGTTTTGTTCAAAATCGTTCATAGAACATTCGATTCATCAACCGATTTAGGTGAATTTCTCAAAGTGAGCTCCAACTAGGATGCCGGCAAATTTTAATGCGGGCCATTTAATTTCTGGCCGGAAGATTACTGCAACATGTCTTGGAAAAAATAAACAAATATAAATCAAAACGGCAAAACTAACTCTGCAATCCATCTTAAGTCGTCATTGTAACTGGTTCCAATTCACAAAGTGTACAGTCAGCCAGGTTACAAAATTTGCCAAACCAACCAAATAGAGATATCTGTTGTGACAAATGTCATAGAAATATCCCCAAAACTGTGAAAACTTGATTCAAACAGCACCTTTCGAGGAAACGGCTGAAATCGTATTTCATCCACCTCATTCATTTCCGTCAGGAGTTTCTGTATACTGCACTTGGCATCCAATTTCGTGAGGTTACTACAGATTCAGGACAAATGAGCATCCATAACGTCACCGTTTGTATTGTTGTTTTAGTAACGTCAATAAAAGAGTGAACAGCTTTGCCCTAAACTGCTCGAACACGTTTTCAATTCTGACTACTATTTGCCGCCGCCTGATTGTCATTCCTAATTAGCCGGACCAGATTAGATAAATTTGTCAGCGGTAGTCTAAAACAAAAATTGGACAATTTCTAGCTAATTTCTGGTTTGCGCAGAGTTTGTTTTTCACTTGACAAATTGAACGCCAGTCGAAATATAATGGCGTGAATGAGTGTTCAAAACGTAAATGAAGTAACAGCCAAACGGTCAGGACTGGTGACTGCACAAGCAAATCAATGTCGACTTTGATTTCAAGTGCCGAGCAAAATATGTCCACATATTTTACATCCTGATGCAATCAGATGTGGATAAATATTTTAATACTTATCATCGCGCTAACATGTTGACTTCTACCGGTACTCCAAGCAATGGTTAGAAGCTAGTACACAACGAATATTAATATACTTTAGTTAGTTAAACAAACCTATATTTCGACAAAGTTAGTTGTGAAAACCGTGAATATGATCATCGTTCTTGAGAAATTCAATTTCTGGACCCAAAATAACAATATATGCGAAGTGCGCTTACAATTTCACGATGCAGTCGAATTTGGGTCAGCGATCTTCCGTTTAACACTTAGGTGCTCTAATATTGAGATATCGCCAAAAGGATTCCTGGAACGCGAGGTGTAACACGCACTTGGACAATGATCTTCGGAGGAACAAAACAGAAGATTCAAAGTGACTAGAAGACCAGTAAGCGTGTCAGCTATCGTCGACACCTAAACAATGGAACCAATATGGCAATATCTAGTAGACGATCTACAAAGGATGTAACAGCTAACCTGGTTTTAGCCACTGTGTTCTCCTTGTCGGCCCATTTTCGTATCGTGATGTCTACTTCCAGATCCGCACTATTTGAGCGAATTTTCCAACCAATTCAAAATCTGGCTAGCTGTCGTACTTCGTGTCATTTATGATGCGAAATCCTTCTGTATCCCTCCACGAATTTCTTGGCATATTGGTAGCAAAACCGTGCTAGATCTTGCTCTCACCATGTGCTTTGATTGGTTTCTCTAAGATATTGAATCCCACAATGAATAGTTATTTACTTCGGACTCTGAAGTCAGTCAAGCAATGGTAGATGCCACATGCGAACTAGTAGTAATAATGCGAGAGCATTGTTTGGGCCAGAATTATCCTGTCAGTTTGTGGGTGCTTTGGCAGCATTTTATTCGCTGGCCAACGCCCGTATACCCTTGGAACTGACGTGAAAAGAACATAGCTTTATCTCCAAAAAGTAAGATACAGCAACGCTTTGCCATATTGTTTTCATCTCGGTTCACTCAGTAGCTCTAACCCATGGAATGAAGAGCAAAACTTCCTCGTGGTGTTTGCAGACCATAAGACCCTTTCAAAGCCTTTTATTTCCTAGTTTCAATAGGGCTGTTTGCCTTGGATAGTGGCAACTCGGTTCTTTGGATGGTTATGCCTGAATATTCAAAACCTTAGTTTTTCCGTTTAACTAAACGGGCAAAATCGGGCTCACCCCTCGCTAGTTCTGACGTTTTCCACCGAAAGTTCACAGGGCAATAATATTTCGCTTGTCCAAGGTTCGTTGTTCATTGTTTATTTGACTCTGTGTGCAATTCTCTGTGTCTGCCTAATTTTTGCAAAATGGTTGCCTAGTGTTCTTTATTCATCCTGGAATCTCATTTAAATCGCCGAGAGCGTGAATGGATTAGGAGGATTAATGATAAACTAACAAACATATACACAAATTTGAGGACGAAAGGACGGGAGAGTACCAGATGCGCATATTTGACGATGGGCAACAGCTGCGAAATCATCCGTATGCTTCCGAGGAAGTTTTATTCACCCATCATCATGAGAATCATACCAATGTGAACAAGATCAACACTTTCTTTATTCATAGTTCATTTGCTTTTTTTACATCCTCCTCGTCCGTATAGTGATTCGAATAATGGTTGCACAGAATCATGGATAATGCGCAAAAACCACTGCCTCATTGCTTTCTGCAATCTCCTTTTCGAATCGAGGGACTTGATGTGATAGATAAGACTTACCTCATTTGTTGCGCAATTGTTTCTGACCTGATGTTCACGAAACAGTGAGAAGACAAACGTGAATGCAATATCATTCGAAATTTTCTATCGCTCACAGGTGCAGGGGGCTAAATGTACTACTCCTTTATTGCTTTGTTTTAACTTTGCATTAAATCCCACTCACTTTTTGCTTAATGCAGTACGAATCACTGTTTACTCCTTATTTCACCCTAATAAGCACGACGTAAAAAAATCAGTTGCAAAATTAAGCGAATGCATTAAGTGGACCACAGCCGTTTCTCCTTAAAGGAAAAAAACATTCCAGTTCGCCACACAACTACGATGACGGAAATGATGCACATCGAATAATATTTTGTGCGCCAAATGAATGACAGTAGAAAACCTTTAACATTTGTGGATGCTGCTAGTCATAAAACAATGAGAAACGGTGCACAGACAGTGAATTCAGATTACAGGTATGCTATCTAAAATCTCATTTTCCGTTACATGTTTGAAGCACTTTGACATGAACAAAGGAGCTCAACATACCATGAACAGTTGTCGAAGCATCTGATTTTAAAAATGCATGCTGGTTGTAGTTCAGGTTTTTAGTTTTCCTGAATTCCTGATGGAAATGCCTGACGTTTAGCTCACTTACGTTTCATCAGCATTTGCCATCACATGGCCGTGTGTGTGCGTGTTCGATGGTGTTCCATATCTTTAGAGTTGCCATCAGTTTTGACATCGAACCCTAACGTAACAACTTGGCACTTGACTCCAGACAACTATTTCTTGACTTGAGAAGTTTGATTGTCCACGATTCATCAAAGTCTCTGAGTGATAATGCGGTGCATCGCTGTCATTACGCACACACAATTCAAGCGAATCCTCTTACCAACCCAGAATTAACAGACAGCCAAAAACCAAATGATTTTTGAAGATATAATTCCATGTCAACAAAGTGATAGTTTGATAATAAATCCATAAGTAAAATAAAATGCTGCACCTCGAAAACTGATTTGCTAATCAAAACCTTGGTTCCCAATCGATCGTAACATTCTCCCCGATTGGACCTAACATCAAATGATGAAAGTTTTCAGATAGAATCACTTCACATGTTCTATTCAATTTCAGTTTTCTCAAAGGCAGCAGTCTAGGATCACCCAGCTGAATGGTATTTCAGTTTAAATTTCAATTTGAAATAAGCAATCATTTTTAGAAATATACATACTGAGAGACTTTGATAACTGCCGTCCGTTTCGAGTTTTTCCAGCACTTCGAGGCAAAATATTCTAATAGGTCTGACGAGGCTAAGTGACTCTCTTTTGGTCCAGAAACTTACGAAAGATGGGAACAGATATGTGGTTGGAATTTTTGTGTACCAAATACAAACCATTTGGCCACGACTTTAATCCGGGGTATCCTTCAGCACTTATGAAGCTAACCTAAGGAGCATGCATTGTGATCGCGCTTCCGATTCATCTTGCATCCTTGTGAGAACCAAATTCAACTTCCTTATTCAGTAAGAAAATAATGAGAACTTGGAAGATTCGAGAGCTAATGACGTAGTTTTAAGTGCACGCTGGAGGAATTTGAGTTGAACCCACGAACCCCTCCTTTCGCACCACTTTCGGCATTGTTTTCCAGAAACTGAATGCGTAACGAACTAAGTTTTACTGAGTTATCAAGGTGCGTCAACTCTTCGTTTGGCAATGCTCTGGAACTGATGGATACAAAACAAACATTTGCATTAAAGGGTCTGACATCGACTCCGTTGAGTCCTAAAAGCATACTACTCCGTACAGAAACTCCGGTTCGCCCATGATGATTATTTTGGGGCATTCTGGTTGGGCGATGTAACAAACAACTGAAAACTGTTCCCTGGTGAGTACAAACTAGTGTTTTCTTTTACTCGTTTTCCAAAAGAAAACTCAAACGCCACCAAACTTTACGTCACAGAAGAACGATCGCGTAATCCTGGTGGTGTTGTCAGTAAGCAGTTGTCACATAATTGTGCCAAAATGTCCATTTGAATCAAACAAACTCTGCTGCAAACTCAATGCGGATGTCCCATATGTTGTTTGATGAAGATGCAACATGCCTGAGAACCACCAAATGCATTTGTATACTTGGACGTTTCTCTTTAAAGGCTATCTCTCAGGAAGAGTAAACATACAAACTGTAATTGTGACTACTTCCAGGGTTAATCAATAACCAGTTGACAAAATGCAACCATCATACCTTTCAGGTGTGAGGTTGACTCAGGAAAAAGCTGCTTAAGAATAAGAAACCTCTGGACCAGTAAACAGACATAGAACACGAAATTATTGGGAAGCATTCTTGAAAGCAACAGTTGACCTTGCTTCAAGGTTGCGTAAACGAAAACAGTGTTGCAAGAGAACTAAAACTGAGCCAACCTCTCGATTATCAAGAATAATCTTCCTTCGGACAGTTTTTTCAGTCGACTCAGGACGATGAGTTATCCAGCGGAGTAAAATTTTGAAGTCATTTGATCGGATCTATTGGTTTACGTGAACTGGACCCGCCTTACTTTTACCTGGTGACCAATACTTATTGCTGACAATCTAACAGTTGAATACGTTCATCGGGCAGTTTCTGCAGGTTTTGATTCTTTTAGTACCCTTCATGTTATTCACTGGAACACTGATGGCACCGAATTAAGATGCTGCAGCAAACAAAACTTTCATTAGCCAACTTGTCCTCACTAAAAGTAACCACTTCAACTTTCTTGTCTAAACATCGCCAGCAAAAATTTCCAAAAGGGCGGTTTCTCTCTAGAACTCCATTTGACATCAACATGTTTTTACTTGTTCGAGATACATTTTTGTTTGATCATAATGACATTGTCTGTCTTTCAAAGCATTTGCCCTCTCTCACACACACACACAGGGTGATTTATTTATCCACAGCGGTTATGTGGAGAATCAGATGCCCAGGCCAAAGCGGTCGCAACGACACACAAATCTATGTGTACCAAACGAAGAGAGCAGCAATTATTCCTAGAATTGGTTGCTATTCAGTTTAACGGCATGGGACTGGAATTGTCGAACAGAGCAGAACAAAAAGTTGGGAACATGTAATTACGGTTTCCTGGAGGTTGGAATCAAAACGTCTTGAAATTTTCATTTGGAGAGGAAAGCCAGGAAATATTCAAACCTGTAGATTTTCTGGTGACGTCCTCCATTAGTCCAATTTAATATTAGAAATGGGATATAAAATGACCCTGAGACACTACCTAATCGGCTGCCTGGATAAAATGAAATCCATTATACTTTTAGGGGCGCATTTCGATGCAGCCAATCCAATGGAGATTTGCAGCGATTCACAACATCAACACTTTGCAATTTCGCAGTTGTGAAAAATTTCACGTGATTTTCCAAATGATTCGTCATGTAGTGCCAAAATCAAACTTGCTATTTAATGTCATGGAAGTAGTGCTCATCTCTTCCATCCCCGTTAGAAATCGTCACTTATGTAATGATGTATACTTCGTATAAGAACGTGAATTTTCCAAGAACTGAATTATTCCTCAGTGGCAACACTAAACCGGCTTTTGAACGCCATGGGCTCAGATCCAAACAATATTAGTTTCCTGAAATAAATAGTTTTTATTTTTTATTCAACCCCTTACAAAATTGTTTCAAAAAATCAATTGCTTGCTCCATATTATAAATACCGTCTCCCTCTTTTCTTTGTTCTCGTTTGGACATTAAACCACAGGCATCCCTTGAAACCAATGCCTACAAGCCTCCACTCTTGTCATTTCCGTCATATCGGGCTACATGCCGTAAAAATATAACAAATCAGCTGTTCCATTTATTTGAAAATTCGCAAGTGATTTAAGTACGTATGAGGCCCGTGACGGTTGAATTGGAAAGAAGTTTTCAGTGCTAGGCGGTTGTTGACTAATATGTGAATTATGTTGCTGAATCAGTTTAGTCCATCGACAAGTGTCATGCACTCGAAAACCAAAACAAATCGTCATTTTGAATTCCGTAAACAGAAAGACAGTTACACAAATGCTTTAGATAAAGTGTAAGATGCTCCTTTCTTCGTTACCGAAGATTTTGTAAGTTTAAACCATTGTAATAATCTCGATCAGTTTTCTTGGTGTAAATACATGCCGGGAATTGGAAGACCAAAATACTCGCCTTTGAAATAATCAACCTTTGTCAAAATTCCAATATTATTTTATGACACAAGGGGAAACCATAGAGTTCATCGTCATCTTCGCTTGCTTACGCATGGTATGGGTGAAAGTTTGAATTGTTAAGTGCGCGAGATGTTCGTTACCATGGCAAAATTATCTGTCTTTGAGGGATTAAGAGTTAACGGAAGTGCAGAAAACACTTTTTATGAAGTGACGTATCCAGGTTTTAGTTACATTCAACGAATTACATTATTTTTCCCTGTAAAGTCAAAATTCAGACCTTTATCACTGAGTCGAATGCGTTTCAAGGGAGCTTCCAAAGATTCGGTTAGTTACTTCAGGTTCTATATAATTTTCTCCACTCATTCGGTTGTACTTTCAACAGTCCAAGTGTACAATCACCGTAAGTCTCTCTGCATAAGCCTCTACTCTTTAGCTTAGTCATATCCTTCGAATCGGGTTATATGCCACAAAATATTAATAAAAAGCACTGTTCAATTCAGATGGGAAAGGGCACAAATGAGGCAAATATATCAAAATTTCAGAAAGCCAATAATTTGAAACGAAATTCGAAGAATGCTAAACAGTTGTCGACGAAATTGCTGAATTAATTTGGTCTAGCTGCCAAAGTTATATACTGGAGGATAATGAGTCGTCAGTTCAGACTCCCCAAACGGGATACATGGTTTACAGATGTTTTACTTAAGATCTGTAACGCCATGTTCTTTCCTAAAAACATTTTATTTGCGGAACTTATTGCCATAAGTTCAACCGGTTTTGTTGAAGGCAACACTTACTCGAAACTTGATAGACAAGCGTTTATCGTAGCAAAAACTTGTTCTTGCAGAAATTCGAGCGTTTTATGCTAGCATTTCTGCTTACTTAGAAATGCTGAGCTTCTAACTGCGAATATTTGAGAAGTCGCGATGTTTGTTGCCATGGTAAAGTCATCTAAAAGTAGTAAATATGAATCTACTGGGCGTTGTGGAATACACTCACTAAAAGTAATGATCTGTTTTGGGTTTTAGTCACAAATGCTAAGTAGGTCACCCACTCAGTAAAATCCTTCTCCATCTAGTAAAACTCCATGGATTAACTTTACTTACTGAGCATTCTAAGATGTCCTATTAACCAAGCTCAGTATTACTACCTGGCAGATGACGGAGGATTGTTTAGCGAAAAACCAGCTCAAGGTCTTCGGGTTATCGTATGTTAAGCCACCAGTGTGTTGCTGTGGCCATCACGGGAAACATCGATTTATTGCAACGGGGAAGAGAAAACTGGCAGAAAATTTTGAACACCAAACTTTTCGATGCAACGTGACCGATTCCATAGCCACAGCAAAATTCAGCCTTGAATTTACACTGCTTCTTCAAATCCGACTTATTGTGCTAAGAAATGTGAAAAACCGCCTTCCAATTGGTGCCAGTTTGGATGCGAAGGTCAATTACGCAACCAGAAACTACATAGCCAATTCCTAAAGCAGAATTTTGGCAGACTCGACGGTGTGTACGACAAAGAAAGCGACAAAAATCCAAGCAAAATAAACCAGACACGGGCCTCCGTGAGATCCATCGTGTGCATAATGTCTCCCATATAAACTGGTCTTCAGAAATTGTTCCCCCATAACTCCGAAGTCAACATTCAGCTTTGTCTACAAACTGTTAACTTTTTGCAGTAAACCTAATATGCTTGACTGCTTGCAAACAAAACCACAATTCTCTGTTCACAAAAGATCCTCGTCATTACAGTCATAAAAACCCCTATTAGCTTTCATAACCATGCATTCTGAACTATGGGGTGCGAAATTATTTTCCCCTAGCTCAATACGTACCTGGTTTTTAGTCGACGTATTTGGGCCTATGTGCACATGAGAAGCCATCCCTTATTTTGCCCTTGTTTTTCTACTACTTAGCAACTGCTTACGGATCGCTTACTGTTCGTTTTCTGGGTGCCAGTTATTGTCCAGTCAGAATCACATCAATGGGGTCGGGCCAGAAAATATTAATATGAAAGAGAACGAATAGATGGGGAACAGTCAATGTCTTTCTTGAGAGCACTCATATTCTGATTGGAGGAGGCGTCCTTTGAGTCCCATTCACCATTCCTGCACCCCCTTTCGGTTGCTGCGACGCATGTCCTTGGTGAAGACGGCCAGAAATAATGCATACAGCAATCTCCAATCACCATTGCACGCATGTAGATGTTGCAGCACCTGAGTGATCCGCAAATCACATACTGGCTCGCTCGCGCGAGGACATATCGACCGAGACCAAACGATTGCTGGCCGGAACCAGACTTTGCATACATTATGCCTCGGTTGGAGACAAGAATGAGTATCTGGCTGACTGAAGCCGCTGGTTTGCCAAACAGCACTCCGACCGCAATCTCGACTTCAGCAGTGGCATATTTATTGATCATTGCCTGCCAACCATGCTGAGCAGATTGATCACATACTTCCATTATAAATACGTTATCATTCTTCATCATGACTAAGTGTGGTTTCCAGAAACTCTTATCCAAGAGGACGATCAGCTCCACCATCACCTCCAGACCAAGTCTTCAGATTCGAGACGCCAACCAACGCATACTCCGATTATGCCTTTCACAGCGAAGCTTGTGAGTAACAACTCAGATTCGTAGGATGTATTCATCTGATTCGACTGCACCGCATCCTCCTCGGCACGCCAACTCCACTGCTGGAACTTCCCGTCCCCGGTTCCATCGCACCCTTGTGAATAGAACACCACCTCTTAGCCATATCGACCAAAGATAGAGCCTTGGAGGGACTTGTTCATCTCGCATCAACCACTTTAGGCTGGAGCTGTCCCCCGAAAAGCCACGCATACCGAGCCCATTGCATGATTCCACGAGTATTCTGGACCACGCCGATGTTGCCTCTTTCTGGATGGTAACTACCGTTGCCCCTAACCGAATCGCAGCGTTAATCTGCCGCAACACCTTCATCGTTGAAGGGTCGGCGGCTTCCAAGCAGACAGGTTCCAAGGATGATTTCGCCAGACATTCCGTACGATCAATTTAAATAACGGGAACAGTAGCAGCAAAACTGGGAATTGCCAGCCCTCCATTAATTCGTTTGGCTTAAAAGAAGCCCAACAACGTATCCCTGGGTAAATGGAGCCAGGCACGTGCACTTCCCCGTACCATCGTATCCACTCGTTTCAGTGTTTTCCTACGAGCCACGTTTAGTGATTGATCATGGTAGAGCCTTGGCAAGGCAAACCGAACCAGAATCTCCATGTGTTGTTGAGGCTTAGGTGGGGCTTTTTAATGTTGATCAGCATGGTCTTCAACGTTGTAGTTTACTTCACGTGAATTCTTTCCTTTCAGTTGAAACGCGGACCAAGATACTTGACCATGTAATCCACACCCAGTGGCATTATGGGGGTTCCATTCGTAGGCTGTTGGCCACAGCACCAGTTGCTAAGATTTGCCCTCCTTTCTCAGCGTGATCCTGATCGACTTCCGCGAATTGATCACCATACCTGCAGCCGCCATCGCAGTAGAGAGAGCAGGTGAGCGTTCCTTCAGACGGTCTACGTTCTCGGAATGGATGACCAGATCACCAGCATCTGTCAGGTAGTTCACCTCGTGCCCATTCACGGTTATGCCGAGTTGAAGAATCGACCCAGCGACAACCTCGTCCAAGGAGGACAGTGGATCTCCCTGCCGCATACTGAAGTAGCCCTCCACGGTCTCTTCGCCAACCTGCACCGTTGAATTGCCATACAGAACCTCCGAGTAGTCCAAAAACAGACCCGAAAGGCCAACCCGTCTTGCAACGAGAAGGACTGTGTCGTGGGATACCACATCATACGCTTTCAAAAAATCCATGAACACAGAGGCCAGTGAAGTAAAACTTTCATGGGCTGAGCGGATAATAGCACTGACAGCATCTGAACGTCATTTGCCATGAGGACAAGGAAAGCGGACGGCCCCAACACCGAGCCAAAATCTTATGAAGTAACCGCATCAAGACTGAAGTAAACGAAATCGGCCGAAATTCACCGGGCATGTTTGCATTTCTGCACTTCGGGGTGAGTTTGATCCGGGTCTTGTCCAAATGCCTAGTTGATATCCGGAGCGCCAACGGCACAATGATTGGCTGGGCGACGGTCTCCGCGCCCAGATTCACCATGTCAGCAGGAATGAGTCGGTTTACACCCGGAGCAGTATACCTCATTTCCTTCGGTATCTGATCAATCTCCCCGGCCGTGTTTGGGTCCAGTACCGACGACTGACATCGAAGTGGCTGTTGCACCGACCGAGGGTCCGGAGGACCAGATTGGCTAAACACTCCTTTCCAAAAGAACAAGAGGTCCATCGATTAGGTAGTTTTGCCTTGGTACGCCCCTCGCCAATAAACCGCTGCAAAGCCTTTCCTCCGTGTTACGTACAGTTTCTGAATATGCGCCTACTGGGCCCGTCTGATGCCACGTTTGGTCGTCAAAAAGGTATCACGCAAAAGCCGCATGGTTGGCCTACCACATACGATGGAAACATCTGGGCAACCAATTCTTCCACCAGGGTACGGGCCGCTTCGAGAGGAAGCGACCCATTGCACTAGAGGTTGACCAAATCTCAGAGAACAGACCCAAGATCGTCCCCTGTTAAACCACAAGAGTCACCATCATTGATTGAATCCATCGGTCATCCTGACCATCCCATGCAGAAACTTCGGGCAACACCACGGGACCACTTGCGACCACGGAATCAAGGGAGAAATATTGCTTCCTGATGGCCTCGGCAGAGTGATCCTAGAAGAAAGTGGCCAAGATCGGACAGAGGTCTTTCCGGAGCATACCCGGAACGCAGTGGGTACTTTCCAACTGTACCAGAGCCTCGTCGTTGCCTACTGACCAAGGACCATGCCTCGAACCAGCTTGCTGAACACGGGCCAAACCGATTTGGGCCGGACGTTCGTCTCCACTGTGTTGACCAGGACCAGTGCGGGTGCCAAAATAAAGACCACATTCACACACGAAGTTTGGTTCTACCGTCACCACTGGGAGACTAAGCTGTTTTACAAGCTGTTTTACAGAGACTCTGGGGGACGACTGGACCCACCAACAGAGGGTTGCGGGTGATTTTAAAAGTTTCTCGTTGTGTTGTGACCCATCATTGCAAGTTAACTGGCCCCGGACCGCCCGTGAGGACGGCCCGACGGTGGATTAACACTTGATTTAGCCCCAGCCGAAGCCAGGATCTATCCAGCGGACCAGAAAGAAGTGGTCAGGCCTGTAACAATGACCCGAGTGTCTTAGTTACTCCCGCCGATTACCGGCACTTCAGTGAATTTCTTCACTTTGACATTCAGAGCACTGGGCCGAAATCATGTTGCGTCAAAGCTGGTCGGTGGAAATCGCAATGCTTTGTTTTAATTAGACAGTCGGATTCCTTTGGTCCGTGCCGGTTCTGAGTTAGCCGTTGAACGCCAGGCAAAGTGAGTAAGACCGCACTACGTACACAGCTGCTCGTTCACACCGCTTGTCAGAGTCCAGCAACTCCGTCAACCCTATCCACCGAAGCAGACAAGCCAGGAGAGAAACCAGCCCCAACTTGACCGACAAGTATTTCACTTCAGCCCGCTTGAATCGGCCCTCAGAACCATTCCTTTTTCCGTAGTTACGTATCAAATTTGCCGACTTCCCGTACTACACTGTCCAAATACCAGAGGTTGTTCACCTTGGAGACCTATTGCGGATATGAGTAAGGCCAGCCTGAAAATTATATAGCGTCGCTCGGATTTTCAATGACCGACAATAGCGTTCCGGACACCACAAGAAGGGTGGTGCTTTACGGAAGCTAGTCCCTTATCAGTTATCATGCCTCGTTTTATTCTGAGTTAATGTAAAAATTTTGTGCAGAATAGCAAATAGCATTGCTCAAATATTTTGGCTGGTCCTTGACAAAACTGAATAAATATTTTTGTTTGCTTTCTCCAGTCAAGCAAACAGTAGCCACAATCTCACAACACTAGAAACCTCGTCTCCCGATCAGGTCAAAGCCACTTCTATCGGCGAGAGGTTTTGCATACGATCTGTATATTGACTTGATTCTGGTGTTCCAGTGCGTCATTTGAAATTTTTATATATCTTCTGAGTTGCTTGTTTTATTTGCTACAATGCATACTGATAGATCCTTCTTAGTAAATTACCACCGCCTTCAATGAGACTGAAGGCAACCTGGGCTAAAAAAGTTGGATTGACGCAGAAAGACAAAGGGTATCAACATGTCAGTGGAGTAAAATCAAAACCACGGGAAACGGCAGCGTACCACGGACTCGTTCTACGGATCCGGGATTAAAACCCCTAGCCTTCTTGAGATAAGAGACATCCAGTGCATTTCTGATGGTTTTGCTTTTTACCTCTGGACCAATCTCAAGAATCGGATAAAAATTGCCAAAGTAATTGTAAGCATGGGTAGAGTGGAGCTCAAATAGACGACAGTGGGCTTTATCTTTCCTGGAAAATCCATAAACAATTCACCTCCTTTTTGGAACAGTCGAATTGCTTCTGACACCAACTGGTCTGGATTAAGCAAGTAAGCAAACAAAAAGAATAGCCAAACAAGACAAGATCAAGTTTTCCTTTCGGTAGGCCATCATGATTTGTTTGGGAAACAAAGCGGAAGGTGTGTGATTCAAAAAATCCACGGACTGATTTGAAGTGCCCAGTTGCGTTTATTTGGATAAAATGTTTTGGCACTTTTGTAACTGCATCACAATTAAACCGAGGACTGATGACTCTGAAATCTGA
Organism: Fasciolopsis buskii; assembly: GCA_008360955.1. Classification (NCBI taxonomy): domain Eukaryota; kingdom Metazoa; phylum Platyhelminthes; class Trematoda; order Plagiorchiida; family Fasciolidae; genus Fasciolopsis; species Fasciolopsis buskii. Next base: position 73,651 of record LUCM01000718.1, on the reverse strand, counting down.
AAACTTCAAACAAACTGTTGTCACTTTTTGCAATCGTATTGTGCATGGTAATTTTCGTAGAAGAAATAATTAAAATTCCTGGCAAGTTGGAGGAATTAGTGCGATGAAGACTACTCATTTCCGTGCATAAATACCCTTGTGGGAAGACATCCGTTTTTTTGCCTAATACACCAAGAAACGGAAGACCGAGATATTTTCACGGGAGCTAAAAGTCAGGTCCCCCCATTCTTCGGGATCATGTAGGGCACCTGTCTGAACAAATCGGCGAAAACCATTCTACGTGAGTGAGCTCCTGGGTAGTTAAATCAACTAGCAGCATGATGGTTTCACAACTTAAACGGATTAACCTCACCCTAAAACTACCAAGGTTTCCTTGCACTAGGTAACTGTAAAAGAATCATATCTCTACACCGTAGAGTTAGCAACAAGTTCCCACCCGAACTTACCAAGTGAGCTAAAATACACATTCTGCTTGCTCTGTGGGTTTTCAGGTCTTGCCATCCTATAGCAGAATCCTCGGGGATATCACCCATTACCGATTTCAGACGAAAGAGTATGCACAAGTATTCGAGGAGTCAGTCTGATTCGTGTTCAAGTGGGTCTGTTATACCTAACTGGGTAACTAAATTTCTCCTTTTAAAACTGACACCAGTGGTTTATAAAGAGTTGCTGTCATTGAATCGACCCCCAATTTGTCTGTCATTTATGCATCAAACAAATTTTCATTCTTGTTTGGGTTTTTATACTCCTTGCAATTTAATAAGGTACAACCACTAATTATCTTATTGGAACATGCTATCCACCGTCCATTACAGTTTCTTTTGCTAGTCCTAAAATGCACCCCGTTATGGTTTTTCCTCCATCTCCTGATAATGAAGTCCAAAAACCCATCTTCCTTGACCAGAACAACAACAGAATGGAATTATTTTAGTCCATCTCATCAAAATTAAGTGTAGAATATTTCTATTTTTAGCTTTGCGTTTCTGTACAACACTTGTCATTGGGCATTCTCACTATAAAATGGGGATAGCAGTAGATGGGTAGCAACCTCGGTATGATTGCGTCACATGGACTGTTTTTGTGAATAGTAAAAATGTTCCGTCTATGTGCAAAATACTTCACAAATGACCTAAACGGCACGTGTTCGCAAAACTGGCGAGTCTCATTGGGAGTAATGTTATGAAGAGTGACTTGTTACCCGATATCTCGAATGATCCAATGTACTTTCAGAAATCTCCCCTAGTCTCCTGCAGTCCAATGTTAACATAATAAAATATGATGTCATTTCCAACATCCACGACGTTGAGGACCCTCGGATCATGGTAAAATTGCTTGCAACGGTTACCAGTGAGGAATTACACTGTGGACGAGTGGTTCACTTCTAACTTAATCCAATAATGGGATAAATTATTTGGGCGGTGTTTATATCAAGTGGTAAGTGTATTATGAATGCAATCCAGGATGTTTTTTGCCTGCCTGCAACACGCCTTTACATTGGGTTGAAATGTTAGAGCGTTCCATTGCGGACATTTGCAGTTGGACAGTCAACAATCATAGCTAGGTTCACCAGGGTTGCTCGCATCACTGAGACAGAAGATGAGCTGATTTTTAACGAGGCATTTGCCTAAGGAAAAGAAAAAATGAATGCGCGAGGATTTTGCATTCATTTATATTACCCATTCCGGTGTTCCTTTATTCTATTTTGATGCAGACCAATTTTCCTGCATGTTGCACACTCGATATTCAGACGAATCTGGAGTGAGTTACAAACAGGATATCGGAAGTATGTGATGGCAGTCCTAGTGCATGAGACATTTTGAAAGGAAATCGTTTAGACCGGTGAAGCAAGGCAAATTATTTGATAATAACCAAGGTGAACAAAATATTCAATCAGCTAATTTTTAGCTCTCGAAATTTTAAAAATTCTACCAACGCAGGTGACATTTCTATTTTTTTGAACCCCGCTTTAAATTATGCTTCTGTTTGTCAAGAAATAATTCACCATCTCATATCATTGCTCAACTTAAATTTGAGAAACCATGGAAGCACTATGCAGCTGTTTCATCCTTGTTAGAATTCATCAGAAACACATATCCACCGCGCCAGAAGTGTTTCCATTTTTCATACCATTCTGCGGTCTAATTAATTTGAAAAATGGTTTGATGTATAAAAACGGTCAGTATATGAACACATTTGTGTTTTCCAGTCCATTATATCTTGGAAAATTAGCTGATTGGGGCGCTGGACATCTTCGGCGCCCCGGACACCATGAAGTGTGGTTGTATGGGAAAAAATTATGCAGCTTTGAATCTGGGAAATATTTGTTTCCAATCATCATCTGCTAGTAAATTGTTCTGAATTATTATCCATTTGACAAAAGCCAGTTACCTTGTAAAGACTGCTCATCAACTATTGCTAGTTTTGTTGATCTCTGATAACCACAAAAATTCTGGGTCTGTCTTCAAGAACAAAAACTTACAAAAGCTTTGTTCCCGTAGCGTAAATAATCTTTGGTCTGATGGTTTTTCGCCTGTTACTGTCGCTAAATAGGAACACGTTTAACTTTAACGATCAATTCTGCGTTATTTCTGTATCGTTTTATTTTCATTTTGAATTCTCGAATCTTGACAGCAAAACAATGGTGAAATGCGAACTTTTTAAATCACAATAGTATTACGTTTCTTATAGTGGAAGTCGAGACGTTAGATCAAGTGTTCTCATGCAAAACGTTTGGTTACTATTTTACCAAGGAAATCGCGCCACCTGTTTTGAGAAAATCTGAACAGTGAGAAACTTGTTAAAGTCACATAAAGTCAAGAAATCCATTCTTCCCATGCTGTTGTTTTTGGACCTGTTTCCTGATCTTCGACGCAAGATTAAACGTAGACCAATGTAGTACTTCGAATTGTAATACTGATTCAGTGAAGGCTCAGGCACAGTTGGGCAATACTTCACGAATAATAAAACTTATCCCCAAGTAAACTTGATGCAATCCCTTCTTCTCAGCAGTACGGTTTGCATAAAGATGGGTGAACAAAATTTCCCCGAGAGCACGCGACTGGTTTCGTGGTTGGTACCGCTGTTCAGGTAGCCCTAGCATAAGGATGTTTGGATAAAAGAATACCGGGCACGCATACGTGAAGAGCGCCCCATTATCCGCCAAACCGGTCCCGTGCTTCCGGACTAATTTCCACAAATCAATCCGCATGCCAAATATACTAGTGAGAAGATAAACCAATACATTCGGGCCTTCTCTCCACTTTCTCAATCTTAGTCTTGCCTGACCGACAAAACAATCCTGCCATGAATGACCATGTGATTCTTAAATTCAATCATCATCCATTCACGCTCCTAACGATTCAAATCCGTGTCTAGTGAGAAACTGAGAAACGAGCGCACCGCACTACTATACGGATCGTTGGACAGAACAATACCGGGCACGCATACGTGAAGAGCGCCCCATTATCCGCCAAACCGGTCCCGTGCTTCCGGACTAATTTCCACAAATCAATCCGCATGCCAAATATACTAGTGAGAAGATAAACCAATACATTCGGGCCTTCTCTCCACTTTCTCAATCTTAGTCTTGCCTGACCGACAAAACAATCCTGCCATGAATGACCATGTGATTCTTAAATTCAATCATCATCCATTCACGCTCCTAACGATTCAAATCAGATTCCATTGCGAAGACCATTCACTTTGGGATTCGCAGTAAATGAGAGGTTATTTGAATAAATAAGATAAATTGTAAAGCAGAAATGAGGAGCCATAATTTGCTTAGTCCCGTCGACTTTTAGAGCGATTATTGCCGATCAGATTTTGTCACCTTTCCCTATAACTAAGGTGAATTTCAGCGTTTGGATCGTTATCCATTTTTCGTCTTGCATGTTATTTTGATTTTCTGTGAAATAGCGTTTCTCTGTTGCATTGTCATTTTTTGACTAGTCTGAATGTTTGCTTTTGTATCATCACCCCGGAAACCTTCAATAACGCATCCATCTAAGCAATCAGAATAATCAAAATCTTCAGTCATCAAGGTTTTTGTGATATCAAATCTACTAATGAAATTCAAGCCTTCACGAATAGTGATTTTCGCACATTTTTCAATCTAAACGTTACCTTGCTCAGCAGCAAATTTTCCCCGAGATAATCATTCCGTAAGAACTGGTTTAAAAAAGGAAATTTTCTGGTTTTGTTCATTTTGTTATGAAATTGTGTTCACATGAGTTTCGGCTTATTGCATTTTGTTTGAGTTACTCAACGCATCACTGTGCAATGCCAGCTGGAAGCGTAGAAATATTGCAATGTCAGCTAAATGGCTACTCCAGGTGGACAAAGTAGCCAGACAGAATTTATCAATTTGTTTGCAGTGGGTTTTCGTCATTCATGAATGAGCGACACAGTTGGGTGTAGGGCAATATCAAAGGTGAAATGCAAGTGAAATGCGTATTTTTTGACAGACACAAAATGAGCTCGACTAACTTTGTGATGATTGGCCACTGGATAGCTTTCCAAAACTTTTCAAGTTTGCAAACCTTGATTGCAAATGACAATGGACTCCTCGTATTCAACCTACTAGATCTCTACTTTTTCTTTTAAACTGCCTAATGTTAATTCTGTAGCTTTGTCTAACACAACGGAACGAGATGGTTTACTTTAGCCTCAAAGTACTGCAAGAGTAACTCAGATGCTATTTTCCAATTAACTCAAATGATTTAAGTCATTATAACTCTTGTTCGAGTTTTAACGCATATTTACAAATGTAGACAATGTAATAAGAGGCTGCAAAAGTATTACAGTAAAATTACACAACGGACACTCGCGGATTTGTCAGTTACACGTGACGAACAGATCCTGTCTCTGTGATCAGCTATAGCCAAGTGATAAATAAGCGCTACTTGCAAACCAACATAAACTCGAAGGACAGAGTTTGGGGAAATCACGAAAAGTGGATGCAAATCTGGCCCTGAATAATTTAATTTTTGCATCAGCCATGGGGGTGATGTTAAACTGGCCATCGGGTGAAATTTTTCAATTTCACATTAGAATTGGGACAGCTTATTTATGTCTTCCATACCTGATTCACTCACCTCTGTTTGGGTTTAATGAACATCGTTTAGATGCGTTCCGCAAGCGAGGCCAAACATAATTTGTCCTGCTGTTCTGCAATTCAGTTAAGAGGTTTTCGTATTTCTTTCATTAATTTTTTGCACCTAATCAAAATGTGACGCAAATATTTCATCGCCTTCAAAGCACATATGCGCATCGTTAATTCCAGTTAATTGGATTATAACTTTCTGAAACATGCGCTGAATTTCTGGAGCCTAGAAACTGACATTTTGGAAAACGAAAATGTGTATGCTAACCAGTGTACATTTGCGATCAGATACAAAAGAGAGCCACCTCACACTCACCGATTAAACCACGATAACCGGAGGGTATTCAATAATCAGTTTCCATTCTTAATTAGAATTTATACAAAAGGTGTCGTTTGAAAATGTTCGCAGTGCTAAAGACAAAGAAGTTGAATTAAGAATTTTAAAACTAATTGTTCAATGCGACCGATATTGTGATTCCGCGGTGGAGTTTAATTCCAACTCGATTTATTCTCGGTACATGCGAAGCAAACTTATTGGCACGTCCAGTATCTGTAATATTGGATCAGACCTGAATTAATCGATCGATTCTCTAGTATATGTACAATAGTTTTGAGTTCGGTCCTCATTCATTCGATATACAGAATCGGAGAGCATGCAAGAATCAGAAAGTCTTCAGTCTTCCGTGTTGATCCTTCTTACACTGTATACCGTCTACTTTCAGAATCACCCACATATCATTATATTTATTAGCAATCAAGCGATTGCAACCTATGCTGGGGATGATTTTGACCACGGAAGCTAGGTTTTAAAAACATTGTATCAGGAAGGGTAGGAGTAATGCACTTAATACGCTGAACAGCTGTGGTCTCGTTTTAACAAAAACAATAAATTTTGTAATGTTTCTTTCATTAACATTAAAAGCCCTGCGGTTATTACCATGATATTAAACCTCATGCATGCACTTTTCCGGATCAATTTTTGAAGTGACCGCCGAAAAGAAATGCAAATCTTTCACACTTTTTCACTTCCACACTTGCATCTTCCTTTCACAATTATGTCGGTCTTGTGCGCCTTGGAGTATTAACACTTACCCCTGTTTTTGTGATCGATTATACAAGTCGGCGATTATCTCTCACTATTTTAAAGATCAAAATCAAGTCTTATTCTTTTTTTTAGCCAAACTGATGTAATATTGCATGTATTTCTTAAAGATATCATAACATTAAGAGCAGAATTTAGCAGATTTAAGAGGCACTGAGTTAGCATTATTTTTTAGAAAGGGCGAAGATTTTCTGTTGGAACGACATTATAGATAACTTACCGTGTTTCTCATTTTGAGATAAACAAATTGGGTATATTATAGCAGAAGCATACATAAAAACAGGCTATTGAAATAGTTCATCGTCGGAACAATTGATCTAGCCTTACGAGAATGATTCCCAAGTGGTAAGTTATTTAAAGTACGGAAACACATTGCTTACAGAATGCTCTAAAAACGCCGAGCGAAATCTAGCCAAGGGAAATTAACAATACATTTACCGTCTGGGCTACTTTAGAAAGACAGATAACGATATAGGACCATGAATTGTTTCAATGTAACTACGGGCAATTGGTGTTGAAGACCACAGCAGGTACTAATTGTTTAGAAATGACATATTGAGTTAATCTGATTGCTTAATTTAATACATTATTACCCTATATAATCTGTGTTCGGTTTTCCTCCTTTAGCTCCGCACCGTTGAATAATTGCGCTAGAACAAACATAGATTACCAGTATCTGAACGAAAAAATAAACTAACTATACACTGTCAAAACATGTGAGTCCGATTCCATCTATGTTTGTGCAAATAAAGTTTGCTCGCCATTACCGAGAATAAATCGTTGGGATTAAACTCCACCGCGGACTCACATAAGTCGGTCGATGTAACATAGTTTTTAAAATTTGCTTAATTCAACTCTTTGTCTTACACTGCCGAACAGTTTCTCAAAACGACACTTTTTGAATAAATTTCTAAACAGGTAAATCATCCACCAA
>LUCM01000718.1:17816-66489 GCA_008360955.1 Fasciolopsis buskii | reverse complement strand
GTCCTCCTTTTAGCCTCCCACCGTTGAATAAGTTGCGCTAAACAACATAGATTACCAGTATCTGAGCGAAAAAATAAACTAACTATTACAACTGGTCAGAGAAACATGTGATCACGATTCAGTCATGTTTTTGCCAATAAGTTTGCTTCGCATGTACCGAGAATAAATCGAGTTGGAATTAAACTCCACCGCGGAATCACAATATCGGTCGCATTGAACAATTAGTTTTAAAATTCTTAATTCAACTTCTTTGTCTTTAGCACTGCGAACATTTTCAAACGACACCTTTTGTATAAATTCTAATTAAGAATGGAAACTGATTATTGAATACCCTCCGGTTATCGTGGTTTAATCGGTGAGTGTGAGGTGGCTCTCTTTTGTATCTGATCGCAAATGTACACTGGCAAAAGTTGCGCAGCTTAACTCTTCGCGCATCTACTTTTGCATTACTGGCGGGGCTTATCTGGAAATGATCCAAATATTTCGTCAGTTTTTAAGTTCCACAAGAATTGCAATCTATATTTGGACGAATGGGTATGTCGGGTTGATGGATTTTTGGTAAGCCGTAAAATCTCACAGGTCTGCTGGTTTTTTGCGTTACTGATAACCACAGAGATTTCCCGAGATTTTGCTTCAGGCCAGATAGGTACTTGTATGTATGGGCCTTTGATTTGTTGAGTGATGCATTCGCTCTCTTTTTTTCTATTTTTTCTTACGCCCCATCACGTGAATTTGATTCGTAATCCAATCTGTTGAGAATGACTGCAACATCCCCTTTATCTGCATTTGTGATGTGGATTGTTCGATCTGCTTGCTACAGATCAAGTCGGTGTGCAAAACCAAGACAACTGCATCAACAAAATCAGTTGCAAGGAATGAACAGCAGAATACATTGGACAAACCAGCACACAACTGTTGACAAGGATAACAGAACACAGAAGGAAGGAAGAGCGCGGATAAGGCCTTCGGATAAGGCGGCCTTATCAAAACGTGAACGCGATTCAGCCATCGGTCCGCATGCCATAGCAGAGGGACAACGCAGATTATGAAAACACAAAAGTACTCCAACATGGATTCAGAACCTCCACTGAACGTAGGTTTGCCGAGGCTCTGGTGTTAAGCCCCCCATCCCACATGCATCAATCGGAACGACGGGGCAGAGATTTCGGAGGCATGAGCGTCCCCACCATCTTTGAGAAATAAACATTCCAAAGGTCAACAGGACGCATGACTCGAGGGGCAACTAATCGCTCACCCGACCCACAGTTCGAAATACACGCATTCACAAACACACGGACAACTAAACATCTGTTAGCATGTGAACGTTCCCTCAGTCATTTGGCTGCAAAACTTGCCTTGAGAAAAACTACCCACGGTAGTCGGAACCTTGGTACATTACATCAACCGACAATGCTGTTATTGACATTTAATCTCCAAAACCTTTCGTCTCTATTGTGTCTACTTATGTCCTGTTTGGGCTGTTTCCTCTGATTGGACTTTTTCCGGTGCTGTTCCTTTTTGTGGATATCGTTTACCTTGACTGCCATGAGTCGAAACTGTGCGGGAGGACGTTTTACCTGGGCAAATTTTATTCATCGGTGAATGTTTTTGCTTCCCTTTGATCTCAGCCAATCATGTCTCCCGGGAGAATGTACTTCAGATGAAAATCCACTAGGGTTTGTAAACCAAATGAGAATTTCTTTCCGCGCAACACTGATTCACGGGGTGCATCCTCATTCCACTCAGGTTACTCCTGACAGTGGAGATCACAAATGCAAATGTTATGTATCTTTGCCTTCGCTGATCAGCAAGTTACATCAGTTACAAAATAGTCAACGTTTTTTGCGGATTCTTACACAATGGATGTCAGTATTTTCAGTGTAGGTGCCCTCGGATGGATGGTTGGTTAGAACATTGGTAGCCTAGAGTTTTATCATAGTGCATGCTGATCAAAGTCTGCACAAAGCCACCGAAGCAATAGGATGCATTCATGCATATACTTGCTCTAAATTCGACGCACACTGAATCATGGAGAAATTAATCTGCATTTTACTGTTACGAATAAGCCTTTGCGTTCTCCTGATGTGCAGGATAATGGGCTTTCTGAAATAGCCAGTCAAGAACTAATGTTTTATTTCGAAACGTCAGGGATTTGATAATATTGGGATCAGACCTGAGATAATCGATCGATTTCTCTAGTTATGTACAAATAGTTTGAGTTGGTCCTTCATTCATTTGCGGAATACAAGAATCGGAAGAATGCAAGAATCAGAAGTCTTCATGTCTTCCGTGATCCTTCATTAACTTATACCGCCTTTCAAACATCCACATCATCATTATGATTTAATAAGCAATCAAGCTCGGAGTGCAACCTATTGCTGGATGACATTTTGACCACGGAAGCTAGGTTTAAAAACATTGGTATCAGGATGGGTAGGAGGAAATGAACTTAAATACGCCTTGAGAACAGCTGTGGTCTCGGTTTAACAAACAATAAATATTTGGTAATGTCTTCTTTCATAACAGTTAAAAAGCCCTGAGCGTTAAGTTCCATGATAGTTAACGTCATGCAGTGACCACTTTTCCGGATCAATTTTTGAAGTGCACGCAGAAAAGAAATTTGCAACATCTGTCACAACTTTTTTCCTTCCACACTTGACGATCTTCCTTTCACAATTATGTCGTTTGTGCGCCTTGGGGTAATAACACTACCCGATTTTTGTTGATCTATACAAGGTACGGCGATTATCTCTCACGATTTTAAAGATCAAACAATTTCTTATTCTTGTTGTTTTAAGCGAACTGATGGAATATTGCATGTATTTCTTAAAGGATATCATAACATTAGAGCCAGAATTTAGCAGAGTTCTCAGAGCAGCTGAGTTAAGCATATTTTTAGAATTTGGCGAAGATTTTCTGTTGGAACGAACATTATAGATAGAAGTTAGGCGGTGTTTCTCATTGGTTGAGATAAACTTATTGGTATATTATAGCAGAGATGGATACGATAAAAACAGGTTTAATGTGGCACAGCGTTCCCTAAAATTTAGTTATGCCTACTTGATGAAAATATCAGGGATTTCTCAGTGGTTGTTTTGCGCTTGTTGGTGGAATGAGGCAGACATTTCCCAGTGGACATCATAACACTAGAGCCATAACATAGCAGAGATTTCTCAGTATTTGATACCAGCTTATTTGCAGAATATAATCGAGTTTTCCCGGTAGTTGCGTTAAACGTTTTAGTAAAATAGAGCAAAGAATTTCTAGAAAACATACTTAAGCTAACTGTTAAGAACATTCTGGAAGTTTCTCACTGGATATATTGAGGGTTTTGATAGAATATAGCAGAGTTTTCAATAGTTGAGTTAAGCCTATTGGTCGAATATAGGAGAGATATTTCAGTGGTTCAGTTAAGTAAACTGGTAGAATAAAGGAGAGATATCCCAGTGGATGCAAGGAAATTGGAGTTAGAATTTAGCAGAAACTTCTCATTATTCCCTTCAGGCATCTTGCTAGAAAATAAGGAAGATTCCTCTGTGGTCGAGTAAAGCCTACTGATCGAATATAGCAGAAAATTCTTAAGTTTTGTCAAACTACATGGCAGAAAATAACAGAGATTTTTGGATGCGTGTTTTAAGGCTAGTGATGTTATATAGTGGTCGATTTAGGCGTATTAGTAGAATGAAACAGAGGGTACTTAAATGGTGAGTTAAACATAACAGAGAATTCTCCGCGAATGTGTTAAGCGTATCGATACGTTATAGCAGCAGTTTCTTACTAGCACAATGAAGCGTAATGCCAGGATACAGCAGAAATATCACAGTACATACGCGAAACTTACTGGTATTCTTTAGCAGAGATTTCTCAATGGTTGAGTTGAGCGTATTGCTAGAGTATTTCAGGAACTTCTTCGTGGATGACTCAGTCGTTTTATACAATGCAGCAGAGATTTCTCAGTGATTGTCTTAGACGCATTGGTAAACTCTAGCGGAATGTGAAATCGCCGAACTTAACGGAGATTTCACAGTAGTGGAGTTAACTGTATTATTAAAATAGAGCAGAGGATGTTCCATACCAGCGTTTAACGAACTGTTGGAATGTATCACAGATTCTTCCGCGGTTGATTCAAGCGTATTGAGGGAATTAGGCAGATTTTTTAACAGTTACTCTAATCCTTTTCGTAGAATACAGCACATTTATTTTTGTTACCAGTACGAACTTATTGGTACGAATATAGCGGAGATTTCTCTGTTGTGGATTCAAGCATGTTATTAGAATTTAGCAGAAATTTCTCTGTGGTTGAATTTAATGTATTGGTAGAATATAGCAGGAATTTTCAGTTTGTGATTTAGGAGTATTGGTAGGATATAGCCGAGATTTCTCACCAGTAGCATCGAGTGTATTTGTGCAAAACAGCAGAGATTTATCTTCAGTTATTTCAAGCAAATTAATGGAACATAGCACAGATATCTAAGTTGTTTTTTTCAAGCCCGTTTTAGTGTAACCGAGAGTTCTCAACTGTTTACTTAGGTAGAAAGTAGCATAGATTTCTCAGTTTTTAGTTAAGGGTATCGGTAGTTCTTTGCAAGGATTTCTTAGTAGTTGAGATTTATGTATTGATAAAATATGGCACACATTTTCCGATGGTTATTTTAAACATATCTGCGCGACAAGCATTGATTATTCCGTTTTGTGGCAAGCGTATTTTGAGAATAATGGTAATATTTCTCAGCATTTGAATTAAATGTGTTCGTAGTACGCTGCTGAGATTTGTCAGCTGTTGAGTCAAATTCATGTAGGAATAGCGCATAAATTTCTTCGTAGTTATTCTTATTGGTAGATCATAGCAAACGTTCCCCCGGAGTTGAGTTCAGCTTATTGGTAGAATATGGCTGGTATTTCTCATGAGTTTATTTAAAAATTATTCTTCGAATGCGTCTTAGGTTTTTCAAGTGTTGAGTAAAAAAAGTTTTCGTAGTGTACGCGAGAGATTCTTTAGACGTTTTATCAGGCGTATTCGCAAATCATCTACGAGATTCTTCGATATTTGAATTTGCCTTATTGATAGAATTTGGCAGACATTCCTCAGCTGCTCAATTAAAGCTATTATTAGAATATTTCAGAGCTTTCTTAATAGTCGAAAGTTGCGTATTTATAGAAAATAGTTCAGATTTGTCCACGGTTATTTTAAGCACACTGGCACATCAAGCATAGATTTCTCAGTAGTCTCGTAAAGCGTATCTTGAGGAGATTTCATATATTTCGCAATAGTTTCATGAAGCTTATTGGTGTAATGTGGCTGAAATTTCTCCGTGGTTGTTATTGTTATTGGTGGAATATGGTGGAAACATCGTTATGGGTGATTTAAGTTTATTGTTGGTGTGCAAGTGGAGATTCTTCAGTATTTGCTTTAAGCTTTTTAGCTTAATAAAGCAGAGACTTCTCAAGAGTTGCGTTGAGCGCATTCATACACAATAGCAGAGATTTCTCAGTAGTTATGCTAATCGCGTTAGTATAACAGCAAAGAATTCTTCGTGTGTGATTTCAGCGAATTTTTGGAATAAAGTAGTGATTTCTCAGTAGATGAGTTATTTGGTATGATGTTTTATCGCCGGGTTTCATTTAAGCGATTTAGTAGAGTATAGCAGAGATTTCCCAGTAGTTCACTTGAAATTATAGTTAGGTCTTAGAACAGATTTCTCAGTGATTGAGTGGTGCGCTTTTTTTCTAGTAAGACGAATAAAAAGCAGAGGTTGCAAGACGCAAGCATTTTTCAAATCTTGTCAACCGCGCACCTAACACATGTTAATTCACGTCAGAATGAGACCAGTGGAAACAACCAAATCAAGCAACGTAGACAGACTCAGAAAAATGTTTGAAAGAGATATATCCTCGTTGCAGTGATGTTTCAGTTGTTGGATTAGACCTATTAGTAGTAGACATATTTTCCTCGTTGAGTTAAGCGTGTCGATAGATAAAAGCGGAATTTTCGCCATGGTTTATTTAATCACACTGGTAGAACGTGGCAAATTTTTTCTCGGTGGATGGATTAAAACTATCGGTAGAATATAGCAGAGATTCCTGCTGGGTTGAATTAAGCCTCATAGTGGAATATAGAAGAAACTTCTCAGAAGCTGAGTTAATCATACTGGTAGAATATGATGCAGAATATTCAGTTATTTAATTAAGCTTTTTGGCTGAATTTGGCAGAGACTTCTCAGTGATTCCATAAAGCACATTGGTAGGATATAGCAGAGATTCCTCCGTGGTTGATTTAGACATATTGGTAGAATATAACGGCGAATTTCCGGTAGTTTATTTAAAATCACTACTAGGATATTGCTTAGATTTCTCAGTAGCTGAGAAAAGCGCTTTTGTAGAATATAACAGAGATTCCTCCAGAGTTGCATTATGCATGTTCACAGAATCTAGCAGCGGACTCTCAGTTTGTGATTTTGGCGATTTGGTAGAACAAAGCAGTTATTTTTCAGTACGTGTGTTATTCGAATTGGTGGAATATAGCAGAGATTTCTCGGTAGCTGAGGTAAGCTTACTGGTATAATACATCACAGATATCTCCGTGGTTGCGTGAAAAACTTTTCGTAGAATTTGGCAGAGATTTCTTCATAGTTCAGTTAAAATTATGTTGTAATACTGTACAGATTTTTGTGCAAATTTGCAAGAATTTCTTAAATACTGCAGAAATTCCGCAATATTTGCCTTGGGTGCATTGCTAGAATTTAGCAGAAATTTCTCGGTACTTGGCTGAATAAGGCGTATATGAATGGTAAAGCAAAGATATCTCCTTGTTTGAGTTAAGCATATTTTTAGAATAACGTGATGTGTCAGCAGTTGATTTGAGCATCGTGGCAGCATATAGCAGAGCTAAGCCCAACTGAATAATATAGCAGAGATTTCCTAGTAGCAGAATTAAGCGCATTGATCAAATATGGCGGAATTTTCTCAGCAATTCCGTTAATCATATTTGTGGAATATAGTATAACATTCGCTGTATTTTAGCCAACTATTTGGTAAGATACAACAGAGATTACTCTGCAGTTGCGTTAAGCGCATTAGTGGAATGCACCGGAGTTGTCTCCGTGGTTGAATTAAGTGTATTTCTGAAATACTGCATAGTTCTCTCACTAGCTGGACTCAGCCTATTGATAATTTATGATATTTATCCGCAGTTATACTAAGCTTATTGGTGGAATAGGGCACACATTCCTTCGTCTTTCCTTTGAGCCTTTTGGTAGAATATAAAACCTTCCAAGCAGTTCAGATCAGCCAGTTGTTAGAATATAAGAGCGACTTCTCGGCAGCTAAGTTTAAGGCACTGGTAGAACATAGCTGAGGTTTCACACTAGCTGTATTAAGCTTTGTTGTAGAATTTATTAAAGATGTCTCAGCAGTTCAGTTCCGCTTGTTAGTAGAGTATAACAAATATTTCTGTGTTTGACGTAAGGAAACGGTTAGAATAGATCACAGATTTCTCAGGAGATGCGTTAAGCATATTTGGTAGAATATAATAGTGATTCCTCTGTGGTGCAGGTAAGTGTATTGGTTTAAATTTAGGAGTGCTTTCTCGGTGGTTGAGATAAGCGTATTGGTAGAATATATCAGAATTTTACCAGTGTTTCCGTTCAGTCTCAGCACTTGAGTTATGCCTAACCGTATAAAACAGCAGAGATTTTGCCGCGTTTGTATTAAGTCTATTTGTCGAATATAGCAGAGATTTCTCAGTAGTCCGTTTAGTAAAAAATACCAATCTCTTCGGCTCCTTCTTTAGGAATAGCATTTAGGTTGATTAAGTAATTTAGTTTGTATATATTTTGCACGTTTCCCTGGAACCCGCAAATCCCCAATCAATCACCCTCTTATGTTCCAAATCTGTCTTCTTCTACGCTGTCCTTCCACTTGCTGCCTCGGAGCCGACCTTCTGCTATCTCTCGTTTTTGGTTGTTTTGAAATGTCGGCGGCGTAAGGTAGCAGCCAATGCAAGATTAGTGGTCGCATGAAGTGAAATGAAGGGAACCAAAATGAACTGAATAAAATTGAATTGACTCTCTTGGATGCGCATTTTAGTCGTTTTTCCAAACCAATCACCTGTGATTGAATTCACTATTGACAGTACGCGAGCTTATGAGGAAAACTAAAGTATGTTGCACTGTACTTTTCCAGCCGTCAGTGAGGAAATCAGAATCCGTAGAAAATAACAATCTTGACCTCAACACAGTACTATCCAAGAATAATCTCCTGTACTTTAAGTCAGATTTAAAGGGGTTGGCTTCATTTGCTAGTCCTTCAAAAATCTCCGTCTTAATTTTGTAATGATTATGCAAGGAAATTTTGTTCCTGCAAGCCTTTCTTCCGGTTGGTAGTCAGTGAAATTGTATTCAGGGGAACCAGTTTATTCCGTAATAAATTATCATGCATCTTCAATATTCAACTAATTTTTGAAGAACTATGACATCATAATACGGCTGTTTCTTCCCTCTTCTTAAGAATTATTGGCAGTGCTAAGCCATCAGATCCGGCCTCGGACGTGAACTTTGAAACGATTAATTTTCTCACCGCTTAAGGGTATCCTTCTGTAAAATAGTTTCTATTTGTGCCTATTCATGTTTGGATGTTGTTTTATACGCAGTATCATTTGCCCAACTTCACACATTCGGATTAAGGATGTGCACAGGATACGATGTTGTATCAAAATAGCAGTTGACCATTAAGAAAATGAAACTATACAAAGATTCAGTTTGTCACACCTGGAAAGGCCGCTGGGAAGGGTATGTGGTTTTCAGAATCAAACAGGGGAAGGGGGCCGATGGATGGTGAGGAGCCAGTGATAAACCCAATTCAGCGCAACTAGCCCCCAATACGACATGTTCTGACGAATCCTGTTTAACGTTTTACATGCGGCGTGAAGCGAGCCAAACAGCAAATATGCCAACACAGGTGACGAGGAGCTGAACACGAGTGATGATTCCGTTACAAATGAAGTTGTACTGAAAATCTGGTCCATCTGTAAACAGAGCAGCAGAACACGTAGAAACTTATATCATGCACTATTGCCAACATGTCAACAAATGCCAATGCACAATGATATATATGGTTACTGACAGGTCCTCAAAATCTCAGCTGGTGTGGCTTCGACCTGCGTAACGAACTAACACTTTGTCTAGATAAATACTAGTTATACAGTTCGTGTAATCAAATATCTAGCGCCTCATCAAACGTTTTCTTCAAGCCGAAAATAAATTCGACTTTTGTAAAGCGAAAGGACCATATATGACTTTTAAATTTGACCTATAATAAATATGCTTTATAACTTCAAGAAACATGGAATTTTTATTGCATGCTTACAATGTAAGGCAAACTTAGATGAAATAGTTTTGCCTGTTTCTCTAGAAGGCCATGAAAACTACGTTGTTGCCAACCGCAAACCTAAAATCCAAAAATGACGGTCAATCACGGCACCATAGTAGTGGTTTACAGTATGACTATTATCTTGATGCAAGAGCCGGAATGGACTCCTCAGCAGCCTGCTTACAGTTTTGACATTGATCTCAACCAGTCCGTCAAGCCTAGTTATGTAGTACAACCACACAATCAAAATGGATTCGTGATTCCCTTGAACTGACCCAAGTGAAGAGTGCCTTTCAGAAATATGCGTGATCCACTCTCCTTGATCTTATTTATATTTTCCCTAATCACAGATTATACTACGCGCTTCTATCGAAAGTCAAGCAAGACGAGGGTTTAACGCCCCGTCTGCGTATTTCAGTTCGTGGAAGTTAGAGTCACCCGATAGATTTGGCACCTTTAATCCAACCGAGATTCGAACTCGTTGTTCTATTAACTGTAACAGAATTTCGTAGTAGTGAGATCTGAACACCAGGCGTTATTTACCTGTGTCTTCTGCAGCGACGAATGACGTGCATGCAACCATATTTTTAACGATTAATGTGGGCATAATTTAGAACATTTAATGCAAAACAAAATGACTTCGGATCAAAACTTCTAGACGTTTTACACTATCTGAGCCAAATATATGACTACATTTGCATCATCCTGTACTAGAGACAGGAATTCCCTAAATATTATTAGTGGTAATAAAGACGCAGATGCAAACATCAATCCAGGCAAAAAGGCAATTACATTAGAGAAAACCGATAAATTTTCGCGCAACAAATGTCCTAGATGGAAATGTCCAAGAGCAAACAAAACTGCTCACCCCAAGTTGCACCAGGAACGCATTTGTCTTTCGGTATGATTTGGAACTGATTTACCGGGGAACTCATTTTGCCTACTCCACCCCGGCTGTAGCCGTAAACGCGCAGATTGTACCGCATATCGGGTTCCAGACCGGTTACATACCCATACGTTCTTAGACCGACGTTTACATCTTTGAATGTCTGTTTGAACTGTGATCCGGCAGGCCAATAACGGATACAATACCCCTCAACAGACTCCTCATCTGGCCGGGCTTGTATACCAACCCAAGAGACTCGAATTGTGCTGGGTTTATCGGTCGCATTCAAAGTTACCATTGTAGGAAAATCTTGCGGAGAAATTTTAAATGTTGTCTGTTCCGTGAAACTGGATTCCGGGCCGTCACCGGCACTGTTAAAAATCTTTGATTTGTGCAAAAAATGGATAAAAACAAGGGCTCAGTGCACAGATCGCAGCTGGCTGGGAACAAATGGTTAGTGCTAAGCTAAAACAATCTTTTTAAGTAAATTTGCTGTGCCGATGTCAGACACAGCGAAAAGTTCGTTCCCCAGTGTAACCGGTCGTCTTATCTAACAACCTTAGTCACTAAAACTGCACACATATGACTTGGCAAACCATCCTGCAGCCAAAAAAACATATTTCATCCTGGATTTCGGTAAAAGTGCCACTGAATCACCATTAACATCAAACGTCAAAGTGTCTCGTGTTTTAAAAGTACCTGATTGGAAGTGAACTAAACGGTAGTAAATAGAACCCCCCGGCAAAATTGTAAACCCTTAGTAACCAAGATATAATGAAGCGATAAAATTTCTCCGATTACGAAAATCTACCCTCCGATAGGTAGACAGTGAATGGTCTGCGATCTTGGTTATGAGTAAAGTTGTTTAGTGAACGCAGGTGTTTGGGCGTTAAATTTGGTTAATGCCAGTGACGCTTGGAAACCGTAAAATCTTATTCAATTATGAAAATCTTTTTGTGATCCTTGTGCATTGGTCACTTTGAAAATTCAGATCCAAGATGACTTCTCAAATCAAACAAAGGCAATAGATGACAACGATTTCAAAAAAGAATAATACCTGAACCGCTATACAGTAGTAGGTATCCGCATCCAGACCGATGATAACACCCTCAGTGACATCCCCGTGAACCGTTTGGCGTTGTCCAAGCTTGTATCGAGCCATATCGGAATCCAGGGAACGACAGTCGGACACACGTGGCCAGTAAAGTATCCGATAGCCCCAGGTCGGACCTTCGCCCTCAGAAGGTAGAGGTGGAGTCCACCAGACTGTAATTGCCGAGGAATTTAAAGCCCCGGCAGTCACTCCTCCAGGCGCATTAGTAGGTACTCGAGCCGCGGACATGATAGTGACCGGTTCAGTCATAGGACCAACACCCTAAAATCCAGATTCACACAAGTTTAAAAAAGACAGGAGGTAATAGAAACCTGGGAAATGTGCCATAGTGTCTGTTATCAAATAATAATACCTTAAAATAAAGTTAACTCAAAAGATCTACAAAATGCTTATTGTGTTACGATGATCTTCAACAGTACTGCTTATGACACATAGACCACATGTTCAAAGATTATAGGCCACATCATAAAAATATTTACACCTAAGAAGGACGGATTATAAATTATTTCGTTTATATATTTCTTAGTGTTGAACAAATATAGAACTTGGGACGAATTCAGTACTTCCTGAATATTGCTTTTTCTGGAGCTAGCACAGGATTACCGCTGGTCACATATTGTATGAGAACTTAGCATTATAAGTGATGAGATTACTTTTGAATTATAGTGACATCAATGAATACAGCCGGTTGTTGGTTAGTCAGTTATTACTATGAATGGTTGATGGTTGATTGATTCAGCCGTTCGCTTTTAGTCAAGGCACTCCAAAATGAATGTCAGTTCTCAAACCTCACTCTCGTAATAATACTACTTGCCTCGCTATTTACTGCTTCCAATCGCACTTCATAAGGTTTGTAATACAGATTATCTCCTAGCATGTGTGTGTATTGCAGGTATCTTCCGCCGTCGATTGGCTTTGCCGTCCACAGTTCATATGCACCATATTCATTATCCCCCTTGGCCCGTATATATCCCCGGTATCGAAAGTTCGGTCCATTCTGATCCACTCTGGAAAGTGGAACCCACTGAAAAACAAGAGTTCCATGCTTTCCTCCACCGCCAGTCACATTTAGGGGCATCTTTGTCGGAGCTGTTGCCAAAGTGGTAAAAAAGAGACTCGGCAGACTTGGTTCACCGGGACCAACTTGGTTCACTGCTCGTATTCGAAGACGATAAGCCATATTGGCTGCCAGGTTGCGCACAAAAGTCATTCGTCTTTCTGTAATAGTTCAAATATCACGGGTGTTTCAAATTATTAGTAGCACTGCTGACGTTAGGAGCAAAACGGATCAACCACCCACTGAATTTATTTGTAAGCTCATGGCCTCACCACAGTTCTGCAGTTGCACCAAACAAATTTTCGAGTAGAGGAGAATATTGATTCAAAAAGCACAGAAAATCAGCCTGCATTTTGCACATCTTAAACTGGACGCCGCGAGCAAAATTCAAAACGGTAACCGTCAATTTATTCGGCTGGTGATGCTGCTAATGAACAATCACAGAACTGAAAACCGTAAACAGAAAAACAAGTTTACATAATGCTACATCAGAAAGTGACCCAGTCTTACAAATTACGTCGTTCAATTTTGTAAACATTCCATGTATTCCGTAGGTGACGATTTTCATTTAATGTGAAATCACACTAATTGGCTTCGAACGATCGCAAATTTCCCCTGGCTATCATTCGTTTATGCTGGTCTAGGGTTACTTTTCGATGTGTTTTGTTGTCATATATATATTAGTTCCGTTTCCCTCGGTGCGTTCTATTGCAATATGGAAACGCAACTACTGAGACGGCTCTTCTTAAGGAGGACCTTCTAATAGTTATATCTGCACCTGAAATTATTAGCAAACAACGGGACTTTCTAATTCTGAACCCCCTTTCAGTTTATCTTGTGGACAGACAGGTTCCTTTCTTTAGTAGGTATGTGACAAACCAAGGGAAGTCCTGTTGTTTCCATGGTCACGAAAGAACGCGCTTGTTTATGCACGAACACACCAACAGGCCCAAAAATCACGTGCGCACGGCTAACTTTAGTTATCTTCAACTGTATGCGAATGCATCAGCCACAATGAAGTACGTAACCTGAAATTTATTAATCCATCATTCGTTGCACATGTTCATTTGTGCTCGTGCGTTTGTTGGACTAAATGACCCTCAAAGTTTTCGTTTTATTTTTATCAATGTCCTCAAAATTGCTCGGGCACATTGGTTGAAATAAGTGTCACAAAATGATGAAGATCAAACGTAAGGGAAAAACAATGGCCCCGCCCCTGGAGGGACCGGAGATTAAAATACTGTGTACAGCAATACGTTCATGACGGGAAATGTAATCAGTACGTTCGGGTAGGTGGAGCTTAAAAGGAAGATTTGACCTCTCGGGGTCACCAGACTTGTCCAACGGACTAAAGCGCAAATCAAATAGCACAGTCAAATCTGACAGATACTGACCTATTATCACTGAAAAAAAGCAGACTGCTTTAGTTTCTAATTGATGAATGGAAGCAAAACATGATAACGCGAGGCTGATGGCTGCTAAAACTGAAACTCAAGTATAGTAATGTTCCAGTGCATACTTTTACTACAATTCATTACATTTCAACAAGATGTATACAAGCTTTCACTCAATAATCAGTAACACAACACAACAAGTTGCACTCAACAAAAGTGCACTGGATCTGCGGTGTTCAGTAATTGCAATGCATTCAGAATTTCTGGTGGAATAGAAGACTTATCCGGGAGATTGGAGCTCTCAGTAGTCGTAACAATCTGTTTGACAGGGGACCGAATTAGCTTACCTGAAGGGAACAGTTGTTGTGTTTCGTTAATATTCAGATTCGATACCACCACCGTCCAATTGTTGCTTGGATCTAACAGGGCGTTGGCTTCAATGATAAATCCGGTAATTTGAAACAAATGGGAATTTCCCACAGTCCACGTGACATTAACCTGGTTCACACCAACCTGAGGATCAACTATAACCCCTGAAAATTTAGGACAAGAAACATTTGCCTGCAATGTAAGTGCGCATTAGCAAATCAATTCTAATCTGGATCCAATTGATATTATACAAAAGAACAGAAAATAAATATCTGAAGATGACGAAATGAGGAGTGAATTCCATTACCCGTTAGAGGCAAAATCTGAATGAACCAATTGGATAAAATCTACCTCAATTCGGTTGGCAAAATGGCTGGCGTGTTTATCTGTTGAATGTCTGGTGCAAGCGCATTGCTATTTTACAACCATATTGCTATTTACTGGATCCTGATCAGTGGGCAAGTGACTGATAGCAATCAAACTGAAAAGAAGGTCAATCAGTGTTTTCCTTTTTCCAGTTAAAATTTTTAGAACCGACTTGTTAGATGATTCACATTTTCTGGAAATTTCCCCATACTGAAGATTCAGCGGGAATGCAAATAGTATAAATTTTAAAAATTGGTAATTTTATTAACGATTATTGTTGGAATAACCCTACAAATCTCTAATCTGGAGACTCAATTTTTCGGTAAACAAGCAAAGGTGACTATTCTTCCAGTTCTATCCAAGGCTAAATCCCCACTTCGACAGTCTTACTCGGACCGGAAAAGAAGTGGTTCGCTTGGAATTGCAGAAAACGACAATAATGTAGACCTAGACAATGAGTGCTCATCGGTGGGTCGAACGCAATGCATTCGGGTTTGTTTGATATTTATCAAAACCCGTTAAACCGTGATTCCTCAATGACGGAACTACTGTCTTCCTCCCGATCTGCTCTAATTAGTGGTCCCCTACCATCCGAAACAAGTACGACTATGCTTTTTTTGTCGGTAGGTGTTGGAAAATGACGACAAAGGCATAATGTCATTTTAATCTTGTAGGCAGCAGACAGTAGCGTTATAATCCATAGTTTCAAATCCGTGTGGGTTATGGAGCGAACCAGAAAGCCAGGTTAGTTAAAACTACAGCTAAGTATGCAAAGTGAAACTAGCATAAATTTCACTGATCGGATGTGCTTGTGTACACGTGGATTTATTCAGAAAGCTTAGATATTTATCAAGGTTTTGGGCCGCTAACAGGTCTTTGCTTTTTCAAAAACTGAAGAATAATTTCGCCGCTATAGTCTAGTTAGGTCGCACACGTGTAACATCAACCCCCGAACTGCTGATATCAACGCAACAGACTGTGAAATACTGACAACCTAAATCACATGAAGCCATTATCGTTCGGACAAAAGACATTAATAAGGGTGTAATTTGATAAACAGAGAGGAGCGTTAACGTATGTATATAACCACACCAACAATCATATCAAACATAAAAAGCGAAAGTTACTTTTCGGCTATCACCATCAAATCGGCTTGATTGTTGCTTAGCTAAAACTAGTATAGGCTGTGATCATCAGCGACATATTTGTGGCATATTCGAAAACAATAATGTTCATCTATTCACAGTGATACTAATGCATCGTAAATGCATCAACATAAACTGCAAACCTATTACTTGCAGTTTTGCTAGTGAATTTTATTTTACCTATTGCTAAGATTCCACTATTGAAATTCAGGCCAACCACGCTGAAGAACACAACTTTCTTTTCGACGTACCTCCACATGGTCCTGGAGGTCCAGCAACCTGGGTCAGAGCGCTTGAAGCAAGCGTGCTCAGAGGCGTTTCTGCAGCACACGTGTAATTCCCGGAATTTTCGAATTGCACGTTGATAATGTGCAGCTGACCAAAATACCGACCGAACGGTCGCAGCAGTTGGGCTTTTTCATAGCGTCTTGCGTCCAGATCAAGCCGATCAAATTTGATCTCAACACCCTATGATCAAGTTTAAGGAAAGCTCTTGTCGTATACATAATCAGGATTTTCTGATAAGCCAATCTTCCCATGCACAACTAAGCATAATAAATGTGTACTAAAGTCGAAGCTATTTCATACAAAATGTCAATAAAGGGATTAAAAACAGTACTATATAACAGAAATCCTTGGTGATTTTAGAGGACTACTCGAAAAATGATGCCAGAAGGTTTAGGGTCACTGTGGAGGCCTTGATCCAGGATAGTTGTACTGTCAATAGCACGCCAGGTCACTACAAATTTGAAGAACAGTTTCCACAGCCTTAGCAAACAATACCAAGGTTACAGGAAAAAGAAACATTAGATGGCATATACTTCTTTATTTGGGTTTTAAGCCATGTTCGCACTGATTGCACAGTCAAGAAGGAAGACTGGTACAACCTCCAGTTTTGTATACCGGGTCACCTAGTAGACTCCGGTTAAAAAGTGAACTCAAATAGGTTTTTCAATGCGGAAGACTCTTCGATAGTAGAAACTTGTCGAGGTCACATTAAACCAGAATTTGACCAAAAAATCATTTACAGTTCAGGCAACCAGGTACTACTGTCCTAGGACAAGTTGGCGGTGAACACTAAATGCACCCTACTACATTTCCCAGTAATTTGCTGCAAGTAACTGAACCAGAAACAAACTGATTGGTAAGCGCCAGTCCATGACGACCAATTCCCAATGACTCAAACCGCTTTGCTAAGCTTTACAGCACTGGTTCTCATTCCGTCAGCTACACCGCAGTTATCTAATTAACTTGAAAATAACAGATGGGAATCACCGAAACCTCATCTGAGTGATTAAGAGCATACGCGGATGAAGAGCCAATATAAGAACCTTCCAGCGATTCGTGGGACATTTTCCGTCATCTGGGCAGGCATAACTTTTAGAAACCGAACACAAAGTCCCAAAGTTAAACTAAAAAGTGGTACGAAAGTGTTAAGACGATTGGACACATATAGTATCGGGTACGCAAAACTGAAAAGAGACAATAATCAAGAAACCGATTGTATGATTCCAAGGAAATTTTATGCTTCTATCTGAATACGAAGTACGACCTTGATAAACTGATTCGTCCCAAAGAACTTCGGCTGTCCATTTTTGTCGCTTTGTTTCTAAGTCGCCACAAACAACCATCAATAAATTAGTTTTCGTCGGAATTTAGTCCAACCGTTTGTTCAAAATCAGTAACGCAACATTTGCATCAATAAAAGGACAAAATTATTTAGTGTTATTTTATTTGGACGGAGAAAAGTCAGAAAACTGATGTGAATTGACTCGTGGCAGGGAGGAAACTGCCAACTTATCTCTACAAATTTACAAAATTCAACTGAGGCCATATCTTCATATGATACAGACATAGAAGCTCAAGTAGTAGAAGTAGATTACGGTCCCCAAGGTTTCATTCCAGAGGCCGTTTACATCAAATTAAAAGTGAACGCCAAAATGGTTCAAGGATCGCGCGCAATAACAAAAAAGGACTAAGCTGCTGGTTGTACCATTCCTGACCACCAGTCGAAACCCCGCCTTGGTAACTCAGGTATGGATCGTGCGATCAATGTAAACTTGCTGTGCACACCTGCATGGGATATCAGCAGGCCTATATCTTTCTCCTTTCTATGCAGAACGATGCTAGCCATGTTGGGCCTCTTCGAAAAAGACTTCGTCAGGGTATATTATCCACTCAGCATATGGGTCGAGTATGCGAATAACATGTCACGTTTGGTGGACCCCAACCAATTCCAGTTAATGAAACAATTTTGTGTCCCATCAACCAGAACACATTTCTCCCAAAGCCGAAATTAATAGCATTCAACCAAATCAGTTCAGTATAATGGAAGAAAAAAGTTAAAAGTGAATTCTTAGCTTTTCTGAACTATTTACAACGTGATAAACTCCACCTAAGTAAAGGTTGAACAAGAACTTAAGAGTCTACGTTAAATCTATCACCTGACTAATCGGAACAGAGATTGTCCACGTGGTTAACTAGACTCACTTCAAAAAACCAAGCATAATTCACATCTAACACCGAGGAACTTCGTGCACGACATGGAAGGAGCACTGTGGAGTTTTGATAGACCACGCGATTCACCGGTTTCAAGGTAAGCTCCAAGGCTGGGATCACCGTGAGATAGGCACTAGACCGTGCCTCGCCGAGTGTATTCTTGGCGACACACGTGTACTCGCCAGCGTTCGATTCAACCAATCGTACAATCAATAAGTTACCATTTGGCAAAGTACAATATTGCGTAGCACACTGTAATCAAGAGAAACAATAAACAATGATGACTCGTTTCTCTGTATGAAAACATGAACTGGCTCAGCATGCAAGGTATTTGTGGTGTTCCGATGCATGCAAAATATTTTCATGACTGGAAGGCACTCTGGGTAGTTTCTTTAATTCTCCTCCTAGATAGCCCATTCACACCCACACACTATAATGAACTTAGTTTTTAAATGAGGTATTCCGTAGCAAAAATGCTTCAACTTTTTACTCCTGTAAGTAACTTGAATGCTATAGGTTATGAAGGTGTTCGAAGGGCCTTCTTCGAGAGTTTAAATCCTGACGCCACCAGTCAATCTTACCCTTTCGTCAGCAAATAACTAAGATTATATTTCATTCTGAAAATTCGTAAATTATCTAATTGTTGGAAACCCAAATAAATTACTGTTGTGCTCATTATGCTCAGAATAGCAAATCTCACCGTGGCCGATCCTGTTTGCGGATCCAATGTACTAGTCCCCGGACTCAGTGCAGTGGTTCCGTGAAGCCAGCTTGTTGTCATTCCCGGAGCCCCCTCCGGTTGGCATTCCATCACAGCGGTGCCTCCAACCATACCCTCAACAGGCATCACCGGATGTTTTGCGAATGTGGGAGCAAGCTGAATCACCCGTAGTTCCGCGCAAGAGGACTCACTTCCTAGATTGTTCCACGCCAAACATGTAAACATCGCGTTGTCCGTGAGCTGAGCCTGAGGAAGTTCAACAGGAAAACAAGAAACTGAAAGTATGCCAATTGATACTAAATTTTGAAATGGGCAGCTCACATAAACGTCGACCAGGGTTTCCAGAAATATTTAGCCACACAATGCCATATATTTGTTTTCCCATTGGAAGTGAAACTCGATACTTGTGATTCTGAAAACCCCGTGAGAAACGACAATTGTGATTCACTTGGAAGTCAACGAGGCTCAGATAAAACAAAGCAAATCCACAGCCGGACTTTAATCGTCAGAAGTAAAATCAGACACGCATAGATTCAAAATCCTGGGACGAATTTTATTATGGGGAAAGATCTTTTCGAAACTACTTGACATTCATTCCTTCAGGTTGCTACGCAGTCCAGTATGCAGATGCTGACAAGTTTCAGTCTTACTATTACTCAAAAATTCGAAAGGCAGAATATTGCACGGTTTTACACCTAATTCCTACCTCATGGACGAGATTTCCAATTTGGGAAAAATCAGTGATGTATCCTATAAGCTCTGTGCACAAATATGAAGAAGTAACATTTTTTCGGGTCAAACCCGGCGTTGTAAATGTTGATCACTTTGGAAATCATGTTTTGTGAAAATTGAACTGACTCTGTCATTGAATCTCCGATAGCATTGCCCGTACAGTTCTGCTGAGGATGGATCGTTTCCTGCTGATTTCGAGGCATTACTCAGAACATTTAGATTGCATTTCTAAAGCGACATTCGCAAAATTCACATTTAAACCTGGACAGTTGAAACAATCACGACCTGGAAAGAAAGGAAGCAAAACATCTGGCCAACTGTTTGATTCAAAACAGAGACGACAGGTTTTGAACTATACCACATTGGTTTCACGTGAACATCCAACTTCCTCGGCTACTTTAATTAGTCTTGATTCAAATTCCTTCAACTCTGAACCTACGGTACATTTCGGTGATGTCAAGACTGACCTCGCACTTGCTATTCTTCTTTTCGTACAGTCCTGCATGCTAAATATATATATAGATATATATATATGCCGGCTTGAAAGCAAGCATGATGCCAACACAACAACATGAAAATGGGACTTGGAAATTATAACTTTTCATGTGTCTGGTAACCCTACAGGCTCCATTCAACTAGTTCAACTAGGTTCAGATTCAGAATGCAAACAGATCAACTCGATTTTGAACCAACAACGAACAACCAAACCTTAGAAAAGTATGAATACTGCACTGCTTAGCTGATGTTCCAAAATTTGGCTTTTAAATGTTGGGTTGAAATTACTCTCAGAAACAAGTCTGACTGCAGTTTAAGAACAACTTTTTGGGCATTTTTTATTTCACTGTGCTTAGCCATGTCACCGCGAAAAGCCATCGCGAATAAATCTCAAACCGTCGTGAAATTTACCTCGTCTGTGAAGAATCAAGCACAGTTCTTCTGTTCACAAACCATGATTGTATTATATTCAGTTGAGGAACTAATTTTTACAGTTTACTAGTGTTGTGCGCATCACCCTAGAACATATCTGAACTGGTTATGGCAGGGTACCAAACTAAGAACATGCGAAACATTTTTTCTGTTTTCATCCAACATAGTTCGTACTTCATGGTTTGGATCCTAATGTTTTTAGGTAGATAGGTTCGACAGACAGGCCACAAAGCATTCGCGCCACTCCAGCTGGTGGATCTGTTGTTGCAGACGCTTACCAGAATAGCTGCGGGAGTTAATGCTGAGATCCAACTGAACTGTATTTGAAATTACTCCGTCTACCATGAAAGACGGCTCTGCAACTTGTGGATAGATGAACCGTCAGCTTCACAGATCTTTTCGCTCACACCCAATGCCTTCCTACAGGTAGCTCGGATGAGATGAAACAGCTTGGGGTGATTTCCCACGAAGGCAGCACGTTCAATCTCCACAGCTGGTTGGGACCACCAGAACTCACGGTCCCTACGCCAGCTTGCAATGAGTTCACGTCTCGTTACAAGCCGTGCTTCATTACACTCGCTACCAGTGGGGATCGACTGCGGTGCGTCAAGAAAGTGCAAAGACTCGACAGAAATCCGGGGTGTCACAACGCCACAAGTTGAGCCACAAATAGATAAACAAGTAGAATGTAAGGCATTCTTGATAAGTGACCAGTGCTCTTTGAAGTTGTGAGGTCGAATATATCTTAGCTCTTCAGCCAGTGAGCTTTGAAAGATTGATAGGCGAGTAGGATGAGAAAGCTTACCGCAATCTAACCAACGCTGCAACATAGGTTTCGAGCGCCTAGCAAATACACGGACAACTTAGTGCACAATAATGAATGGTCGGACTCGAGGGTTTGATCAAGCAGGACCGGCAGTCTTGTAGAAAGACTCTCCTCCATTTATAACTAATAGCGGTGTGGTCGATCTGAGCGAGAGGCTGTGTAGGGTTTACTTTTGATTAACAGACGGATTCGATTAGTTACGGTAGTGAGCAGATATGAATTACCAGTAAATACGGACTTAGCTTCGACCCAACCTATGCGAATGGAATCAACAAGAATGCCACAGCTGAACACGAACAAGTTCAAGTTCTACTTCCAACGCACAGGTCTATATATAAAGCTGGAAATATTCCGATTGGTGGAATACGTTCCTTCCACTCGCCTTCGCGGAATGGTAAAATTTCAAGACCATTTGTCGACACGGTTCCCATTGGTTGTCTGTCTACGCAGGTTAGCGTGAAGCTGTATCGGACTGCATCATGTGACTTGCCAGCAAACTAATGACATGCCGACTTGAAGATGGCGGAGACTAGTTGACTTACCGGTGATTGGAACGTCTGAAGCTCGTACAGACGAGGAAAAATTGATGATCTGAGAAAAAAGTCAGCAACCGTTCCTCGTTTTCAGGACTACAGGAACCGAAGCCAAAGACACCACCTAAATATGCCTCATTCGAGGATGGCCAAATTACTCAAGCATTCATGTTACTTGTCAAAATCACAAAATCACCCCGCCTTTCTGTGCGTAATGTGTCGTACAACTTCTGATAAAAAGTATCCTTGACTGCGTCTGAGCTGCAGTCTGTTGGCCCGTATGCTGAGACAACAAACACGTTTCGTCGATCGGGATGACGGCTACTTACTTTGCCCGAGCCTGTATGTTTCACTGCACATAGTCGACTGGGCTGTCAACTGGGATCAAATCAAGTAATGCGGCATCAAGCCCTTCACCTGTAGCCCCACCAATGCCAACAGCACAATAAGCCGCGGTCTCAGGGTCCCAGAAAGACGCAGATGAAACTCCACAGAAGGATTAGATGGGGATGTCGGTCGGGTAACAGAGTTTGGGTCTTGAATGCGAGTATCTTTGATACAACACTGCAATGCCTAGAGTCTCCAGTGTTCGGGCTAAATACTCCAGCACGCATCAGTGTTTGCACATTGAATGTTGCTAGTTTGAAGGGGCGCCGAGGGTGAAAAAGCGTATTGGTCAGAGGAACTGAATTCGGTGAGAGTTGGATGCAATCTGGAGGCGAACGCGAGAAAATAGGAACAGGATTTATTCCAGTGGCACTACCACTAGCATGATCGACTGCAGTCTCCAAAGAATGTAACTAAGTACGGCGGGAAAAAATAATATGAATTAGTAGAGGAACCAACAGTTGTATATGGTGAAAGATGGCTTTTGTAAGTGAGAGAACAGCCAGAAACTTTCGTTCGTAGACCAGTCATGCTCGTTTTTGTACTGTATGGGCTGTTATACTACTCCATCGGCCACTTTTATTCGAGGATACACCCCTAGCCTTTGTGCAGTCAAGTGCCTCCTGCAAGGCCACAGAATTATTCCAAAAGACCAGGTGATCATTGGTCGGTTCATACGCCTCTTCTCGAATACCTTTCCGGGTGAGTAGAACACGACAAAGGGCAATGGCCTTATTTGGATAGCGGGCCAAACTCGCCAAGTCACATTACTACCAGCGGAATACTGTGGTAATTTTTAGATAGACCGCTTGTCAGGTGACAACCCGCCATGCTCTCGACAGTGTCGCCACTTGTCCGCCTACCTTATACACGGCTAACTACCCTGGTAAGAAGTCTCTCCCTTATCCCTAATCTAGGGACATGCCCAGTAGCAGGCACCTCTCTCCCGAGGCCTGCTAGAATGGTTACTTGCATTATTTTATTAGTTGAATGCTGAACCATTGGAACACGGAAAATTGTACAGCGTGCACCCAAACCTCAGTGACGTCGTTAACTAGAGGGATTTCACTAGGATGGCCACCAATGCTGCATGATCCTCCGGTTAAGAGACAGTTTTTGGAGTCGGTTACGATTTGTTCGTCCTGCCAATCCGCCAGCCGGCACAAAAGCGGCCGAATTTGTAGTCTGTGTCAGTGTCTCGCAACTGAATGTTGCAATAGGTGGTGCGGGTGAATGGAGGGTACTCGCTGATATCGTGAGTCAACAAGTTGGAATGAATGTTATAAAGAGACTTAGTGTACGAAACAAAAAGAAAGTAGTCCGCATTACTTACAAAACTAAAACATTCGGGCAAGCCCTTTTCCTCCAATTCAGCTTGCAAGCCTTGAACATAATGAATCAAAATCAAGAAAAGATCCGCATGAAATAGACCAAGCGGAGGAAAAAGTACTGGAAAATTCCCATGTCTAGTCAAAAGATGGCACCTTGTGAGCATGATACAAGTTTTAATGAATGCCAAAACACAACCCAGATACAGAGTCATCCGGCACTAAAATTCAGATTTGCGCATAAAGCTGAGAGATTACAAAACATGAAAGAGTATTATCTCTAGTAAGAAAAAAACGGAAACTCAAATTTGGGGCTCCATTGTCTGGGAGTAAAATTGGCAGTAAGTGACTGAAATCCATCCGTAGAGTCATATAACCTGTCACAGAAGATAATATCTATAATACCGATTACACACTACCCGAGGCCCACGCATCTAAGTGAAACCAGCGTAGTTTTTAGGTGGAACTGGTCACAATAAAGTATCATATTCTCCCGATGGTCGCCCAATTGGGTTTCCAATATTTTGTCACTCATACCGCTGCGCTATCGTAACCTAGCAAGTGCAGTTGGTCCAAATGCCAACTGGATGTTCGTAACGGCAGCTAAATTACTATGATTTCCTTCCATGTTTGGAAAAAGCCTGACATTCACTGTAGATTCGAAAGATACAACATCGTGTTGAGTCTCGCCGGAACTTTCAGCCGGATACAAGATAGTAATTCACGGCAAAATTGATGTCTTTTCTGAGTCCGAATAAAGTTACCCAAAGGGTTTCGTGCATGTGGAATTTCACCGGTTTCGTTGGTTTGTAATACATTCATGGGGTTAGGCTATCAAGATGTCATATTTTTAACTTAATGCTAGAATGAAATTCCTCTAAGCCTTCACGTGTGTGGATTCGGTTTTCTTCTTCCTGAAGATGTGATACTGTAGTAACCACCCAGTACCTAGTATTATTACCCAGAGTACCAGTGTGATAAAGTCAAATCCTATGCTGGTTTGTGCATCACATTTTCAGTGCTGGATTTAACCATTATATATGCCCCACGGCACCCGAAATGCAATTTACTACGGGTAACCAGAGTGCACGTGAAATATTCAAACTAAATTGGACGGTAAGTTTCACTTGTGAGTGCCAGTAACTCAGAGAATAATCACACTGTAAGATAACTAGTCATTCATATTTAGTCAGAACAGCCTTTCGTTATCGTGGGCTCCAAATTTTATAGAACTTCAGCTGGGAAATAATAGACATACTTGGCGCGCTTATAATTAATTTCACGTATTATGCCTTTTCATTTGAAACGTTTTGATTAAGGAACAATAGTAATAGTGGAGCTTCCCCTACACAAGTCCACTGGCCCATGATGTATGAACCGGAATGACTTACATTTGTAATTGTGAGTGTTGATCGTGTGTCCGAGGACTGGCTGATAGAATACCTTACGGGGTCCACCACATTTCTTGATATCAAGTCGGCCAAATCCACTCCGTTTCGGAACCACTGGTGCTGAGGTGAGGGAATGGCGGCAGCCTCACAGGTCATTGACACGGTGGCACCAAAATCAACAACTGTATCATGTATTGGGGTCGTGAAGTAAGGTTTCGCAGTGATACGTAAATTCAGTGACTTCGGTTTCGCTTTCTTTCCGTAGGAATCTTCCACCTTGATCCAAAAGAAGACCGTGGAATGAAAAATAGATGTGATACAGAGCCCACGACAGACGGATGGATAAAAAACGTTATTTTCAGGAACCAAAAATTCATGTCCTAATAGTTAGGGAATTTGCTGTGACTGAAGAACAACCCAAACCGTCCACCCGTAATTCTTTTAACCAGCATCCCCTCTACGTGAATCCAAGTTCTTTTAAGAGCCTTTACCATAGAAGTGCACCGGACTAAAAAAACATTCGGAAAGTCTACTGCTTTGCATTTATTTCCGTCACATACAGAATTTTAGAGGTTTTTGGTTCTGAATGTTCCGACGGTAAGAGATTGGAACCATTCATGGAAGGTCTACCTGAGGTTGTGAATATCCTATGAGCGAGTATGGTTCTGGGACTTTAGCCCGGCTATGATGATGGATTCTGTTTAACAAGTTAGGTAGTCAGTTCTCTTAATTCACTTCAAGTGGCTTGTTTTAGATTAGCAATATCCGCTTGTTACACACTTTCGAATTTTATTCATTAAAAAAGCGAACGATACGAAATTCCAAAGAAGATTTGGTAAGGGCTTCTGTTAAATTTTGCACACACAGCGACTGCTGAATTTGTGTAACTGGCTTCTTTTGTGTATATGAACGGTTCAAAAGTAGCCAAGCTCCATAGGTCATGTTAGAATCCTTCGTAATTAAACTACCCTCAAAGCAGCAACCTGCCAGTATAGACAAGGTAGGTATGCACTTTTGGAGATTTCGAACAAAGCTGAAATAACCGTACAGTACTTCCACGGTTTTTTAGGGATGAGTCCAGAGTTGATGCTCCGTGAAAGTTAAATTCGCAGAAAAAATCGATTGAAATACGAGCATAGAATTCATTCTATACAACAGTGTTGAAACTAGTATCATCTGCAGTTAGAATTCTTTTCATTATAATCAATCACTGTAATACAATATAATGATAAAGTATTCCAGCCTGGATTAGTATTGTACAACCCGGCAATGGAGTTAGCTATCTAACATTAGATGAAATACCGCCTGAAATATATATCCACCAGGTCATCAGGTCTGGATAGTTAAGTTATCGGAATCATTCGCCATCCAGGGATTGAATTCCCAGCAGGGGGTATAATTGACAGGCTTCCTTATAAATGTTTGAGAAGTGTGAAGCAGTCTGAGTAGTGGCTTGTCAACAACATGATTTTCCAAGCAGTATTTGAATCCAATCCACTACTGAAGACCATATGCACTTGCTTCATTCTTACAATCTTTCATCCCTCATTGGCATCACAGTTTCGGGCTCGATGAATATGGATTGATGATAATTGCTACCAAGAAGAAAAATTTGACCAGTGCTTCGATAGTTACTAATTGGAGAGGTTTGCATTGATTTGTACGATAGCTCTGCAATTCGTCCATCTGGCATTTTTCAACAGAAAGTGGCAAATTTTTGTTGAGAACACAAAATTCCACCGTAAGTCAGCATGCTTGATTACCGATGGTTGAATAATTGCGAAAATTGGAATTTCATTTATATCAGCAAGGAGAACAAAATAGAACATTAATAAAGTTCAGTGCTCAATGGTGGTTGGTGGATTAAAAAGCTGAAACATAATTGCGTCCATTGAACCACGTCCAAATATCTCCCTTCAACTTAGTGGCATTTCAGGAAACACAGGCCACTTAATGGTTACGAAAGAAGAAGCACTGCAACAAAAGAGCATTATCACTTATGCAAGTAATAATTCATACACGAATCGACTTACGCTACATTCGTATTCTCCTTGATCCTCCGGTTGAACGTTAGGCATTTCAATAACGCGGTTGAAATCTTTCAGACTGTTCGTCCTCAATGGAACTCCATCGAGCTTCCGTGATTCAAAGCAAATTGTAGATGTGAATACATGAACTGTTTTTTTCTTTCGCAAGGTGAAGGCAGCAAGAACCTGTTTGCATCGAA
This sequence comes from Fasciolopsis buskii, assembly GCA_008360955.1. Classification (NCBI taxonomy): domain Eukaryota; kingdom Metazoa; phylum Platyhelminthes; class Trematoda; order Plagiorchiida; family Fasciolidae; genus Fasciolopsis; species Fasciolopsis buskii. The sequence goes on along the minus strand of LUCM01000718.1, from coordinate 39,221 downwards.
TAGCTCGTTCAAACCTGCTTTTACTATGCAATGAAAGTTTTTTTATTTTTGTCTTCCTAAATCAGGTATTACTTCGCTTCTGATCATTCATTTGACGTTTATTTTATTCCAACCCCTAGGCTAACAGCGTCATCACGATCGTTAAATTACTGATCAACAAACAAACCAGTTTAGCACCGTCATTGTTTAAGCACACTGCCCAACTTTCTGGTTTACTTGTGCATAACGGGCTATCATCTATTGACAAATACTTCTAAGAATTCCAATCTGCAAGCTTGGAATCCTCCAGGCCATCCATCTTATTTATGAATAAAAAGCTTTTCTGATTCTAAAGGTACTTGCTAATTGGAAATTTCTGAAAAAGAAACTCATACCCGTGGTCACTCTTGAGATGAATTTTATAAACTCTGAAAGTAGAATTCTAAACAATAACCTACATTAGTTCATAGGGGCAGTGCTTCTATACTACTCGGATTTTAACTCTCGAACAAACTACGCAGTAAGCTTAGATGTCTCCTTTCATAAGGTACCTTCAGCGAGCGAAGATCGCTGTTCCTACTCAACTTACCCTGCGCCAAGAGTATATCAGACCTTCGACTTGGGAATAACCCGAAGCGAAACATTCTAACCGGACGAGTTGACCCCGTTGAGGATTACTCGGCCAAACCGCAGGGAATTCGTCGTAAATACGTGGTTCTTGTCTAGGTTCATTGCTGTGCATGACAGTAAACGGCATATCCGGCAGTTTGGGGGAGTCGAACAGTCGAATTCCGTTAAACTGCATGGTAATCATGCAAACATAGGTTCCCGTATCCTTTAGACGTTTGAAACACACGGAGAGAACAAAGCGGGTATGGGATGTACAATCTGTTTTACAATTTATGCAACATAATCACAGTTTATTGAGTTGTATGTAGCGAAAAGAACTATCCAATTCCTGGAAATCACCTATATGATGGACATAATGGAAAAAGATACCCAGATTTCTTGACAAGCACTCTCTTGAATGTTACCAGATTCAGGCGGTTTTAAATTGTGATCGCAGAAAAGCTGCGGGATGTTATTTTGAGTTTGTATTCTTCTAGTCACTAGGTGGCAGTTAAACTACATTACAGATGCTTTTGGTTTCCGGGCTCTTGACTGTCCACGTCTCGTTGAGCAGGATGGATGAGTTGATAAAGACTCGGGTGTATGGTTCAAAAGTTAACCGTTGAAATCTGAGAACTGATGCACAATTACCAATTGTTCATCGGAATATAGATTTTTCATCGACTGTCTAGCTGTCATCTACTACTTCGACTTACTGCATTAACGTAAGCATATTTTCTAAATTACAGTACTACCGTCTATCGAGAGATTCGGCTGTATGCCATTATTAGACTGTCTATGCACATATCCTTCCAAAAACGACGGTAGTTTAAGAATTTCTGGTTCAAACTCGACGAGTGGCACCAAACTCTAAATTATTTAAACCTTGGTTGAAGAGCAATGTGCTTTTTACCAATGATATGTTAGAAAAACTTGGAAAGGGTGCGTTACATTTTGATCTTTCACAGCAGAAAAAACTACTGTGGTTCATTTATATTAGAATTCAAGATTGGCCATCTCTGGGAAGAATAAAAATAAGGGGTCGTTTGTACGGTGGCAAACCTCAATATCTCATGTGGGATTATATGAGTAAGCTTTGGCATTTGAGTTACCAATCTCAGAGAGATGGTCAGTCCCCAGTCGACGGATGAATTTTACCGATACATGCCCGTGGTGTATGAACCCACGTTTAACCATGTTTGTCCCACATATTCTTGCTCATCAAAAGATACAATTGCTGCTTTAATTCACTGTCATTTCGGCTGAATCTGTTAAAGAAAACTCTTTGAGTTTAAATGTTTACAAAAGCATTGATGAGTCCAAATCATCGGCAGACAAGTCAAAAGTAGGAGACTAGGAGTGAATTCATTTCCCTCTAATAGGGTACCGGTGTAAATGGTAATACACAGTGTATTTGTTTCATACAAAACCAAAACTACCTGGGTCACAAAATGATAGGTTGCCGCTTCTTTATCGTCGAAACAAAAATTGCCTTCAATATCAACCCACTCAGATGGTGTGTATATATATATTAAACACCGAAATGAGGCCAAAAATTATATAAAAAGAAAATAAACAGCAAGATAACATGTGGTTATTTTGTTTTGCCTTATGGATTTCGGGATTTTCTTTTTTTTCTTGTTATTGTTTAAATACAAGTTTTGCAGACAGACCAAACAGGATAGGCGTTATGCATTTTGGTTTTGAGCCATGCCTCAGCGATTCCACCCAGCAATAGACCCCATCTCTTGGCTCCCACGCAACAAGGCGATAAGCATAAAACGAGATACAAATTCTGTACAACCCTATGCCCTTTCATGCCCTGAATACCACTTTGCTTCCTCAGGCCTTTTCCAGACCGTGAAAAACGGCGTAGAAAAGCAAATAATGGACAGGAGTAGGCAAACCACTGCATGCGATATAGTGCGATTACACTAGTGACGGAACTACCGTTTATATTTAGAGTAGAATGCCACATCGGCGTTTTTACCAGACTCTAGGAAAGCTTAGAAGACATAGGCTACGGTTGGTTTCGAACATGGCTTTTTCATGCGCAGTCAATCCACGAACATCTAGCACGCAATGGTAAATTATTTGCTCACTGATTATTCAAAACACTGCGTAAAACGAAGTTGTCCTTTATTAGTACGTTACACACAAGGCTGATGCTTATAAGTAAGGATTTTACTTTTACTAATTTTCAGAGATGATAATAACAATTATAATAACAAGGCTATGGAAAGTGCGTCATGTTGTTACGTGCCGAATGTGAAAGAAGCCAGGAATGGAGTAACTCAAATCTATGATATGTGTGACCGAACACCATAGTTCTAGCCTCTTGGCGACTGATATTGTCACATTAATTTCCTCTGCACACTTCGTGATACCCATAGATCTGGCTTGGCAACCACGTTTGCTTTCTTTAAAGAAATAACATACTGCTTGACATCAAATTTCGTGTTATGAATCACGGCAACCAAGAGCCTTCAATACTTTGTGATTACTGGTGTAATTTGCTTTCCGGCAGCGCAACGGCCTAGCTGATTAGAATACAGGCACAATATGCACAGGATAGTCATTGGCCTTCTGAATCACAGCGCAAAGTCTTTAACAAAAAAACGTACAACCAGATCTTTGTCCTGTTTGTTTTCCTGGTTTTAGTGTCGTATTATGGAGACCAAACCTGTTTTTTACCAAATCCGCATCATCCGCTGATTAAGAAAAATGACCGCTGTGAAAGGCCTTTATAGCGAAAAAGAAACCGTGAGAACTTTATGCTATGTGTTTAAAGAATACAAATTCCAAGGTGACATGGGTCTCGCTGGCCATCGTAATTGTGCCCAACTTAACAATATAGCACAACTCTAACCAACAACGTGATTCGCAAAATGCAGAATTTCATCGGAAAAAGAATTAAACACTCACCAAAGTTGTAAGTTCCGAGAACCCCACCAAACCTTTTGCCTGCGAAATGAATAAGTTTGGGCGATAGTCCGGAATAACTGGTTCCAGTGTACCTCCTTTGTTCATATAAATTGTGTAAAGGAGACCTAAATTAAATACAAAAAATTTCCCCGTGGTTTAATGCTAATGAAAGCAAGGAAATAAAAAGGCATCGTTTTTATAGATTTTCGTGCACAAAGATTGGCCCTTAGATCGTAAACAACTTACCACCGGTTGGAATGACATCCGCAGGGCATGTGCTTATGACAAACTTATAAACAGAGAGCAGTATCAACATCATGCATGCGCTACTGTTGCCACCTCAACTGGTGACAAAACCTTAGAAATATAAATTTCGAGGTTAGCCATCTAAGTTAACGAAACGTAACAACCTGAGTTATGACCAGCACATATCCTTTGCAGCTATTTCTTGCGTCAGTACCTGAGCTATTTTTGAATACTTCACTTTGGCCCTTACGGTTTTCCTTGTAACGGAACTGTCCAAACAACAAACCACTTCATCGGGAACAGATTTTAGAGTCTGTCATAATTTTTGCGCCAAATCTCTTTCGGCGGTCGACCACTTCCAGGCAGATAAAGCGTTACTCTTAAAGAACTAATATATAGAATCACTTTTTCACTGGGTATTAAGTTGAACAATTTCATTTTCCTAAGATATTGAAGCGAAGATTTCCCTCATATTTTGGGCAAACTGAGGTGACAGCTTGTCATTGTTCTTCATTTCTTCAGGCAACAATAAACCAGAAGCAGTTTGGCTTTGAAAAACTTATTCTATTTAAATGAATTAAAGTGGCAAGACTTTTGATACTTCCAAATATTTCAGGACCCAAAGTTAATGAAAAGGTATTGGAAAATTAAATCGTATTTTGAAAGGTGGTTTACAGGATTTTGCCCATGACACTTTGCAACCAATTACTTTTATATCAAATAAACAAGTTCCATCAAATGAAGCTGTACAAAAATATCTCAGTGGATTTTTTTGGACTAAGGAACACTCATGGGATGGGTGGTTGACGCTCTCTTTGTTGAAAAAAATTAGAAAAGTCAAACGATGTCCAGTTTCATCTTCAAAATTCACTTTCATTTAGCGGTCATATCAACTTTCCACTTGATGTCCTCAGAAGGATAAACAGCAAAAATTTCGTGAAACCATTTTCCCTGGTTGTAATCCAAGTAGTTTGTATTTTTTTCTCAGTGTCAGCTCAAGAAAATTTGCGAGGATTACAGGCGAAGAGTACTTGGGAGAATCGTTTGAAAATAAAGGCGATGAACTTAGACAAACCAGGGCTTTTGCAATACAAAACATATTACGTCCCTCTTAATTTTAACTAACATTTGCCAAGTGAAATTTTGAAGATTGCCAGAGTATGGTTATCTTATTTTCTGTACGCATCACATTTGCAAAACACTTTATGGGGTGCAATGTGGCAGGGTTCAGTTAGGTGAATAAAATATTCTGTGCATCTGGAACCAATCAATTCATGATGTATCCCTAAAAGGAATATATACTCTATGATTCACAGAGCTTCCAGCCGTTCAGGTATATATTCCCCCCAAAATTGGTTAGGAAACAATGCACGCTTTGTCCGTGTTTACTTCACGAAACATTCGCCAAATGGCCTGATGTATGATTTCCCTTTTCCTAATACCAAATTCTTTATTCCTAATTTAAGATTTTATTGTTGTCAAACTTAAGCACGAAATTGTCTCCAGAAGTTAATTTAAAGATAAGTGTTGTTATACAAATAGGCAAACAAATAATGGCCTAAAGGTTTAAAAGATTCAGTGCCTATGATCAATCCCTGCCGCATCACATTTGCGTTTTAGTCGTTTTTTACCCGGTGCGAATTAATATATGCTTTTGACAACCTTTTATATTTTGTCTTAAAGCGTATGAGTTATAAGCTGTCGCCAAGATCGTCTAAATGTTCTTTGAAGACAAGCGTTTACAATGATGTGTTTGCTTTAAGCAGTTATTTTTATGCTCCTTACTTCAAGGAAACATCTCTCATTGTTGCAAACCCTAACTTGCTGTAGCCAGGCATTTGCAAACGTGCAGTCTTGGTATCGCAATATCAGTGACAGTTTCTAAGCAACCAGCTCCTGAAAACGAAAATATTTCATTGCTGAACGGAAGTTTACCTATCTCTTGCGGCAAAAATTTGTTTGCTGCTGTTTTTTGGTCAGTATTTACTCCAGCGGTAACTTACTACGCATATCACATTTTATTAGTTGTAAGCATTATCTTTTTGGTGTTTTACTGATTTGTCACGCATACCAAAGAATTCGGTCTACTCATTATCCGCTTAAAATGGTATTTTTCCATCGTTCTGCAAAACCTTGGTGTCCCGGTTTTCTCTCTACTTCACCTGTGAAGATCAAAAGTTTCACAACTAAAGCTAGCTGGAAATTTTGGGTTCGCAAACATTGTCTGTTTTGCTCACAACTTCTTGATTTTGATTTGAATTTTACGGGGAATATTTTTGTAAGATACTTTCAGTACCCTTGTCACGTTGCTAGGTAAAACATTGACGGCAACTTCTTTATCATTTCCTATTGCCTTTCCATGTTACGTACAGATTGAAAGCATGATGATGCTCAGCTTTCTCGTTTGGTTTAAAAGAAACTTATTGCTAAATTGGTGCACGATCTACAGTCAATAGTCGCCTTATCTCGTCCGTAGTTTTAATCAACTTTTGCGCTTTCGTCGTCACATCATGGAGCCTTTTATCTCAGATTGATTACCTATTACTTTTTTTTGCTATACTCTGATGGATTATATTTCCAGAACTATTAGTAATTGTTGCTTGGTTATCTCTTCCTTTGTGGACCAACATTATTCCAAAGTTCCTTTGTATATGTATATATGCATGAATCTTATGAAAGTCCAACATAAATAAGGTCAATTTAACCGATGTTTAATGCAACAGCCTACACAATTACCTTGCTATGCACTGTCTTTTTCTTTAAACTTTGCGTAGATATATCAAAGATGATTAGTCAAATAATTAGCTTTATATATCTAAAATAATCTAAGTTGTTGTTTATGGCGGACAAAAATTCTCCAGGTTTTAGACTTTAAACTGCAGCGAAATCTAAACGTCACGGAACTCAGTATTTTTAACCCAGGCACCGAACCACAAACAAAGTCTTCTGATATATGAGAAAATATCATCTCTTCAACTTTCTCATTGTTATTTTGGGTAACCTAAACTTATTAGTTAATTTACTCCAAGTATGCTTTATATCTTCGTTCATGGTACTATTCAGCTGCAGTGAATAGCTACTCAACAAACAGGGCAAACGTCGGGAATTTTGAAAACAGAGGACTGAAGTAAATTAAGTTGTACTGCATGATGCTTATGATTTACATAAGTATGGTGTGTTTTTCAAGTTAGCGGACGATCAAGAGCTCTGCCAGATAGCGTGAAAAGCATTCTAGATCTGTGAAATTCTTTGCACAAGCAATGGAAAATTGCCAATTATTGGTTGATATTTTGCCCTACGATTCTGATAGATTGAAAGGCTGTCTTTTTACAGAAATACATTGAGGCTACACTTTCGTTGGCCAATGGATTTGGCAGCAAGCAGCCAGTACTTGTAACCCGTACAGTTGTCCGGCATAGTCCAAAACCTATTTCACTTTCCCTCATAGAGGTAACACTGCAGCAGGTTAAAGACTAAATGTCTCCGTGGCCGCGACTCCCCGAGTTAATAGATGAACAAATGTCCGATGGCATAAGTTAACGATAAACTGGCAGTGCGTAAGACAGCGCAAATAAAATTCATTGATAATAAACAGAACAAATTTTAAAGATCATTGTGTGCATAAAAGCCATTTACGTTCTTTAAAAATTTGTGCTCTTCAATTTTATGCTGCAACCATTTTTCAAAAAACAAATGACAAAATTAATTGCCGACCCACACGTATAAAGTGTTCCATTTACTTTTAATTTGTAGGTTTGTCTTGAAAAATTAGATTATGAAGTTATTTACGCTGAACGATAGCTCCCTTATTGTAAGTCTTCAACCGCTGCATGATACATGATCAGCAAAAGTTTTTTTGCTTACATATACAAGAAGACAAAAATAAAGACAAACTCTTCCAAAATTACAAGAACTCTATCGTGCACCTTGTTATGTGCATTGTAATTTATCCGATGAGCTTCAACGCCTGACTTTATCTTCCTATGATAGAAATATCATATTGTTGGATAGCAAATATCAGGTGTTAACCAGAAGTACATGAAACCAGCAGGTGGTTGCAGACGACTTAATTCAATTTGATACTGAGTTAACAGTGATAGAAGTTCAGCAAGGCAAAATGACTATAAACATTTTGGCATTAAGTCATTTAATCTGCCACTACCAAAGGGTTTCAAAACACAGTAGGTGGCTTTTACTCTATGCTCATATAACACGGCCAAATAATAAAATAAGTTGACATTTCTATTGGTGACTATCGTATTACAATTTATTTAGGCATTTACCACAAACAAAAATTCAGTGTTTATGTTTCACGCGCTAAAACTCTAGATTGATGGGAGTAATTTGTCAACCAATATGTTTCACTTGGTAGCGTAATATTTTTAGTGTTGAGTGAAAACAAAAAGTAACCCACATAAATTTAACTAACTTAATTTTGCGATGTAGTAAATGGGGATCAATATACTGAAAACATCAATGCGATGAATATGTTAAAAGGTTAATATAGATTGTGGGTATAATTTAAAACAGAGATGGTTTTAATAAACGTTACACAAAACAGCTGAAAGGAAACTTCATCCTTAATTATGTGTCACTGCTTATAATATTTCTATATTCAGTTCGTGTACCTATAATATTTTGAAAATTGCTTTTGATTTATGATATTTTGATAGCAGAAATCTACCTATAAAACTTTTTGGCATGCCTCTGAACTTTTGCCGTAGGCGATCATGTGGATTAAAAATCTTCTACCAAAAGGTTCAGTGGCCTGAGCCGTTTAGTGATAGACATAAACTCGCTGTGGACCTTCTCGCCGACACACCTGGCCTAGTGAGATCCCATGTGAACTTATGCCACTGCAAGTTTTAGGGTTGTGGTTTCCGGTCCCTTTAACCCCGTGTAGTGGGTTCTATGAGTTTGGGACATGTTGCTTCCGTTCCACTCATTTTGCAAGCGGATTTTAAAGAGCAAATATTTACTCTTAAATGGAAGCTTATCCACTAATAGGATTCCATGGACCTTCAGAAAAACATCTGGTCTACTCGAATTTGAAGAAATTCATTAAGTTCTAGCGTAACAACAATCTAAAATAAGGTAGTTGTGATAACTTTAACGTAAAAGTCAAAAAATACGTCGCTCAGCCTAGAGGCAAGGGTGAAATCTCTTTGCAGTTTTATTTCGGCGGTTACCCTTTATGGAATTGTTTTCAGCTATCTTGCTTTTAACATTTTATCATACCAAAGTCACTTCTCTTTGAAAGTTGTTTGGCATTCATGGTGAAAAACGTTTATGAGCGTCAAATATTTGTGATTACCAAGCTTGCTCATTTTTGTACCTTTTCTAGCCGTATAAGTATTGTGGACCCACCTCAAATCCAAGCTACACTTATAAACAAATTTCTTAAAAAATGCAATGCTGGGATTACTCATTAATTTTATCTCTTACAAAAGTATTAAATAATCTTTCCTCCATGCCTCAAGGAACTGCTCCTGCAAGCAAAATTCAACTTTGTAATAGCGAAGGATAGCAATTTATTTTTATTCACGGCAATTCTGTAAACCTAATATGTTGTTTGCAGTGCCTTGTGGCTTATTTCAGCTACTCATGATAGCTACATTTTTTAATTTATCCATGGGATGGGGTAACTGATAAAATTGGACCAAGGATACCGAGAAACCTAATACATCAGCATTTAGTCTGGTGCAGTTTTATCAGATCTGTTTCTTCAAACGCGGGATGACTGTATGGTGACAGGATTGTTGGCCAGGAAGTAAATCCCCATGCGGTGAAATCTGTTACCTATCCAAATCGCGATGAAGAAACCATATGAATTTTGTATGAACTTGGGGATCTTTGACCAAGCAAACCAAGTCCCCGAAGATACAAAACCGCAAAGCTAATGTTTTGAGATTCGTGAGGTCAAAAATTTATAACGAATTTCAATATAAGGTTTTAATAAAAAATTATTGCAGACTCCAATGTATATTTTTGGCAAAATCAGACAACCACCTTCTGAGTTAAAAATTACTGAGCCCGTAAAATAACGCACATAACGACTAAGCTCACTGACGTTTTGGCTGAATGAAATAAACTTCCTACTTTAGGCAAGCGTGCGTAGTGTTTATTTAACTTGTTGGCAAGACAACTTACTGTCCGGCGGAGAATGAGCAGGAGGATCACATGGAAGTGTCTCGCTTTTGTGAGCCAGGACCTTTCTTTCATTCCGTGGTTGTTTCTGCGGTGTTTCCAGCTGTCCGAAAACGATTCGAACCGCACGACTCAGAATGCTCCCTTGACTGTTCTTTGCTTCGCACTGGAACAGCTGGGAATCCGTCGAACTATCTGGAGCATGGATTACGAGCGATCCAGCGCTAATTGAAATACGCCCTTGATTATCCGCAGTGGCATTTATGAGAGTTCGATTGATCCAGGTCGTCGTACGACCCGTGCTGTCAATTTTACTCCCGATGCTAACGGTGTACCAATTGTAAGTGGGTTGCGGATTTCCATTCGCTTCACACTTGAGTTCGGCATACCTTTCTATGCTAAACTTGCGCACGTATCTATGAAGATTTTTTGTAATCTAAAAACTATTCTGCATACTTACAATACATCTAGAGGATTGGATAAGAAGCAAGGGCCTCTGAGTGGTTCCGAGCCCATTGGACTACCATAAGTAAGTGACATGGCGGTAGGCAGCAACTGATTCGAAATTGCCTTTGCAGCCTGGCAAACAAAGTTTCGCTGAGGGGTTGCTGTATCAAGATACCATCCCCAACGGTTGCCATCCGAACCATAAACAATTCTTGTTCTATTTGCAGGAAAGGTCGGACGGTCTTGTGGTCTTGGGATTGGATCGATCCATAGAGGAAGGAGTTCTGTTTTAACCTGTTGATATGTCAGAGGATAACCCTCCCACATGAATTCTCCAAAAGAATCCGGGCGCATTACACCTGATGTGTACCACCGCATCCTTAGTTTGGCAAGGTGAAAGCAAAATTAATTTTTCATTCTGACCTACGTTCTTGTGACCGCAAAGCCTTCCAGTTTGTGTGCAATGAAGTTATGTTGAGCTATTGAATCAATTCTTAGAAGTAAACCGCCATGCTTCTGTTATTGAAAACTAGCTAACACACTTGTAAACGTATTTACCTCGCAATTTAACCGAGCTTCGGTATAAGAAAGAGGTGCTTGGGTAAAAAAGGTGTAACAGTTTGTCTCAAAGCTGAACCATCCATCCGGACAATCTACAACTGGGTTCAAAGCACATTCATATGAGATACCTGGGTCCGAGTCTTTGTCTTGAGGGCAGCCGTACCAAGGGTTAGATGCATCAGCTAAGAAACCGGTCTCAAGGAGCAAGACTGAGGTAAATAATACGATATTCATTTTCTAAAGCTATTGGATATAATGTTGCACATGGTCAATAAAATAAGTGCTTTCGGCTATCGATAATGTTGCGGAAATTTACGATTTTATGAAAACGCTTGAATGATTGTTTACAAAGTTCATAGGTTTAAACAACGCTTTTCAGATAGTAAAACTGTTTCGGCCCACTACATTCTGCATGTGGAAGAGACGAGTAGCCTGGCTTAGGTGCTAGCTAGTTACCTTAGAGAAATAGAGGCGTCAGCAGACATAAGGTTAGTCTTGTGAATGAAAAATTCGAGAAGCAGGTGGCAAATAGTGCTCCCAGCGTGAGTCTAGTGGTGATCACCGAGCTCCAAATTTGGAAGTGGTCGCCAAGAAGTAGAAAAAAGGTCAGGCAAAACGTTAAGATTTTGGGCAGGGTAGGGATTTAAGGTGAATTGGACTTAAGTCAACGATCGGAGATTTTAACGGTGGTACATGGAACTGTTTCCCAGGTTAATAATAAAGTACTTATGTGGTGGGGTTGTCGGGGTCATACTGGAGTCAGTTTACCATTGTGACGCAAGTTAATTGAGCTGCAAACAATTTGGTAACTGCTCCTCGGCATTAGGTGTTGATTTTGACTGTTTTCATGGCCAACCTGCCCTGCACCCAATTAAGGTAATAGGACCTTTAATGGAGAATCACGGATGCTGCTGTGTCGAGAATAGTAGAAAGCGTTGGAATAGACCATAGATCAATCTATTTTTGTTGACTTATTTTATGGGGGTGCAGAACGGGTGGCATAACGGCAAAGACATTGGTGTCAGTAGACCTTAGAAGGAAACCGGTAAATGGTGCCACTGTTTTGGGTGGATAATTCGATATGAAGCTAAAGATCTAGGTAGCCTTTGAAAGTTTGGCCTAGACAGATATTGGCCCCAGTTAAGCCGATAAGTGAAGAAACGTTGAGAAATTTGTACAATGCATTCTGGAAGTGTGTTAGAATCTGACAGGACCGGACATGAGCCAGTAACATTCCACAAGATATAGTAGACAACTGCGATGAGGTTTGCTTTAAACGACACTTTGAAAGGTGGTACTCCAAGGGATACCATTCGACTCCTGTGGGGCGCGGATACCCGTTAGCAAATCGGAAGGGGTTTCTAGCCCAGTGTATTTGCGACCTTAAGTGCCTGAAGAGGACGGTGAGGTTAAGTTTGACACGACGTAACCAAAGAGGGTCAAGTCGTAGCAGCTCGCATCGTTCTGTCTAACTAGGGTTTAATGTTAGGCCAAGGACTTTCTTTTTGAATGCCCTTTGTACCCAATCTATTGCAACATGATCAACTCTGAGTATGTACGAGAAAATTATCGGGCGGTACTCCAGGCCTGGTCTACAACGTGATTTGTGTAGCATCAGCTTACATCCTACAGTCCAGAACGTTTTAAAGATGAGGCCAGTAGTCCTGTTTGCGTTTTTCTTTTGGCAGACCACTTACCCGTTGAATTTGAATGAGCAGGAGTGCTGGAAGCCTAGATCTCTGGCACACTGGGTGGTTAGTACTGGCGGACTGCTTATGAAGGTTCTACCTGGGGAATGTGAGACTTGCAGGCAGGACCAGCGCCTTCATGGGGCACAGAATTTCATCGCGGATTGCCCGCAACACCGGTAGAGCGATTTTCAGTGGTTCAAGATATTGTCCTTGGTTTGAGATATGGAAGATAGCTGGAAAGACCAAACTAGGCTTGTGTTGTCGGCAGATAAGAACGGTGCGCCGTCGCGTATTGCTAGAAATATGTGGTTTATTTAAAACAGGAATAATATCGACCAAATAACACGTTTTTGCATTATGCCATCAGTGATTGGCTGAGAATGGGATAGGGTACCGTTGTTACTGGCGACCTGATAGCGGTCAGCGTGGTAGGAAGTTGACGAAGATCAGGAGGGATCTGCTAAGCCATAGTATTTGATTTTTAGTAGAAGTTGTTCATGGGGCGCGCGATCAATCTCCATGGTCATAACAAGGAGGATTATTGTAATGGCCTTCTTATCTTCATTTATTAATAATATTAATAATTTCTTTCTTGGACAGTGCCAACAATATTCAGTGCGCATGACCATGATGTGCGACGATAGTGTCAAAAGAGGATAAAATAAGCACTCATTTGCAAAAGGCGGGGGCTTAGACAATAGCTAGTAAGTTGTACTTCTGGTGCGTTTGACAAGGGCATAAGCAGTAATGAATTTTCACGCGGTGGGATTGGAATCCAGCGGGGACTTCAGGTTAGTAACGCTCGGTAACATCGTTTAGCACCTCGCAGGCCACCATATACAAGTAGCAGATCAAAATGGACCGATGATGCCACCGGAAGGTCCCTTGAGGTGGTAAGTTTTCTGAATGTTGAGAATAAACACCAATTAGACTTGGTAGTATGGATAACGCATGGCAAAAACGCAATAATTCAAGGAACGGGATATTCGGAGCCAATCTCTAGAGGAATGCATAGTCCGGTGAGCAGTAAACTGAGCGGACACAAACAGCACAAAAACGCTAAAAAAATTCAAGCACAGTTCTTTGGGCAAGGAAGATGGCAGCATGGGATAGAAACTGTGTAATAGTATGTGTGATACATAAGGTTTGTTTCCGGTAATTTTGATTCCAGGAGTTTCAGCTAAGTCCAGTGATGAAGGTTTCGTTGGAAAAAGGAAAGGGAACCGGAATCAAATTAGGCAATTTCTGATGGAATCTTGCGAGAAGCAGTTGCCAGGAGCAGCAGTCTTTTGCCAGATTTCGCAGACCAGACTGAAGGTTCATGAGAAATGACTACCCTCAGCCACCTTCCTGAATAATGTTCAGATGTATTTGGAACGTCAGTTCATATCGGACGCCAGCAAGAATACTCCCTCCCGTGGGTCTTTTTTGTATGGTCTTGGAAATAGAAATCAGAGGAAGAGCGAGAGGAAGCCAGTAAGAAATATTGCGCGTGAACGTGGAGACTGTGAGACCATTTGCCACAACAGTGCTAGTATATGGGACTGACCGACTGCTGGACATCTAAACTGAACGCAGGGGTGCAATCCGCAGACCTTTCCGCACTCGCACACAGCTGCAGTCAAGCTAACGCCCAATGAGCGCTGGATAAATGGATGGATATGAACGAGCCACGCACGACTGTGGTAATGCTGGTTTACAAGGGAGGCGAAGGAGGGAATGCTAGTAAGGTGAATGTGGGAGAAGTCGGATATCATTTCCCAATAGTGTACAATCCCGGGCGAGCCGAAACCTCAGTAGACAAAGCATTAAGTAAACGGATCCTTCCATGCAGAACTAAAAATCCTGGGAAAAAAGCGAACGGCGGAATGGTTCAGCTGAAAGCAGCGGATTAAAAGGCGACCGATCTTAGGAGCGGCTCAGTAAAGAAAAGTACTATAACGTATATTCAATCCAAAACATGGAAGCGGTGGCTAATGATGTGAGCAATCCGGGTTCTCTGGGCGTGTATAAATAGATGGACAGGTTGATCTAGATTGCCGATCGTCTAAGCTCATAGGTAAAATGAAGTGAACCCATATTTGGTGGAACGAGCAATAAACAACGGCTGTAGATATAAATACAAAGAAAAACGGACTAGGGACTGGATAGATTCACAGCGTGGAAATCATGGAATACATTTCACTGTAGGCGACCGTGCCTTTGAAGAAGAAGAAATGGTCGGAACCAGCAGTTATGAGAAGTGGAAACTGTCATTAAGAGAAGAAAGGTAACCACACAGGACTCCATGTTCCTGGAGATAGTATGAGGTCCAAAGTGTTTAAAATGGACCGGAGGTACTGATGAGGAGTGAGACAGAAAGAATCCGAGGTGTTCACCTGGTTTTTTTGGAGGAAACCGCTGGGGTTCTTCAGAAACAATGATGATTCCGACGAACCAAATTCGTTGGCTTGAGGAGAGGTGGTAATGAAAAGTAGGAAGTTAACATTATGGTGAATATTGATATTCAAAGACGTTGGCTCGGTAGGGCTGTCACACCGTTTGGCTCTGGTGTTAAAATTGGTTAGAGGAGTAGGAAGGAGGGAGGTGTGGGTGGGCAATTGTATACATAGTTAGAAAGATAACCTGTATGGATATGAAATCAGATTTCCAGGCGATAGGTACCGTTTGTGAAGGCAGAAGAAGGGTGAGGTGCATCCGACGTGGAGTTGCATGTATATAACTGGTACGTACTAGTGTCGGAGCTCAGTTTGAAGTTGAGAGTGGAGGGAGAAGATGGTTTCCTGAGTTTTTGTGGAAATGACAAAAAATGATGCGAAAATGGAATAAATGCGATGGGAAAACATAAGCTGCACTTAGGCAAATTGTGGTGGAAGAGATAGAAATTCTAGGTTGTTTAAAATGAACAGAATGATATCGATAAGGGGCGAGAAACAAAGAAATCAAGATGTCATCTTAATTTAGGTTTCCCATGCGCATGGCAGTATGTTGTATTGTATTGTGCTGTATTGTGTGGGCTTTTGCGTACATAAATTCGTGTCGCATTTTAGTCAAGAATGGAACGGTAAAAAGAGAATAGGGGGAAAACTAATAAATATAAAATATAAAAGAAATCATCCAGAAGTAATCACAACACATAAGGAGAGGCTGCCAAGAAATTCGGCTGTGGTGATATGAGCAATAAGACTTATTTTCTACTCAGCGATAAGCGAAACGGTGACATCAATACGTTTTTCAGAATCCCAATCGGGTTTCATACACTCGAACCTCGTGTGAGTGTGGGTGGTATAGATTAATGGGGAAGAGTACAGTAAATACCCTGCATACATCGTTTAAAACGCAATATATGATGGTGATAAAATGTGCAACTGTTGGGGAAGTTTATTCCAGAATTACGTATATTTAACAATAAAATAATTGGCTCAAATGGATGTTTTCGGAACTGAGAGAGAGCAGCAATGGACTACGCAGTTCGGAGAGAGTATGGGAGCGAGTTTCTAACCTGGGATGGGAAAATAGTTGTGGCTTGTAATAATATAGTTAAGGAGCACCAGGTTTTCTCTTGTACGTCGGAGTCACAAGGGATCTTAATTCGGCGACTCAAGGCGTTTCATGTAATTTAGGCTTGCGGAGTAGCCGATCAACTGATTGGTAGATGCACGCTGGAAGTTTTCAATTGTTAATCTGTCGCACTGCCTCATGTTAGAACAGACTAGAAAGCAATACTCCAGAACGGGTTTGACGTGGGTCATTAAAATGTGGTTGGGTTTCTTTCAACCTCAGTGACCAGACCAAAAAAATCGAAGTAGCATCGGGTAGAAGATCTGTGCCCAAGAAAACACTGCTGAGTTTCACCAATTAATTCGTTGGTCGTGAGAAGGTCAATTAGCTAGTCCTTGACAATCCCCTCCATTAGTCTGTCCAAGAATGGCACATAGTTTATTGGACGGCATTTCTGTGGATCGTACAGTGGTCCATTTTTGTGGAGTGGAACAACCGTGGATGCCCTCTACTTAACTGAAAATACTCCAGTTGACATGGAGATAGTAAACAGGTCCAACCATAGAAGTGCGACCCCGAGGTTTGCCGAGGCAGATTAGTGTCTGGGGATACCGCCTGAGCCGGGTCGGCACGATGGTTCGAAAACAGCGACAGCGTTCTCCGTTTTCTGCATTAAGCAAGATGGACGAAGGCATTTGGTCCGTTAGCCTAAGCAGGTGGGTAAATTGATGATGTCGTTCAGCAGGGTGGAGAAGTATAAGTTAAAAGTTCCAGGGATAAGCTTCGGACTGTCCAGCTGCTGACTGTTGTGTATGATGCACAAAATAATGCTTGATTTATTGCGAATAGTGCGGGACCGCAGACATCTGGCCACATCTGAGCCGGGATTCGATTGCCGAAGAGGAGTTTGCTCCTGCTTACAAATTTGGTCCGTGGATCCAGTAACCATGTCTTTTTGAAGTTGACTCGCCCCCAGCAACGTGGAGAAGTCAAAGGTTTGCGCGTAAACATTCTGCATTTTAGAGATATTTTTATACTTACAAGTTTCGCTTATTCTCCTTGAGCGGGAATGAGCTTTCTAGGAGAGAGGTTGTTAAAAATCAAGTGCAATTTCTCTTCTTGGGAGCCAAACGAGAGGAAAACGTCAGGCCAGTCAGAGCTCCGAGCAGTGGTATTCAGACAAGCAAAGTTTGCTAATTTTTGAGACGCTCACGCACTGGGTAGTGGTGGCAAATGGTTGTGGTCTGGGACGAAAATGAAGAAAGCAGGAGACAATTGTGTGATCAATACCAGTGAAGTTATTTAGCATGGAGTTACCATTATTAGCGGGACCCTGGGTGAGTACGAGGTCGAGGGTGTTATATCCTCTAATGGGGTTTGCGACATGCCACGTCCATTCTACTAAGTGGCTTTCACGAACGAAGTTCAAGAGCTGCGAGGGGGCAGTCTTGGTGGACCAGCAGAGCTCAGGAGCATTAGTCTCCTGCCATAGGTTTCGCTTCTCCATGAATGAATGCGATGCGCTCGAACACCTTGATGAGTTGAGGTAGCTCAAAGTTATTTGGTGGTGGAGGTCAGTAAACACATCCAACATGCACTTGAGAGTTGTGAACACGGATAGAGAGCCACAAAATGTCAGGCAAAATGTCTAACACTGAATGTCCGAGGGGGAAAAAGAGAATTTACGTAAATGCCACTGCAGGACTGCATCTGGTTAGGTGTGCCAACCTGGGAGCTGTAGTAACGATATATGCGGCATAACATAAGTACAGAAACGGAGAAGCTGCCTAAAATATTCATGCGTAAATTCTGCGCACTTAATTATGGATCCACCACCACCTGTGAAATGATGCAACTTCGCGGTAAAGAGATGGCTCCCTCGTCGCATACTTGGTCGGAAATTATGCCATCGGCAATTTCTCCCCTGCCCGGAGACGGTGCGTGTGCAAGGTGGCCATATTGGGCTGAACGTGGGTTGATTATGTTTCCAGCTATGGCTGATGAGCGATCGAGCGATCCCTGTTGGAGGAGCCGTCTCGGGCCTGGAATCACGTCGAGTGGCACCTAGGCTCATTGTTGCTAATGGGGCGTCGCACCAGATGCAGTCGCCAGCACTCACTTTTGAATTGATTTTATGCTGCAAGGGAATCTCGTCAGCCTACTTGTAAATATGGCCATTGGTTGTGGCTAACACACTGTTGCTCTCAACAGGAAAGTATCTATGGTATGGGACTCCGAAGCCCAGGTAGATTACGTTAACTTTCCGGCAGCCCTACATACATGCCACGCTGCGCCAGCAATCTTCTTAGACTTTCTTGTTTTAGCATTTTTCCCACTGAATAGATTCTAATGCATTTTCACCACTTTTAAGTACTCTCAACTTGAGGTTACCTGTCGTGTATATAGTGGTCGAACTACCCTGAAAAGTCTACCAAATATTAGTGTCTGATTGCCGAATATTGCATCCTTAACCCAGCTGTGATTATTAGATTGCAATAGTCGGCAGCATATCTCATTTCATACTGTAAAAGTAAGCGGCAATTTCTGTGTTTAAATTGGTCTCTTTTCTTACTGGCTGAGAGTGTGCGGAAATTTTCTCAGTGACAAAACTTCCTTATTTGAGTATAGGACCCTGACGTTTATTGGCTTCATAACGTGTACTGGAATCTCCCCAAGCTATTCCAGATGTTGAAAATGCTTTGTCTTTGGCCGCCCCGTTTTCAACCGTTTTCACTCTTTTCATAATCTTTCATTACAACAGGTTATTTAAATCCCGAAAGACTGGCAAAGCGTGGGAAAATCGCATACCTTTTCTACTGTTCCAGAGTGAACAGTGACATACTCATTGGAAACTGGACCAGCACTTTGACCAAATGCTGCACTTCCCATTGATCACTCGGTTGAACGAAATCGCCTCAGACTACATAGTCTTGGGGATTAATTCCAAATCACTTAGGGCAAGGGGAACCAATGAGAGAACTCAATCGTTAGCAACCCAACATTTCATCTCGAAGGCACCAAAACCGATAAGTAACACAGGTCTCTTAGAGGTAGCCAAAAAAAGGAGCCAAAACTGTAAACAAATTGTCGCATATCATGCATCAGTGGGCAACCATGGGTGGTAAAGTCTAAATGCCAAACCCTGTGGCCTGTGTCATAGATCCCACGGTACTTGCAGGCTCGAACAATCTTAGTGCAACAGGCAGTCTTGTTGACTCAATAAGAAAGGAAACACAGGGACAGAGTAATTGCTCAACCCAGGCAGCTGTATCCATCGATTGTGACAGTTCGGAATTAATGGCAATCAAGTTTACTTGTCTTCAAGCAGGGGGGATTTTTATCTACTCGTACCAGTGTCTCAACCTTAGGGAACGATCGCGGAGACAATCTTGCTTCCTCTTGTATTCGCTTCCTAACAGAAGTTACCAAGACCTTTTTACCAGACAAAACGTAGCGGCTATTTTCTCAGATCAAATCCTTCAGAATGCCGACTAGCTGAATGCCGATGAAACGCGAACTAACAAGGTTTTCCAGAACACCGTCAGCTCATAACGATAGCACAATCTTGAGTTCACTTTCAGCAGTTTGTCCCGGCACCCTAGTGCAAATATGCATTACGGTTCCCCCCAAAATCCAAACCAATAATGCATGACCTAGACCCAATTCGTTATCCTTCTTCCACTGGTATCCCTGAGAGAGGCCAACACAACCCAACGTCTGCTGCGGGGTTCAGCGCAGTTTCTCAGCAGGCTACCCCATGTTGCCCAGTGAACACTTCCCCAGATTCTCAAACTCTAGCATGGCCTAGTCGGGACCCAAATAGTCTGGCCTCGCAGAACTTTGGCTGAACCCAGAACATATTATGCAAACCCAGATGCTCAAGTTCCCTTTAACGCGCCCCCAATAGCCACTGCGATCTACCGAATTCGCTAATTACATTGGGACCCAGATAGCTTGAAAATGCCAGCTATGGCCCCTCATGGTGACAGCAGGGGCGATAATGGAGTACGAATATGTGCTTCGATGTCGTATTTCTGAATGTCACTTGGGCACAACGGTATTCGGGCTTGGCAAAACTACGCCCAAACCGGTGACGCTATATCGAGACCCAAGACGTTCAACTTCCTGCCATTTCCCTTTTTCTTCCTTTTTCCCTCTCCAACCCATCATCTTTTTCAACCACAATTCCACATTTTACCAACTATCCAGCCTTGAATTAAAATGTCAACTTCGTCCAACGGGCCTTTTATTACATATAGCACGATAGTGTAGTGCACGCCCCAGGATTATCTTACTGCTTAAACTAATGATGTAACCCCACAAACGGGAACATTCCAACCAATGCATGGGTACACTAAGTCTTCATGAAACAAGACAACCTTTCTTATCTTAATAGTAACAATAATGTATATTCCTCGATTTGCGAGGGACATGCGTAGGGCAAGATCAAATTTTTAAAGGGATGATGCACAGGAAATGTAAATGATATAAATAAGATGGGATAAGGGGTAGAAGCAATAGTGAGTTACTGCAGGGGCTCACTGGAAAGTATGCCAGTGAAAAGCAAAAAATAGAAAACTAATTTTTCAGGACCAAAGAGAGTTTCCTGGGACTGTTTGCAAGCAGCGGACTACGAGTCATTTCGTTTTTAAGTGCACTGAATGTGCTCACTGATGGAGCACAACATGAACCGTGCTCAACGGTGGATACCGATATATGGCCGGAGTCCCAAACGTCGGCAGCTTTACGCAACAGACGGAAACATTAAGCTGAAGAGATGACAACCAGTGGTAATACGGTAATTGGACGGAAGTGGTGAAAACCAGGCGGAGCGTCAGGCAAACTGGATAAAACACGAATCTGACAAAAAATGATCAAAAAATGCCGGGGGTCGAGGAAAGCTGTCAAGAATGTCTCAAATTATCTGGAAGAAATTTGTGAAGCTTCCGGTATGTAACTCCCAAGGATTGTGAATATATTTACATACAGATGGCGGTACGCTGTACCGGGAGGTGCGTCAGATAAGAGAAATTTTGTGTGAGAACACTCCTTAAATATACTAGACGAGAATGTCCTCTATGCTGTCATTTTTTTTGTCGCAGCCTTTTGATCGTATTCAGCAGTAAGGTTGGGGTGCATGAGGCGCGCAAGTTGTTCCGGAGATAGTGGTAATCGCGGTTTTATCCAATTGCAAGGATGCGAGTTGAGATATTCAGTGCGATAATCGGCGTATTTTCGGTTGAACGAGCCAGAACTCGAGCGCCAGTTCTAGCTAACACGTTCCTAGCAGGAATGATAG
>LUCM01000718.1:0-16415 GCA_008360955.1 Fasciolopsis buskii | reverse complement strand
CAGGAATGGTGTGCCATGGTGAATAACTTCAAAGGTATCATTAATGTACAGCAGGAAAAGAATGAATGACCCTACTGGTAATAGCAGATAGCTGGGAAAAACAACCGTTAATATTGAATGCCTGAAAGCAATCGGAAAGGTACGATGATAGCAAAGATAAGAGGGAATTCCTTATTCCATAAGTCTTAATTTTGGCCAGAAGTCGGGAGTGGAAACGCCGTCAGACGCTTTTGACATGTCCAGGGAGATTATGGGCATCGACCGATGGGAATCGGCACTTTGGGTAACCACGTTTAAGAAGTCAAGCTGACAGGTGAGGCAAAATTGGCCTCTGAGGAAGCCCTGTTGAGAGGGGTTGATAGGGTTTTCAGTAGTAAGGAAGTTGGCTAGCTGTTCTTTACCAATCTTTTCCATAGGCCTAGATAAAACTTGAATGTGGTCAATGGGGCAAAAGTTTTCAGGTTCATGTGTAGAACCCTTTTTGTGGTGTGGAACAATAATGGAGTTTTCCCATTGCGACGGCAAAGTAGCGCCGGGCATGGAGAGCGAGAACAGACTTAGAAGGAGCAGTTGAAGATCTGGACCAGCGGTGCAAAATGGGACTGATAGGATGCCATCAGGGCCAGGCCTGTGGGATGAACTGGCATATTTCATCAATTGATGATGCCAGCAACGTCGAAAGAGATGGAGGATAATCTAGCCGAAGTTAACATGAGGTGGATTTCAGAGTGTCAGACTGTCATTATTGAGAACAGAAGAGAATTATGTATTGAACGCAGAGGATGCAATGCGTGAGCTATTACGTACGATGATTTTCTTCTCCCACACACTGAATATATTAATCACACTGGGATAATTTTCTCAGAACCTCCAACAGGCGTCCATCGGCTCTTCGAGCTGATCATAAATGGTAGTTCCATCATTAACAAAATACGTACCGTACGCTGAACCCTCTAATAGAAGCTTGGAGCCTTATGCAATAACTAAAAGTTGACTCTCATACTCCTCGTTCATCGACGGAATTGCTATATCTGATTATCCTTACTTCCTCAAAAAACGTTTTTCCGACAAGGGGATTACCGGTGTACATACGGAACAATTTCAGGACCACACGTTTCCATTGATATTTTCTTGCCCCCATGTACAACTCTTTTGAAACCTCCTTGACACCATTGACCTCGGTTATTTGCGATGAAATCTCTACAACCCACCGGAAACGTTTAACAACACAAGGGATTTCTGTTGTTTTTTCGGTTGAGCCGCGCATTGTCCCCCCTCAAACAGAAGTTTGGCGGCCTTACATAATGGTGGGAACTGAATGACATGAATTGAGATGTTCGTGAGGTTAATTGAAGGGAGGAACCCACAACACTGCCAAATGCTCGTCAGTTCTCTAACGCGACCTCCACCTGTTGGGCCTTCTAGACATGGTCGAATCTTTTAACTCCCCTTTTGGGAATTCACTGACCAGCGGCAATATACGTTCCCGAAATGTTTTCTTATCCAAACATGAATATTCGTCCGCTGTCAAATTCCGCCCCTCCGTAATTTCCTTCCGCATTGCTAATGTGAAAATCTATCGAAGAAGTCCGAACGCCTTACCCTTGCCAGTCCCTGAAGTTGGAGACCTTGAAACACTTATGTTTATCCAAACTATCGGATTCGTTCAAGAGCTACAGTTGTCATTGCTCCCATTGCAAGAATTCTGTAATCATATCAATCTACACGAAGTGATCTCGGCTCGGCCCAGCCAACTACCACCAGAACAGCTCACTGCAGGGATTTCCAGAACCATGGAGAGAGTGATCGAGAAAAATACTATCATCTGCTCAGCGGCATTCTCACCAAAAAGGGCTAGCGTGGCCTTTTGGAAAACCAATCTCGCTCTTCCTTTAAGGGTTATTGTTTGAATCGTGATGCCTGGGATGCTAATAAAGGCATAGCATTGACAGCAGTCTGTCTGGACATGACTACAACCTACGATTTATTATCCCATTCCAGTCTGCTATCAAACGTCCTATTATATTCATGTTCATCATCAATCTTGGCTGGCATCTTATCTCATTTCACGTAATCAGTGTGGATAGTAAAAGCTTCTCTGACCCCTTATCTAGAACCAGTCGGGTGACTGAAGGCAGCAAACAGGGCACGTTAACGTTTTTCATGCAAGTAAGTGACCCCTTCTCAATATTTTGACCTTAGATCCTCTTCCGTTTTGCTGACGATGTAAATCTCCTCTGCCTTGTGTTTGTGGAGAAAAGCCTGGTTTGTGGGATTTCCAGCCAAGATCTGAGTGCTCGCTTTTAAACAGCTCGTTCTACCCATCTTATTCAGTCTAGGAGAACACCTGATACCTACTAAATATCACATGAGTGGCTTCGGGTCACACAACCCCTACTTCCAATTTTTCACAGCACTTTGGCGTACAAGGGCCCAGATCACATAAACTTATTGGAATCCTACACAGGGCGTTTGATCTTCGAGAAAGTAAGATAGGCGTTATATGACCCTTGTCAGACCACCGCCATTGCCATTGTGTACTCTGCAATGCCTTGTTGCTGCAGATTAGCCATCGAATTGTGCAAAGTTTGTTTGTAAAGCGACTTCTGGAAAGCGGTCCGAAAATCGATTACGAAGACAGATGCACGTTGTTCAATCTAAAATCCTTTTGATTACACAGGCGAAAATTAAATCGGCCATTTTCTTATTCTTCAATGAAACAAGCGTAATGCAAAGCTACCTCATTTTTGCGAAAATGTTGAATGTGCACTAAAAAGCAGAAATACTTTGGTTTCCGTCCTATGTTTTAGGAAAAGTTCTCGGTCTAAATTCTGTCCCGTCAAAGATGTACTGATTTTAAATATGCCTCCACCAGAATCAAGTGCCGTGGAAAATTTTCCACGGTTAGGCAGCCCTCCTGCACTGCCAATGCAATCCTCCCTGTTGACCCCTATAACTCACTGCAGTGTACAAACTCCGCTTGGGTTTCTGAGCGACATCGAGATTTTGATCCATTTCCTTCTTCTTTATCTACTTAATAGACGGCTAATGAAACCGTTTTCTCGCTTGTCGTCTATTTAGCTATACCATCGATTTTGGTTATAGGCGATAATTACCAACCTGCTTTGTTGCGTGCTCCTAAATTTTCGTAGCACGCCGGTTCTATCTACTTCTCTTGACGTGCACACTAAGGCAGTGGAGTTGCACAGTTGTTGCTATCCCTATCTTCATCGGCACACTGCAAACATGGGGGACCACCCAAAAACATTTTTCGTCTCCTAGTTTTCATGTCGACTAGTTACTCCACGGCATCCTATCACAGCTTTGACCTATCCCAAAACATTTCTTAAAACATTCGTGTATAATCCCTTATCTCTAGCCTATTCTCTGATGCCTTTTTGATTTGGGATTTTCCAAACCCAACGGCAAGCCATATTACTACGAATTTTATCAACGCTACTGACCTGCTTGATGATCTTTAGGAGTAATCCAAACACTGATAGCCTCTCCACTTTCTCTCAGCCTTGAATTTGCTCAGCCCCTAATCTCGTAAACCTTAGATCCCTCTCGGTCAATGCAAAACGCTTTGTCCCTTCTAAGCCAGAATAGCTGAAAATTATGCTACTGGCCTGAAATCTTTAAGCCTGGCATCTCTTTTAGTTGCACTGTTCATTTCCCTTTGAAGCCAGAAACCTACCAGTCAGATGATGTTGCACCTGCCCATCAT
This sequence comes from Fasciolopsis buskii, assembly GCA_008360955.1. Taxonomy (NCBI): domain Eukaryota; kingdom Metazoa; phylum Platyhelminthes; class Trematoda; order Plagiorchiida; family Fasciolidae; genus Fasciolopsis; species Fasciolopsis buskii. The sequence continues at coordinate 12,688 of LUCM01000718.1, read as the reverse complement.
AATAAGATCAATTATCTCTTCATTGTCCCCTTCTTACTAGTACTCGGTTTGATAATAATTAGGATACCACTCTTGGTAGCTTGGGATTTTTCCATTGACGAAGAACGACATATCTCCCCACACTCTGCTGGCGGTGTGGTTTTCAGGCTGCTTCGCCTATCCTCTCCCGCTCACAGACAGTCCGTCTAATTTGTTTTCGCATTCACTTCCCATTTCAATGTTTTTTACTAGTGTAGTCATTGAGGGAACAGTTGTCGTGTGAAGCATTCGATTTCTCTGTCTTTGCCCAATCCACTATCTAAACCTAGCAAACAAGGCATGGCACTCAAAGCTCTGTCTAAGAATTCTTCATATTCTCAATACCATTTCCCTAAATCAGCCTTCTTGCTGCACTTCGCGCAACAGCCAAACAAATCGTGCACCCCATAATGACTTTATTTTCACTGATATTTAACCATGGCGGTTAACTTCGTTTTTCGGTTTTGCCTGCTTCATTCAGTTACCAGTAAGATGGACAAAATTGGCAACGGAGTTAGAAACGGCTTGGTCGGACGTTTCTTGTTCCGCAAGTTCATCCTGCTGGAAAATTCGTCCCTCCCCATTAGGCTACCCCATATGGCGCCAACTTATCATCCGCTTCGTATTCACAACTTCCACCTTTATATTCTATGTTATGACAGAGACTGCAGCTGATGGACAAGATCTTGCACAAAGATTGCTTCTTTTGCAACTACCTGGTATCCTTGCTAGCTAGACTTACTTGCTCCATGTACGGGAATATTTACCTATTTGTTCTGCCGTCCTGAAAATGCTGCCAAGCCAGCTCAGTCGAAATCTCTGAATTAAATTACACCGGTTCTCAATCCATTCCCTCTGATTGCAATCGGTAACCAATTTCAGTTCAGAATTTCATATATCATTGCTATTTTGTAATTCGTCTTCATAGTCACCAGTTTTCCCGTTTGCTGTTAACCGGAAAGGCATCAAATGGACCTCGAAGTCTCACAACGTCGGTACGGGGTAAATGACTTTTACCATAGAAGATAGTTGAGTTCATTCCAGTCCAGGGAACAAACTTGGATAGCAGCCCCTAGAGCTTCCAAATTGTTTTGTTGGTCGGTATCGAAAGCCTTCAAATCTGCACATGATTTTTGAAATCCAAAGTACCCGTTGCAGTAGCAGACTTAATAGACAGACTTGTATTTGCACTGAAAATTACCGTTGCACCTTTGGGAATACTTCTTGCCAGTAGGCATTCAGAGTTTTTTTTAAATCTATCAACTCTCTTACTATTGCGACGCTGTTGTAGTCAGTTATGTCATGAAATCATCTCGTTGGCGGAAAACTCAGACCTTATCTGAGACATTTGTGTGATTGCGCTGCAGTTCGAGACCGTGCCCTTTGGTGACCCTGTCCGGTTTTTGAGTGAAAATTTCCCCAGGCTTTATGTCTGAAGGTCGATTTGCCACCTTGAACGCGTCATTTGAATCAACACGCTTCCTGCTGAGTCCATCGGAGAAAACGCCGAAGTTTTGAGGTCCTCCGCCGTTGCTTTTGTACCTCTGACCAGTCATCACCGTAATACCCAGCCGCTATGGGTTCCCTGCTAGGAATATTTGCACCCAGGTCGTCGGCTCAGAAATCATCAGACGTCACCCATTTTATTCCATCGGTGCATCCCGTTTTGACACTTTCCTAGTTTTGTGGAAGGTCACACAAACTTGACCAGATTTTGACTGTCTCGATTACCTACCCCATATATCTGCTCCTGCTGCTTCCATATCACCAACAAAAGAATAGCGCGATTCTCACAGTCACTGCGCTGGGCTGTTGATGAGTGTTAGTTGTGGTTTTTGTCCTAGGTTCGATTCCCGAGGAAACCACCTGGTCTGCGCCGGAAGTCTTATGCCTTCCACCGCCAATGCCAAACGTCCTTTCCCCAAGAAAGGTTTTACCCGAGTATTAACAGTCCCCGCTCTTCTTGGTGCCTTTGTTTTGTGATCCAAATTATCCCGGTTCAGTGAGTCGACGGTCTTGATAAAGCCCATGCAGCATATATCAGCTAGCGGGACCTAGTCTGGACATTTCTGTGTCTCACCTAGAAGAAGGAAGAGGTCCCCAGTGCAAGACCTCACAAACACAAATTCATGTTTTGCTACTAAAATTTCACTGTGATGTACTGCGTGCTCTCTCAATGGCTTCCTAATGATTCGCTCCAAGCACTAATATAAGACGCCAGGTAAACTCGCCGGTCTGTAGACTTCCGGCGCACGTCTTGCTCCACTCCCTTATGGTACCACTACTATTGCAGTTTCCCATTCTTTGGGCAATTTCCCACCTCTAAAGAAGGCACCAAAGAGCTGCGCAGAAGAGATTTCAGGTGGTTTTGCTAAGGCCCGAAAGGTAGTCCGACGTACCTAGTCCGGGCCGGCAGCTTCAAACATTACTGCATTTACTTCTGTCATAACTTGCTGCTGTGCTGCTAAAGTCCCAAACTTTCCATGATCTGGGCAGTTTTTCGGGCTCACACGTTGATGTGGTCTTCTTATGGTGAGTGGAAAATACCCACGGACAATTTCGTTGAGACGTTCGCCTCTTCAGATTCGGTCAACCCTAAGTTTTCTTCCTGTCATTATGAGGTGGCGACAACGTCTCGGAATATTTCTTAGACCGTGCAAACGCGCAGCTGGCTTTGGATTTTGTTTTGGCACTACTTGAAAAATTACCATCAACAGTTGCTCTTCTTTTCGTCAGTGTACTTGCTCCTTATTGTGAGCTTGTCTGTGGAGTCGGTATGTTTGATGGGCACGAGGCATTTTATACGTTGCCTTTATCATCCATCCATGGGTTTTAATTTATCTCCTCAATTTTGGAAGCTGCCATTTCAGCTGACGATTGGTTTTAATAAGCCAGAAAGGGAAAACTCGGTCAGTGTGATTACCCCTTCTGTAATGAAAGGCCACCTTTGTTTTAAGGCCGGTCCTTCTTGCCCCGACAACCGTGGTATTGACGTTGCACCTCTTATCGTTTCTTCAATACTCAGCATACTGTAAAACGCAATAAAGTCTCTCGCTTGGGGCCGAATCGGCACCGAAGGCACCACTCTTTTTATCAATTGGCTACTTATGCCTGGGGGCTCCACAGTTGTTAAATTTCTTAGATCCCTGTGACACCTGGCCATAATTAAGTTTAATAGCCATGGGCACTACCCTACTCTATGTCTGGTACCCTGTCTTACGTGTTGGGTCAGACCGTGTAAAAACAGTCGTTGTATGACTGCCTTTCCTGGAGCCAACTTGAGGGTTTCAACTTTGTCAAATTGTTTTGGAATGACTAAGGTCATGCCCTGCGCAGTGGCAGTAGACGCGGCTAGAAATTAGGGCAGCGGAGATTTTGGGGCAATCCTTGAGAGCCCAAAGGACAATTCCAGGGAGATTGACAGAGCCGGGGATAACCGGCTGTCTGGAGAAGTTGAGTGATTTTGCCGTCCGCAGAGGTTTAGGCTGATTTTTTGCAGTGAAGTTTTCGAGCAACACGTCGCGGCCTGTCTCATATTTCCCGTAGATATCAAGATTTTCACTCTGTAGACTCATTGACGTTGCCCTAAACCGCGGTCAAAAGCATGCAGGTTTCGTACCCAATTGGGGTGTCGTGTAAGCATTGGGAAATTAAGTTATCTGCATTATTTATAATTGTCTCATTTCCCGGATGAATCGATTGCAAACGGTTTCCCGGTCCTACCAACCCAGTTTATAAGATGTCTATGTTCACAATGTTCTTCGTCAAGTGATTCAGCAAAGTGTGAACGCAAACAGCGCCAACGGCCTTATTGCACTGGAAACCTTAGGCTGATGGCATGCGCATAACATGGCACTCCACAACTGGAATACTGCCAAACAATTTCCTCGAGTATGTTCAAAACCGACGGTGTTAAAACTGAAAATTTCCATTGGGCTCTCAAATGAAACTCCTCGGTCATACATTAAACCTTAGCTTCCAAAAATGCGAGTTGCTAAATGCTGGTCGTTTATAAAAACGCCTTTTCCGGCTGCAAATTGTTGCTTTTCAAACACCGCAGCTCGCTGACACACATGGCTGGAGGCTTTTTACTTTGAAATAACAAGTTTCCCCACCCCTTAGAAAGTGCTCTTATCCTTGCTAATGCCACCATCCAAAACATATTTCTGGTCAAAAGTCTTTATGTTTTGTTCAGTCTATCTTACGGACTAAGCTACCATAACCTGTCCGCTTCCGTTTAAATGTGATAGGGTTCAAGAGCTCGCTGTCCAAATTTTTTGACGTACTCTGCCCTAATTATTTTATTGCAGCCGACATTTGTCTAGACCAAGCTTTCAAAGAACACCTAAACCTGAAGATCTGGCAAAAATTAGAAACGCAATATGTGCTGCTCTCTACCAATTTCTTTTTGTTCAGTTCGCGTTTTGCATCAAAAATATTGTAACCCAACCATCATCCTTCCATTTGCCCGCAACTGGTGTTAGATGCACACCGCTGCGACAATCGTTTAATGTCACCAATCTAATGACCCAAAGTGTTCTTCTGGCGGATCTTTATTAAACATCCACATAATTAAAATGACCAACAACTATAGATCATGAAACTTCAACTCCTTAAACGTCATGCTTGATTTTACTTCTCCGTGAGTAACTACACCACCGCCGTCAGTGACCTCTTGTCCGGTTACCGAGTTCCATCCATAAATATATCTTTGAGCCAATGTAAGCTAATTGACGTTTATTATTTGGAGATTCTCACTACCCTGCAGCTGGCATCCTAGCTTCTCGGTCGTTAAACACATCAATAATTAGCCTACCTACCTTTGAGCGGCGGCCAACGACTTCCTTTGCTAATAATGGCCAAATACGACTAACTTCCACCTAAGTAAAGGCGCACGGGCACGAGCTCTTTTCACACAGACAGAACAATTTGCTTTGCCAACACCTGAAAGAAAACAGCTCCAAGGTCTATGCCGCATACCTGCTTCAGTTGGAAATTTCATCCGATAACCACTGCCGATATTTTGCTCTTCCCAGTCAGATTTTTGATTGCAAGTTCATCCAAAAACCCCGTCGGCTTTTCTGCACCTGGCCCTCATACAAGCGATCATTTACTAATTCGTAGGCTCTGCGTTCTTCTTTCTTATTGCCAGTTTCCTAAATACCGTCGTTTTTTTAGTTTGGATTCCTCTATATTTTCTGAGCACACTCGAATGTTAGTCAAAGCAAGTTTAATAATCCGTATTTTATCATGGCTACACTTCCATTTCGATACCTTTCAGACGGTCCCTTCACGTCTTAGTTCGTCTTCTTGCTGTAGCATATTTTTGTAGTTCTATCTAGAGAACAACTTAATTATGGTCATGACCAAGTTGTCTCTGAGTTGATGGCAGCATTCTTTTTTGATCATATTGAGGTGAGGAATCCCTTTTGATTAAACCTAGATTGCAAGTTTTCAGGCAGAAAATTGCGTCAATGTTTTCATTTTCACACAAGTGCTTCGTTCTATCACTGCATGTTCCTCTGAGGCTATGAAATCTCGCATAAACAATAAGTGCACTGCTGTCGTTTCCAGTTCCTGTGAGCTTTCGCATGCGACGTATGTTGCGGCGCGGTTTGGGTAGTATTTCCTGACGGATGTCACCAGCGGACCAGGCGAAGCTTATTGTAAAAACATGGTAGTTAGCACTCTGGGATGATTGCTGGCCTAACTGCAATGCTAAAATTCCTGTGCCCTAAAAAAGAATATCACTTAAAGAACGGCAAACCCAAGTAATAAAAAGCCTGGTTGAGCTAGCCCCTTTGGGCTGACACTATCAAAAGAGAATAAATCTTTTTCTTTCTACTTACGTTTAAATTTCGGATGCGGTCTGCGAAAAAGAAAAAAGGACCTCTCATCTGAGGCATTAATCGACTTGTGCTTTTAATGTATCAAGCAGGGCACCGTAAAAGACGAGTGAATTTTTATGTACAGCTGTGCAGCTATTTACACTTGACGTTCTGGTTTGCTTAGTTCACTGTCTGAATGCCTGTCGTCGCCTCAGCTATATGGCCTTTTGGTAGTATTCCATAGGGCACACCAACAGTATCCATAGCACATACATTTCTCATATCTATAACGTTCGCCAAAGACAGCGTTAAAAAGGAAACGAATGCTGCATCACAGAGGCCCATTATTTATAAGGAAACAATTAATATGCAATTTTGTTCACGTTGGGTTGAAAACATCCTGAGGCCACGCAGGTCGCCTTATGGGCGAAACATTCATGGACAGATCGTCAAAGCCACGAGTAGATCCCTCCATGTGTCGGAGTCTGTGATCTTTGGAGAGGAAAACGAATTTGATTTGACAGAATGGATAGGGTGTGGTGAGAAAAAAGCACAGGGGCCAGGAAAGGGAAATTCATGGTAGTTTCTTGCGGAATATACCGTCTTCCAAACGGTACATCGTACGAATACTCGTGGCATTAAAAGCTGAATATCGGGCCGGCAGCAATGGATAGAATTAATCTGACTGTAAATGTTTATTGGACTCTTGGAGTTATTTGTAGGTTGTTTTTATCATCTTACTTGCCTCTCTGCCTTGCAGCGGGGATGGAGTTTAAAATGGAAGAAGAACTTTCAGACTCGCTGGCGGATAACGCAACACGTCCGAGATAGCGTTGGTGCATTTGCCTGAAGGTAATTCCCCTGATTCAGCACTATCGCCCGATCGGGGAACACAATTATGGTTCACGGAAGATGATGGGCCTACGCCTTGAGGAGGAGAGGTTTGGTGAAACGCATGCAGTACGTCAGCTTATTGCGCATTACAAAAACATTTCCTGCTAATTCTGGTTTTGAATGTTTAGTAGAAGAAACGCGGGGGGAGAGAGGGAGTCCAATTTTATCTGTGAATCATCCATTTGCCTCCCCGGATACGGCATCATTCAATAGAAATTCATCCGTTCAACCTCGTTTTGCCCAACTCGTTGCTATTTGAGCTTCAGAAAAACAACGCGGCGAACAAGCTCGTTTTCAGTTATTCGTTTTCGTGCCCATGCATAACATTGAATATGGTTTGAGATGGTTCAATGGAAATTATCGGTTTGTGGTCACAGCACCCAACAACCCTAAGAGTGCATCCGTGTGTATTTGTAATTTATCCGTTTGTCACACCATCAGGTTGCAAACCACCTGATAGATAATGAACAATAGGACAGAGAAGTTTAAGAGTCTGGACAAATTGTTTCCGAGCACACAGAGGTGTGTTGTACAAAACGGATAGATACGGCTTCCGCTGTTTATGTTTTCAACTAAACGACAGACTGCGAGATTCTGCAGCCTCATTCTGGTTTTATTCATTCACCTGCTCGTGTGGGACTATGTAGATTGGCCGCACGATTCTGCGAATGCCCGATCGCGTTCGTGGACATCCGGCTTGGTCGAGCATAGAAACAATCAAGACAATCACTAGCGCGGTGTGTTCACGCATTGTCGAGTCAAGTCACTCGCTGAACGTGACAAGTGCTTTTTGCACCCTCTAGAAATTTAGGAGCAGAAAATCAAGAACTGTCAATTGCCGCATCTTAAACATAGCCGAAGCAGCACCTATCCTTTTGTGTAACCCCTCTATGGTCTGAGAAACAATTTTTCTAGACTCTTAAACTTCTCTGGCTCACTTATCATTATCTAAAAAGTGGTTTACAACAAGATCATGTGACAAGTTGACCAATTACACATACTCACAGACGTATTCTTAGAGTGGTCAAATGATATGAACCATCTCCAACCATATTTAATGTTATGCATTGGCATGAAAACGAATAAATGAAAACGGGTTTGTTCGCCGCGTTGTTGTTCTCAATGTGTTTTTGGTATTTTTCAATTTATTTGAATTTACTAAGAATCTATTCTAGGCTTTCTAAGATTTGTTTGCAAATCACGGCCGTTTTAGACTAATGCAATTGCATGCTACTAAGAAAAGTTTGTTCGACTAGAACGTCAACATATTATTGGATTGATCAATGCTCAGATTAGGTCCTGTGACTTTAAACACATTTATTTGGCGCGCTGCAACCTCCTTTAATTGCTTCGCGGCACTGGACTGGACTATCTTGGTAATCGCCAACCCAAAACTGCTAAGAAGAACAGATTTGGTTGCCAGGGTTTGCTTAATAGAAGCATTATGTTGCAGGTCTAAAGTATCCGGTTTAATACTCACCATATTCTCAAGCTCGCACCCAAGGCAGACAAATAGCACCTCATAGGTTACAAATCCCACACGGAGCTAGACGCGCTGCTCTTCGTTCCGTCCTAGTTTGGGCAACCCCAAATCTACTAGCTTTCCGCACCTGCTGGGACGCTGATAGCCAGGTTGGTCCGTTCAAACCAAACTACGTCGCTGATTGCCTCGGATATCCCTAATCAGGTGGATCTTAAAGATTGGGCAAAAACAGTTAACATTACCCTTGGAACAGCCTACGCATTATAGTAAATTTCCAACCCGTACTGCCGGACAAGTTTATAAAACGCGACAAGAAAAATGACGGTATAAAGGATATTCTTGGCTAGTGTGTTTACGAACTATTTTTACTTCTTACACAAAAGTTATCTCCTCAAATGCACCTCTCAGATCGGCCTACCGCAAGCCGCATATGAATGCACTCAGCAGAATTAGGGGCTCCATATCCTGTCTGTTTGAGTTTCTTTATAAAATCTCAACCTAGAAATGATTTGTCATAAGCTTGACAGCATTCTACCGCCTTCTTCCGCATTTCATCGGCCCTTCGGTGCCGTCAAATGCGAATATTTTTTTCCAATTTGCATGTCGTTCGGCTTGCTGTCGACTAATTTCCATCTAAATTGCACATTCCTACTGTTGTTCCTCTCCTCAAATTACTTTTTCTGTCCATCACCTAAGGTTTTTGATGTTTGGGGATTCTTGCCGTATTTCGACATTCGCCAATGAGCCCCGGTTAGGTTTTCTGCCACAGCAAACGTTTGGTGCACGTAAACATGAAATAACACGTAGTCGGCTGCTCACGAACAGTTTGGACTGCTCGTGTTTTGCGCGTTGCATCGCAGAATCTGAATAAACTTTCCAGTTTAAATCCCTAGAAATCCAACATTTCCCTCATCCTATTATCCCTGCTGATTTTCGTCAAGCGTGTTTCTTCAGCGCCATTCCTTTTCACTTGTTTTGCGCATGCCACTCGCAAGCCGAGAAATATATATTATTGTTATTTAAAAAAAAATTAATTTACTTCCTGGCTAGCCTATCTAAAACAAGAAATTTACATAATTGCAAGCATGACCTGAAATTTTACTGACAATTTTCTTGGGTATAAGTCAAAACTACTTCTATCACCTTCAATCAACAATGCTCTGTTCTGTGTAATCTATAATGTTTATTATTCTAAGAAAATTCTCTTAAAAAACAGAAAGTAATTTGCACCCTCTAAAGTGAAAACTCCAGGCCCAAAAATGATCCCATGTACTGTTTTCATTATTTCCTATGCTCAATGCTTCCGCCTAATTATAAACGGAACAACTAGGCATAAAATAAATGGGTAAATTAAAGGCCGATTGCTTCGCAACTGAAAGTTTCGCTACTGGTGGCTCTGAACCCCCTTCTCCAGTTTCGCCTGCTGTTTGAAACCGCACTGTTGGTTTTGTGAGCACATTTGACGCCGCCAACAAAAAATCACAAGGTAAGGGGAACAAACTTAAGCCACTGGGTGTCTTGATTCCTATTATGCAAATTATCTTGCTGACTGAGCCTACAGTAGTGAAATATTAGCGCGATCCTTTTCATCAAACTGCTGTAAACTTTCAGGCCGGCTGTTGCGGCTGGCTGAATTAATAATGAAAGTGCAGATGTGGTCGCTATGAAAGTGGATGAATGTGACGCACTCATGGGCATGATCCTTGCTGGAGGTCCATTGTTCATCGTGCGTCACTAAGGTGAATTTAGCCGAGGAAATAACTACAGCCCAAGTCATAAGAAGGAAAGCCCATCAGACAAATTTGGCCACTGTTTAGTACTTACCTCAGTAACTTTATTTATACCATCAAATATCGGTGGACGAGGCCGCTGCTGTATTTTGCCCTCACTAGCGTCGAATGTTACGCAAAAACGTTCCGTTCATCAATCACTGACATTTCATTGATAACCGGACCCAATAAGATATTCTTTTATTGACAAGCATTGATCGGTCGGATGTTTTGCACCAAGTGCATCTTGGATCCGGCAACAGCAATACCGTTTGACCTATTATAACCGCCAGGCGGTAGTTTGGTCGAGCATATGCGCAGTCCACGAACACCAACGTTGGCAAGTAGGGCGTGGTTAATGTTTATAGAAAAGGTCTAGTAGCTGGTTGAAACTTGGTCTACAAATTATCGCTGGAATACATCATGAATTATAAAGGCTGTAGCAACGTCTGCTGCGCTTCCCGTGGATCAACTCGCTCCCGTTTCATGTGGCACTCTGTTCTAACCATGAACCACATCTTGTGAGGCCTTTATTGAGGCACTCTCAAACTACATAATTACATATGAGTTTGTCTAGATAGCAAACAAAGAATATTGATCGGATGACGGACATCAAGTATATGGCACTGGATTGATTAAGCGATACAAAGATGACTCTCTTGCAGCCGATGCCATTATAATAAAACCGGCCAACGACTTCGAAGGTCGAATCACTTCTGTGAACAAAACGGTCTCAGTCCGTTAGAAAAATCCTTTGCTTTGCTCCAAAATTTATGGGGTATCTCCCAAGATGTAACAAAAACCCGATTAAACCAACACAGTGCCGTGTAGTTGTTTTGCCACTTTTCTCATAAATGCCCGTGCAGATTCGTTTAGTATTATTTCGTGAGTGTAGTCAGTCGGTCCAAAAATCGTCTTCAGATCATTTTGTGGGGGGTAAGAAGCTTATCGCTTCGCACACCAAAATGCGCATCCTTGAGAAATTTGGATTAGTACTTTGTTGCTCATACACATGGACTAGCTCTGCCCGGGCAGACCATCGTCCAGACAATTACACTGCGTCTTCCAAAGTGGGTCTGGGCTTGTGTCACCTCCGCTCATTTTTATTATCCAACTACTAACGGTTGGAATGGTTGAATATAAGGTCAAAAGTAATATCACGTAACTTCCAGAAATGTTTTTTGCCAATAATTTTGTATAGTTCCATTGTGACTTGCATGATTCCACCTCTTACGAAATTGGCAGATTCAAAAACGCAAAAACTGTAAAACAGTCTATTGATGTATTGAGTAAAAGAGGAAAGGAGTTCTGAACGGTGCTTTTGAAGGTCAAGTGGCGGATCGCAGTAGTCATCGGGTTTTATCTGCTGACTATTAGCGGTCCTGACCAAAAGTACAAGAAGTGGCGAGTAGCAGCAATGAGTGCCATCCAACTGCATTATGCTATTTTCCTTGAGCCACTGGGATAGAGCCAACAATCAGCCACAGATTGACAGACAAGACCAGCTAAACCGCACTCGAGATGATGCGGCATATTCCTCGAGAGCTCCAAGAGACATGCTTGGTTGTATGGTTAGGCGTTAAAATGGTATAACATAACTCATCAAGCAACATAGCTCATAGATGGAGGCGGAAAACGGATGACAATATTACACATAGCTACCAGCAGGTTAGCATGAGTGCTGTTTAGCGCATTGCTCAGCGCTTAGATACAACAATAATGCATATCGCAAGCATAAAATTTGAATGTAGAATAGCGGCAAATGTCAAGATGTGGCCGAGGTTTTCAGTATTTCAAAAGTTTGCACAATGTACGCGGAAAGTAATCGGCGACAGAGAAAGTCAATGAATCATGATTGGCGGATGGGCAATTTGCAAACCTGGCTAAAATGGCTGGAGGAAAAGACGGAGGTGGACAGTGGGCGAGTACCATGAAAATGGGGAAGGAGGCCAAAATTCGTTCATTGCACGGTGGCTTCTGCAACCAAGGAAATAAGCAAATCCGTTTGGAAGCGTAGAGTAGAGCAGAAGAACAACGTGGATAATGGTGTCTCATTGCCTGAAGGCGTTGTGGCAGAAAGCGTCAACCAATGTGAGGGGGAAAACGAAGACTAACACGCAACAGGACAAATGAAATATCCATTAGCGCTGAGAAATAAGACTGCATCTTCCTGACTCCTTTCAGTTAGTAGCTGCACTGAGAATAATGCCCCAATGGGGAAGTGGAAGAGATATCCCGATGCATGATGGTAGCTAAACAGCAGAGTTTATATGTGGATGATGTTGTAAATGTTCACTGGTAACGTGATGGTCGTGGTATCAACAACTAGATCAAGATACTTAGTGAAGAAGGTTTGTTCGTTGATGACACGTTTCCGTTGGACCTCACGTTGGCGGCCTCTCCTTCTGAGCGGACCTGTACCAGGGACCGTAATTCGTTGCTGGCAAATCATTCTGGTCAGCGTTATAGGTTTCCTTCCGCATGGCCTAAAAGATAAATCTTTTTGGCCAACATGATTGATGCTTGCGGTGCGGACTGATGAGGGGAATGACATTCTGGAAAGTGCTTCGTCTGAGAGGTCATAGTGAGTGATAAATAGATAAATAAAAGGGCCGAGAAGTTCCAAAGCGAATGGAAAGGTGGAGGGGGACGTACGTTACACCGCTCCTCGCTGTGAGTCCTCTTTTAGTTTTTTT
>LUCM01000716.1:129804-177152 GCA_008360955.1 Fasciolopsis buskii | reverse complement strand
AAAAGAGAGAGGAATCACACCACGATCGAATCAAGACACATAACATAGGTCCTAAAAATGTGATTTTCGACTGGCAGACTCAAATATGGCAATACGATGCAAGCCCAGAACCACGACATGGCCGTACGAACGTCCTGTTTGTCGCATGCGGCTCGTGGGTCGCAACCTGCTGTGAGCATAAACATAATTCCGAGGAGCTAAGAACTTCGAACGAAGCAATGTAGACGAGCAGTGGGATCTAAATCAAGGACAGGCGAATTAGCATTTGAGACAGTTAGATTTTCGCACCCTAGTGTTGTCTTATGTCTGGCGTAATCAAAAGACACTGGATCTCGGAAGCAATCTCTGGGGCCTAAGTGGAACGGCAAAAAAAACGCCCAGCTCCACTGAGTTCAAGGAGGTAAAGTAAGATGCCGCGACAACTGCAATCGTCAATTGAACGATAAGTCTTTGGAAGAACCATGGCCGAGAAACACTGGTAGGACCTCAAGGCTAAAGCCGGTAAGTAGGTGAAAGTAGCGGCCGCTTCAGGTAAATAGTAAAGAACTGTTTTAGGGCTTATACGGGTTGGCACGGCCGGTCTGGCGACTTCGGTTAGTGAATTCGTGTGTCGTATAAGGCCATGGAGAGCTCATCACATGGTAAACAACCAAGGGCTGAACCATTAGACTGATGGCACCTTCAAGGGTGCAGTTTAAGCTGCCACACGCTAAACCGTATCCTTTAGGCCGACGGGGGCTGCGGGCTGTCCGAATCCTTGGGGGGAGGTGTACGTTCGACCTCGCTCATAAACGGAATGTGGAAGTTTGGAGTTGAATATTCAATTTCTGAAGAGGGGCAAGGCAGCCGGTGGTGACGAACTTTCCCCAGTTCTTTTCAAACTGGGCGGAGAAACTGATTAAATCGCTTATCTTCCTGCTTCGTGATATTTAGGATGAGGGACGTCTTCCGTTATCGTGAGGTGAGTCACTGTACCCATCTTCAAGATGGGCACACGCGAGTGACTGTCAAGCAGTCGTCTCCACTGGTACCTAGTCCTTAATTAATTAGAAAGTTGATTTAAAGGTGTGTTAGCTTCTGATAAGTGCTGCGTCGTTTTTGTTACCAGTGTTCGCGAGCGTAACTATCCGCGAACAGCGAAGCTCGATTTCGTCTCGGGTCGGAGATGTCATGGAATAGATATTTCACCTCTTGGCCGACGTATGTTCAATAACACGTCCACACGCACCAGCGCCCTACGTTATGCCGCTAAATTCACATCTGGACTTAGAACAGTGCGTCCGGACTACAGTGGATCGGACAGTGCTAAATATAAACTAGTGGCGTCTCCACTTGCCCGCAGTTTGGTGGTGCCAGCGTAGTTATCTGTCAAGTAGAATGGGGCTTCGCCCGTAGTATCCCAGACTACTTGCCATACAACAATGTGCCACCCATTGCGTGGTGGTTATACGGTGTACTATCGAATCTCACAATGTAAATTGATTAGCGAGCGTTTTTGACAAGTGTGTCCATCTTTCCAGATCTGCCTGTTCAGATCTTCGTCATGGACGATGTGATGGAGGACGCTTTAGGAGGTCTCCAGGATGTAGGATTCGAACTGGGGAAACGGAGGGAAGCTGTGGGATCTAGATTACGCAGATGACGTTGTGTTTGTTTGAACCAGCTGACCATGCGAAATGTGCATTAGGCAGACTCTCGAGGTCTGTCGGTCGGTTCGGAACGTGGAATGCGAAAATGCACTGCAAGCCTAGGTGATGTATTTTCTCACGTCCAAATGACTCTTTAACTAGCTGGTTGGTGACCTTGGTCGATGTGGCATTGAAGTGGACAGTGGCTGATCTGTTTTCATTTTATTTCGAATCAGAATGATTGAAAATTGCGTTTGTATATTTAAACTGCGTTACTTAATTTGACTCCTGATACATTCTTATTTTTCCCACTTGCGTAAGTCCGCTAAATTCTCTCCTTGTGTATTCACTCTTTTTTATGGAAGAACGCAACCCTGGGGTAAATATCAGTCCGTGGGATTTGCCCTGCTGTTTAGGGGCGAAAGGTCATTAAATTGATGATATGTGACGCGAAATTACAGTATGCTGCGTTTCATTTCGCTTCAAGCTCCTGTGACGAATGGTTTTCTTTTTCTTTTGTTGTTTCTGACTACGTGTCAGTAGTTGAATGGAAAATCGACAAAAAGTATTTGAAATGCATGTATTTTTGTTATGCTAACCATTTGCCCGTTCATTTATTGCTCGTTAAAAGTTATTGCTAAATCATCTAATCAAAAGCACAAATTATTGATAACTTGTAAATACTAAAATTGTTTACACGGTTAGAATTTTAAATTCATAGCAGTAGACTTTCATCAGGTGTTCATTAACATGGCACCCCCGCACTGATTTTCTTTTGGTTCAAAAAAATAACGGACAGTTTTTGATCTTCTTGACTAACCATTATATGATTAAAAGGCGATGATGAGGCTGAATCAAATTCCATACAATTTGGGGCAAAAATGTCCTTGGGCTCGCGCTTTCTGGTTAGTTGTTTCATTTGCTTGTAGGCGCTTAGATATAAGCTAAGTCGCCGCGATTAATGGTTTTTAAAAGACACGGTCAATTCACTTTCGGTGGATCAAATCCGCACCATCCGAATGAGCACCACGTGATGGTTGCTATTACTTTGTAATCTTAAACGTTTGGATTTACGTCGCACCCGTTTGACAAGAAATTACTTTTTCATGGGGTCTAATCGCTGAGGTCAGCGTTTGGATGGCGATCGTTTCGTCATCAGTCAAGTTGACGTCTTCATTTCGTTTGCGATCTAAACGCCGAGCTCAGCTATCAGAATCCCATGAAAACTAACAACCTGAGCTGCGGCCAACACAAATTTTCAAATCTCTTGGGGCGAAATTACTTCGACAATCTTTAGTGCTATTTTCACGTCCTCTGGAGAAATGAAAACCTACCGAAGTATTGTCTATGCTGTAGGTGCTCAGAAAACGTCAGCGATCGATGTTGGTGAAATGATGACGTCCTTACTGTAATCTAGTGATATGTATGAGGTCCAAAATACTGAATAAGGAAAGATCAGTTTGCAAGTACTTGTTTGAAGACAATTGGTTAGAAGTTCGAGGATGCGATTGAGCTTATGTCATTGTTTGTGAAATTCTGTTTCGGCCCGTATTGTCCGTAGCACCCAGTGGTAATTATTAATGCACCAAGAAACCTCATATCTAATCGCAGAACTCAAGGAAGGAAACCCCTCCTGTTCATGCAGGGATCGGGCTTGACGATTCAGTTGCTGGTTAGTTGACTATCTGCGATTTCATGCATCCAAAATTTTAAGTTAATGAATTAGCATCATCACAAGGTAGTTCACGTGCCTCTCGCTATCTTCCCACTTATGTACGAGCATTCATATGAAAGTTTGGAAAAATTAATGGCAGATCTTTAGACAGCAAATTTAGTGGACTAAGCGAAATCACGTGAAAGGTCAAAGTTGACCAATGTTCATGGTTTGGTTGAAGAGAGAGGTTGTAGTGGTTGCATTCATTGATTAGTAACTCGGCAGAATACCTAGCATTACAAGACCAAACTCACGATAAAGTTTAACCTTAACCGATGGCTAGATCTGCGTCGATGAGTTGCTACGTTTTCAGTGAATCTTAGCAATCGTCCAGCTTTCTGGCTATTTACCAGTCGCAGCGCTTGATTTGGGTTGACGCAAATTCTGTTCAGTAAACGGCGGGAAGCGGGATCTGGGATCTGGGATATGCTTTGAGGCCCCAGTAAAAAGTTATCTGTCCGTTCCACTGGTGTGGTTCTTAACGCAAGTACACTGGAAGTGCAGGAAGAGGTAACTTCAATCAGGATTGTACAAATCAGATTCTGTTATCATTCTTCTAATTTCTCGGAGTATCACCGGGACAGCAGCATATAACATCCTTGGCGGTTTGTGAAATATTGGTTTAGCCAAACACCTATTCGTTTTTCTTGCGATTTCAAATCCAAGAATTGAAGGGAAGATTCTGATTCGTGTGTTTGCGGCAAATCACATGTTTGGGCGTCGATTCCTGAGAGCTTTTTACATGGTATATGCACGCTCTCTTCGTTCGATTGTGGCTAGCGCCCACCATGTATTGCCTATATAATTGAGTCTGTTTTATAGTTTGCTGTAATTTCGTTTCTGTCAGGCAGTTCAAAAATATGCGCTAACAGCGGTTCAAATGGACTTTCCATCACTTCGTCAACATGAGTTCAGGGCGAAACAGAGCCATACGTACTCTATACATATATGTAGCATGTTCTGGTTTAAGCATTATCAGCTAATATCATATCTACTTGTAGACTGTAGCAAGGCCAATTAAGCATAGGTGATCTTAATTGCCTAGATAAGCACGTTTGAACATGGAAGACGAAATCCTACTGGAGCATGAAAAATTTATAAACGTTTCTGGATTCAGGATTTATCTTTGTTTAATTCGCATGTAATAACGAGCTCATTTGCCCAACAGAAATACTTGTTTTGTCAAATATTCGCTATTAATAGGCTGCAGATAGCTATTTATTATTGGGGTATTTTGCATTAACTAGGTTCTAATAAACGTAGTTGATAAAAAAGCAGTAAGCATCTTGATTTATATTCAGAATGACATTGCGTTAAGGCCATTTAGGAGCACTGGGTTAATGGCCTATGAAATTACCATGACATTGAAGCAGTGAGCGAGAAACAACAAAATATTTTGGCACCGTAGTGTAGAAGACAGTGGACTGATCAAAAAGCCTTAGTCAATTTGAAATCTTGTGTTTAGGCTTTTCCACCATTTTAAACTTAACAAGAGCACCATTTATATAGTATTTAAGGATAAACTTTGCCAAGAGCATGTCTTTCATGGAGAAAATCAATGCCATTTGAAAGCGACCACAAAATTACTTATGTTCTCTTTAAAAGTTTTCATTGGAAGTTCTTTTCTCTAATCATGAAGGAGATTATTACCGATAGTTCATGCACCATTGTTTAGATAAAGCTGAGCAGTGTTTGGGCGCTCCAAGTGTTAGCAAATATGGAGTATGGATTAATCGGGCAATAAAGCAGAGAATGCAATTATTCCGCGCAATAGTAGAAAATGCATTGCCTTAATCTGGCGACTCATTAGTTTGTTGATGGATACGTGGTCTCCGGTGGCCCGCAAAATACTTAGAAAATGGGCTTTTCCAGAAGGGAATTGGCAAAAGTTATCCAGTTTACTTGTTCCCATCCAAAATGTTTATTCTAATACGAATAAAATAAAAGAAGCTTTACAAAGTGATCAAAGGCGAATGGACTAGGGATAAGAGAAATTTTATTCTTGTGGAGACGGAAGTATTCCTTTCATTCTAAGGAAGCAGGAAAATGATAGGGTTCCCGGAAGAAGTTATCTTTCACCCTATCAGAATTTAGTATACATATTACTTTGAGTAATGATTTTCTTTCAGTCTGATGAGATTTGGGTGGTGGCACACTTTGGTTCTGGACTTGCTTCATGCATGAACATATCACTTCCTGAATCGTGATGATATCCAAAATGTTCCGTCTTCTGACGTGATAATTTAATGAACTACCTAATCGGTGAATACTGACATAGAAATTGTAAAACGTTTTAAAGTATGAAGTAAAAAAATTTCATACTGGAGCTGCTGGACACCACATCAAAATTGCCAAAACGTTATTACAGAATAGAGGCGGGCCCATCGGTATCCATTGTTTACTTATGCTGGATTTTCATCAATGCATGTTTCAATTTCTCTTTTTGTTTCCTTCAGCGGGTTCGTAATACATGAAGATTGGGGTATACATACAGTGGCTAAAAAAGGAAATCTGGTAAACTTCTTGTCTGTTTTACTCTCCAGATAACTCGAAAACCAAAGACTTTTTATCAGAAAAATTAACCGGTTCTCCTGGAATAAAAGGAATACAAATTTTAGTGTTTGTTTATTTACACTGTTACCTATTGAAGATGTTCATGTGGCGCTTGTTGTATAAGTTTCGACAAGACCTTTATGGATTTATGATGCACCAGCTTGAAGATGAACATGGCGCCAGTGCAACTATATTCAACTAAAGTTTTACGGAAATCGGGTGCAAGATGGTAATACAGCAAACTGCAAGAAAACAGGCTTTTTTGTTTTGCCTTGAACGCTAGATGTTTTTATAATTTTTTACAAGGTAATAATTCTACAAGCAAGCAGTTCAAAGCCCACGCCACTGACTTTGATTCTCGTCTGTTCATCTCAGCATTTTCAACCTCATCTCGTATGCCCCAACCAGGAAGGCGGGAAGCACCATGCGAGACCCAGGCCGATGATAACTTCTTCATATCTCTTAGCCAAGTCATAGTCTGACTGCCTCGTTGCTTCATATAGCATTTCGAGAAACAACACTAAAAGGCAGACGATGGGAAGGTTTGTTCAGAACGCTTCTAGGTCACTAAAGGCGATGTGGATCTCAGAGGACAACCGCCTTCACTCAACTCACGACGATACACTTTGTTATTCGTTGCCCAGTGTTCTCACCCGACAAAAGCAATAAATACTTCGAAGACCTTAGCGATCAAATCGCTAGACAACATCAACGCGGAGAGGTAGAGTTTGGCAACCGTAGATAAAAACCCTGCTTACTGTGGCACTATTAACTGTCTCCTTTCGGTAAAGCCGGGTGTCACAATTGCCGCAAGTTCGTGAAGGCTGTTCTGGCTTTTGTAGTTCGCGATATGAATTCTTCTGCAAACCTACTTTCAGTTGTAATCAAGCTCCTGAGGTTGTCAAAGGTATTGCTTATCTCCGACTGTTCACAACAAATGGTGAGTGTATGAACAGGCTCCAACTAGTCTTGGAAAGTACCTTGCACTTTTAAAGTGCAAAGTTCATACCGTAATAGGATAAATGATTCGATGAATGATCCAAAACGTGTTAAACTGCTCCTGCTTTGTCACTCGGAAAGGCGATATCATCTATATACTCCAAGTCGAAGGTTTTGTTCACTTAAAGATCATCAACCTCACTGTTCACTGGATCTGATAAAGCATCATGTAGGACCTTTTGTATGACAAAGTTGAAGAGGAATGGAGATATGGAGCAAGCTTGTCAAACTTTGCAGGAGACAACGAACGATGGCAAAAACTGTCCATAAACCCTGACCCGGCCCGAGGTATGATGATGCTACTGTTTGAAGACCAACACATACTCCTCAGGTGTGTTGTTCATCCATAAACGTTGCCACAGTCCCGGTGCCTGTGAGCCACCATTTATTTGGTGAGCTTGGGCCTAAGTTATTCACAAATAACAACCTTCATAGTGGCTATTTTCTTAACTGAAACCCGGGGACTAGCCTGGTGGCATGCTGCTCTGCTCTGAATCCCGACGGAGACTAACACCATATATCAGAAATATTAGGAATTGGTATTACTAAGGCATTCTTGATTTCCATGGCCAGAATATTTGTAACCGCTGTCGAACACACCAGTTTTCCTAAAGCAACTAAAATTGCACGTCGCTTGTGATTTGCCGTCATATCACTTCAAAACGCCAGTTGAAGATTTGATTCACCAGATGAGTATAAGACAGACGTTGCAGCATTTTAATATATGCTCCATCGATGGAAGCTCTGATAATAAACCCAAGTCAATTTGGGTGGACGAACTAGGGCGAATAAGTAAGAAGCAATTGTCCTCATTCAGTGACGTTTCCGCTGCCCGTTGATGAGCGGTTGTGTGTGCGTGGCGGAAAAACTAAATTTGGGACCCTGTTAATCGACGGCTTGGCATGCGAACACTTTCCTTCTTCTCATCTGATTGACCAGACAGATAAACCAGGAGGAACCAACGAGAAAAGCGATGCATGCAGAATGATATTGTTTAGTACAAGTGACGGAGCCAAAACGTTCGGAGCTAAATAGACTGAATCAAAATCCTTTCACCGTTTGCGAAAATGTTTAGTTTCCGAATCCATCCAAATGTCTGATTGTTTGCTGAATGTGGATCATACATACGGGAATGCGAATGCTGACACTATGTTTTAACATGCGTCTTGTTTGTTTGCGTGTTTGTAACTAAACCGAGTATGCCAACTGTTTGCCTACCTTAATACTGATGTCTTTTCTATTATACAGTGATTCTGCGTCGGTGATAACCAGCAAAACGGGTGTTAACTAGTCCCAAGCACCAAACTGAAGAAATGGGAAACGGGTTAATGGTTGCAATACTGTCTCAAACATTCCGAGGACAGTACTCAGGTTACCGGTGCGTTTGTTGCAAAGGTATGTTTTTCGCCGTTACTTCTGGAAACAACAGCGGCGCTGACGCCGTGGTGTAGTCTTGCAGGTGGATTTTCAGCCATTCCCAAGTAGATAGTGAACGTCAATTGGCGAGACCTAATTGAAATTTCAGCGAGCGAACAAATAACATTCAAAATCTTTTGGTACCAAACCGCAAGTAAAAATTTTCGATCGAAGTTACCACGATTCGATTATTTACTTAAGAATTTCTGCATTGAATTTTGGACGTAAAATATTCTTTCCAAGTCCCTAGAAATATATGCAACTCAGTTATATCTGCGGAAAAGCTGCGACTGGAATGTTTACTTGTCTGGTTGGGAAATTTAGGGTGAATCGGCTAACAGGCATTGCTTGTTTTCCTTCACTTACTGTACTATATATATATATATATATTGAAAGGGAGACGTGATCACAAAAATGCTGTCTAATAAGGAACTGATCTGCAATGAATGGACTAGTACTTATGACCATCATGTTCGAGCTCTGCAACCTTCTTCGTTTGATCGACGCCAACCAAAACGCCATTGTGGTGCGTAATTATTGCTCTCCAGTGAGACGTGACGTTTGTGTTTTACAAAGTGATGACACAGGCTGCATGGAAAATGAATAAAACGAATTACTCGAAAAATTACACAATAATATTAACTGATCCATCTTTCTTGTTTAACGCAAGTTAATTGACCTAGATGACACATCTGGTGCTCCAGTAGGTTTTGGGTTCCTCTGAACAAACTTTGAAGCTGTGAAATTAGACTGTATGATACACGTTTTAGTGTAATTGCGACAGTGTCATCGGAGATGTATGTGATCTGGTCAACTGTTTGTCTATTCACTTTGAGAAATTTGTTTCGATTGCTGAAGCGTCGATCGATTGTGAGCAGCTCAGATAAAACAATCAAAGTGAACAATAAACAGCTACTGTTAGCTTCACGACATATTCGTTATACCTCGGTGAACAAGTGTTTACGAAATATCAACTTTCATTAATTGTGCCGTTTCCATAAGTTAATCGTAAGCCATACGACTGATATCCCCGATTTCAATATTACCGATATGATCTATTTAGTGTATCAACTGATCTAACGTGTCTGGTGTATTATGAGTCTACTTTCATTCCCCTAACATGGAAGCTTTTTAAAGATACGAGGTAGCTAGGAAGCTGAAATCCGCACAAGGTATCTATTTGTGCTACAAAAGTTACTCAATTTCAAAACCAGTCGCAGTTTAATTTAATCAGCAGCCCACGCTATGTTGCAACAGGGTATCATTCATCAGTCAAAACATATGGCCAACCGTCTGGTAGTCAAAAACTGACCTGTGGAAAAGCCAAAATATCATGCTAAATGCTGGCAGTGTTGTAGGTTGTCAAAAGTTGGTGGAATTTGCCGTGGGTTTGTGACAAAATCATTTAAGCTAAAGGAACTCTTTCCAACGCAGACGGGTGCAAACAACCAGGTTGGAATATTCTAATAAAAACAGAGAGTACAGCTGACACATCATTGATTGAACTAGTCGAGGCCAAACAAACACGGACACAAACCCATGGCTGTATTGAGTTCAGGGTTCTATTACTCCAAGCGGCCGCATATCAACGCAAGTTCAAAGTGGCGCGCTCGATCAGTGTCGGGACTTATCCCCACTGACCAAAGTACAGACAATGGTACTACTGATCCATAGGATAGTGGACTGAGATCAACTATTTAACCCTTCTTCCCCACAAACCACTGTAGTGTATTTCGCTTTCAAACATCACCGTAGAGGTTGGCCAAATGCTCAATTACAAACTGACGTGCACATGCGAGATGAACCAGAAGGTCTGGGTTCCATTTCACATAGAATTGAACTACTGGGCAGTAAGTGTTTGAAGAATCAAGTGATGTAAAGTCATTACCACTCGCGCTAGCCAAGTGTCTGGTGGGCATGATACCTACTTTTCAGCACTTTGCGCATATCGTTCTTGCACAAGTGAGGAGATGGTCCTAGCCGATCAGGGTGGCTAGTATGAATTTCTTCACAAGCCCTTCGAAAACCTCAGTACCCATCCCTCAATGTCATATGCTCACATGGCTCCGTAGCTGACCAAACCCGTATAAAAATGAGAAGAAATAGCACGACAAATGTTTTTGCTTTGCTTTGGTTTCATTTCTGTTCTCGTGCACGCTTGCGTAGCGAGGGCACACACAAAGTCGTCCTCCCTTCACTTTCGGTTGGCTTTGTCCAAAACCAGCACTGTCCCATGTTTTGGAATGTCGCTTTAAATTTCACGTGGTACCTCAATCAACTGCACTAGCGCCTTTGTCAGCCTCGTTCACATGTTGTCTTTTGGGTGCATTACCTGACGGGCCACCGTTTAACAGCTTTACATCACATGAAGCTTCAACCGCTTACTGACCAGTAGTTAAATTACCTACTGAACAGAACGTAAAACCTAATGTTCTCTTTCATATGATTTTATAGGTGATTGGTTATGTCTGGGTTCGAAAAAGTTTACTTAAACACTTTTACTACTGATCTGTGGAGGTTTCGAAAAATTTTAAAAATCAACAAAAATGTCAGCATTAAAGCGAGATTTTAGCTCTTTCCTCAGAAGGCCGAAAGTCGGAGTTCCCAAGTTCATGGTCAGTTTACAGGGATCAGATGGAAGGTACGAGGAGGGGATGAACAACTGCACGAAAGATCCTTATCACATCAGTTTGGCCGATTTAATCTCCCACGGTCTGCCTGTCATTGAACATCTTCTGCCTAATTTGATATGGCCTATTGTAATCCTTAGCTCTTCGTATTCTTACTTGTCAGTTAGCTTGGGGTTGTTGAGGGTTATTGGGCAAGAGAGAAATTGCGGGTGAGTTTGTACAACTGCAAATGTGATGTGGTATAGTTTAAATGTACAGTCGGCATACGATTTAAAACTTGAGATCGATGCAAGCAGTGACAAGATGGTTTGACTTTATGCAATTCCTTAAATATTAAAGTCACCTTCGGAGGACCGAGCATTGTTAATACAACGCAAAATTTGGCTGAGTAAACTGATGACGTTAACATTGCTGAAGCGATCGGCAGAGAAAGCCGCGACAGAAGAAAGATAAGAATGGAATCAGTTGGGATAAAAGGGATATTTTTTAGGTAGGAAGTTCCATCTAAGCACTGCTAAAATTCTGCAAAATATGAACATATGCTTGTCTGCTTGACAATGACTGTGGAATTTTTACTGAGAAGGTATTGCGGTTTCCTTCTCTGGGTTTATTCTCTGTTTCAAAGCGTATAGTGCGATTTCTATATATATTATTTGGATTCTTCCATGTGTAAGAAATCGCCATCGTTTCACTGAAACTAACTGTTGTGAAGCAAAAATATGGAGTGTGCCATCGGTTTCGTTAGTTTTGAGAGCAAATCATACACGAACTGATAAATAGTTGAACTAACCATCCAATTACATGATGTTTCAAAGGTAAACTTTTTACACTGTTTTGCTGAGTATGAGTTGACGTGTAGAGCATGTATTGGGTTCAAAAAGCTGCCATGTTCACTTGGACAACAGCATGCGGAATGAGTTAGTCGAGTTGAAATGTCAAATTTTATTTCTTACATGCTTGATGTTGTGCCTCAGACGCTTGGTTACATAAATATCCCTTTATTTTTGTGCTGTTTTTCTGCAAACCATAATGGAGAAACAAATCGATAACTCTTTTAGATGAAAATAGAGAGGCAGGTGTTTGAGTTTTGGGGTAAATGAGTCGGTCACGTTGTAGTCACAGCAGATTTGCCGTGTAGACTGGAACATAGCTTTCTAAGCTAAATGGGACTCCTTGTCAATCCAAGGTAGCGTGGGCTTCCGATCTTTTAGTTCATTACCTTCTAAAGAAAGATTGATCGGTTAACCTCTTCCATTTCTGCTTCGGCTTGATGTGCTTGCCGTGTCTTCTGGCGTTCCAACTACCGCGGTATCGGAATTACATTTGCAGACTAAAACATCGGCTTCAGAAGGTTCTCTCCTCCGATGCAGATACAAATATTCTGACAATCAGCCTATCAGTTCTCAATATTTGTCCTCTTCCCATTTCTGTACATTATCGTCTTGATTATTCTCTCAAGGAATTGTGAATCAACATGCTTCTCATTTGGGTCTGGGTTCAGGTGATTGTTCTAAACGTGCAGGGTGATGGCAGCAATATCTAAACAATACCAACGGAAACACAATTTAGTTTTCCTGGCACAGTGTGTAGATTAACCCAAACGTGAGAACTTTTTACGGTTAGCAACACCGTTGAGAATGCAGCGACAAATATGCCGAATACTGTGCATCAGAATAGGGTATTTTAACAATACTATTTCAGAACATACATAAAGAATCAATTTAGATATATTTTCAACGCATTACGTTCACTAACCGTGGTGTTTAGGCTGCAAATATTTACTAACCAGCCAAGGTGAAACATTAGCGAGCGAAAGGTCAAACTGAGCGATCACAAAATGGTTAGAATTCAGCAACCTAAGCTATGAAGCGCCTAATTGTTTAAATGGATTATACATTATAAAATATGCAGATGACGCAAATATCCGGCGGACATTAGTTCTGCAAACCTAATTACAGTCCTAGGATCTATCTTGTACTTCTGAAAGTGGAAAAACAATTAAATTTCCCCATTGCCTGCAACCAATTTGTGCCTCCTTAAGTGATTCGAACGATTTTTATCCAAAGTCCCCTTGTTCCAAGCCTACTAATCCATTCTGTCCATAATGAGAGCACTACGATAATCTAACCACCAACTTTAATTGTAATGTGATTAATTTTCACTCTGAATAATTCAGCCCGCGTTATCACTAGACAGTTCACCATTACGGAACCATGAACGCGCGATAAACATGTTTCTTATTTATTTGGAACCATCGGCTCTGAATATTTATCAAGGCCGAAATGGGATGCCAACTCAAAACAAGTCGACTAGTTCAGATATTGATCTGAAAATTTACCAGAAATCGACACCACGTGATGCTGTACCTATCCACTGCAGTAGCTGAATACTGACATCGTTATGAGTTTGAAGATAGACAGCTTGTGTCTAAATGGCTTGTGTGAACGTCATACCATAAGTACTGTTATTACGATCTAGATATAATAATTAGAAGCAAATCCAAATCAGTAGTGACTCGGTACCCGATTTTGATTGACCAGCAAACACAAAGCATCTCCTGAATGGAAGCGATTCATCTTTTTCTTAGATCCGATTGGTTAAACCTGCACGTTTATGTGGCTCGTCAAAACAACCAGAACAAGGCAGACGTCCTCGAGAGACTTACCACAGAAGGAACACTACTTCAATTCTCGTCAGATTCGGTTTCCCCTGCTTATTGTTCTCCTGTCAGTTTTGTTAGCATTCCCTTGATGTGCAAACATTGATTGTACGCAGGTAGACAGATGAATGCAATTCATTGGTACGGTTCCGTGGGACATTGAGGATTAAAATATAACAACTGTATCCGTAAAAGAAAGGTAGGTGAAAATAAGTTAACGTCTTCAGATGTGTAGTGCACAATTTTAGTGACACCTATAACTGACTACAGAAAAACTAATGTTTGCCACCAGCCATTTCGAATCACCAAAACAATCGTGAAAGGAAATCTAGTTTCGTCAGGCTGAAACTTAATCGGATAAATTGAGCTGTTTACTAGCGGCCGAATGAATCCATCGATTCGGTCTGTTGCCTTTTATGTAATTTATTGATTTCCTGCGTCCGGATTTTATTTTGTTTTTGCCACACGGAATCTCTGTCTGTCTGTTTTCTACTCTTTGTTTCCCCTTTTGTTTCCTTCAATTCGGTCGCCTTTTTTGTTTGTTTTTTACTTCCTATCTTTTTCTGTTCATCCATTTACTTTTCAAAAGTTCTTTTCCAAGACTCTATTCACCAGACTTAACGTTGATCAGCTTGCAGCCTTCAGGTATATACGGTAATTCCCTTCTAGTGGTCTTAGCAGTTTAACTTGATCGATCCTTGTATATCCGATCTAATAGAAGCTTCTGGTCTGACTTGATGGAACAGGAAAAATGGGAGTATTATTTTTGGACCCCAAAAAGAAGTAAACGTTTTTAAACTTGTGTTTCTTAGGGGCGTCGGCTCTTTCAAACTCTTCAACATCATTTATCGTCCACTTCGGTCTATTTTTCGTCTGCAGCCTGTAAGGTGCACGAGAGTGACAGCTGTTCTTGGCCATTTGAGAGTCAGTCAAAGGTGCATCATTTATTATACCTTTTGAACAAATCAAAACAAAATCGAAACCGTCCCTCCAAATGGGTAGAGTTAAAGGCCTATAGGCTTAACTCTCGACCGTGAGCCACACTCGCCGGGTCATGTACGGTTGACAAACGTTTGTGCAATCATTAAAAAAAACAAAAAGTTAATATTTTTCCGGGTCCTTCGTTGTTCATTCGCGGTGGCTTATTTAGTGAGCCTACTTAATGGCCATCTGCTAATCGGCGATCTGGGGAGACTTCAGGTTTCGCTCAGCTGTATTCGCGTAATAGATGTCACGGACCCTCGTTACCGTTTGCACTATGTTCGCGAAACTATGACGTTTTACACATGTGTCCATCTTTTTCCAGGTTTTTTGATAAAAATTGGTTTTTGCTTGTATTGTAGCGTCCACGGCATCTGCCAAGTCTGTGGCCGGTCTCCTTTTCAACCTCGGTTTGCAAAGTAGACTTTTAGCTGTCCTAATTGCAGTTGGAGTTTCGTCTCTTATTTTGTCCGCTGAAGATGCCACTTACTAGCTAGAAATATAAATCACCTAACCAAATAAATCTGCATTTTCAGTGATTCGTTCACGATCACCTGACCTGTGTAGGAATTGGTCACTCACTGTCTGTATCTACAGACAATATTTGCTTTGGAAAAATCAGAATTTTAATGAACAGTCATTTCCAACTAATTCCTTACTGTTCTTTTGGGGAAAAAGCCTCATTTCAAGTTGAAATTGTCCGTGTTAGTTTTGTCTGGTGGTTATGGACGTATATTTTTGGTAGAAAGTTAAACATTCGAACTTGGATTTTGCGAAAAATATTGAGAATGTTTTACACTCCTCAGTGACATTGGAAAAACTGTAGGACAAAATCTTTCATCTTGTTTCTTCTGCGATATCAAGTAGGGAGCTAAATTTGATTTCAAGGGGTTTTGCTTGCTAAATCAGCAGCCCTGGTTGGCATATCGAAACCTGACCGTCATTTGCGACTTTATTGTTCGACAGACTTCGAGTGAACACGGCCTAAATGACAGGTATTCAATGTCCGCGAATATCAAATAATGAGAGTACATCTTCACTACTATTATTATCATTAGTATGATTTGCATTAGTATTGTTAATGTTACGAAGAATGCCCGACGTTGTTTTCTCTTTTCACCATGGATGGTCGTATTTTCACGGAAGACCGGTGATGACGACAACAGAATAGCATTTCCATCGAAAAATGAAATGCTTTGATTTGAGATCCGGTAGACACTTTCGGGAATTCAAGAAAAGAAACCAAATGCGTTGCAGATGCTTCGTAGTCATTCCAAAATAGCAGGAAGATTTCACCAAGTGTCCTAACAAAATGGTTCTAGTCTTTTTGTGTTGCATGAGATCACGTTTTTGTTAAAATCGCACAAATAGAATGGGGAAGACATTTTTAAGATAAGCATCTCGCGTTTATAATATTGAGACTTTGTTTTTGACGCAGTTGATTTTCCAGTCTCTTGGCCCAAGTTTCCATCCTCCGGTGTTTGGCACAGAAAAGAATAAAAAAATTACGAGACCCACTTTTCGGCTGAAATATCTTGCTGTCATCGTCGGTCGTTATTTTTAATCGGTCTAATCGATTCTGACTGCGCGTCACATCGTGTTATATCATCTTCGTGCTTCACTACTTGGCGTCATCCAAGCATTTGTATTTCGTCTCCAATCTCGGCCGTGGCCATTCCACCATGAAAAAGCCAGTTTTTCGCCAACCTATAATGCCTAGAAATTACATTTGTAAAAGTGGACAAGACGTGGTAGGGTTGTATGGTAATTATGATTATCAATACTAATTCCTTGTTCGAACCAGAAATAAGTGCACGCGTATAAAGTGTTCGAGAGTGAGACACAAATTTGATCGTTCGATCTGTGGCCATATCAAAAGTGCCAACGTTACACCAGCATACGCGTGACTGAATTATGGATGTCAGGCCCAGTTGTTTAGAGCTGATAACTTTGCAGAATTAGAGATAGTTCTCGGTGGTTCCCGATTGTGTAAATGTTCGTGTGACTATAAAACGAAAAACCGTTGTGGTCTGTCCACACTGTTGCTTATCCGAACTCATTTAGCTTTCTCCGCAGATGGTCCTTTGGTATTTTATTAACTGTTTTACGAAAAACACTGAGAAAAATTTTCTAATTCCGTCAGACTTTGCCCCGTTGCGTTCCCACTCGTTCACTACTAATGACAGAAACGAAGTACAGAGACCTTTATCATGCACTCATTCATGCTCATTGGATGCACTCCATTTAAAAGAGAGGTCATATAAGCAGAAATTCAGCGGTATGATGACAGTGTTGTTTCGCAACCCGAGATTTGAGATGACGTCATCCCGGGGCAGGACTGTCGTCAGAATTTCCGACCACGAGTTCACCTTACCTGTGATCATTCTGGTACGTTTAAAAGTTAACAATGGGGCGTTCAGTTAATTTGTTTTTGAACCGTCTAAGAAATCTGTAGACAGCTTTGGCGGTATCGCATGCAATTAGGCGAAATTGTGGAACTTATTACCGATTCCCGAGTTACTACGGGGTACAGAGTGGAAAGGAGTTGTCTGGGGTCGGCTGTTATGAGCAACTAAGCAAATGCTGCCACCCATCCGTGTCCACTTTAACGACACACAAAGCTAACATTGTGACTATTTGTCCCGGAAGCTGATGCGAAAAAGACGCGTCGATATAACATGGTTCCCTTTCTCCGAACAAAACGACTTATTTTGACCAACAGGTCTTATTGCTTGTCGGTTTCCTCGATAATATTATCTGTGGCCTATCCAAATATTTGGATGATACCACGAGGAAATTTTAACAATCATAATTACTCATCGAAAGCCAAAATCGATTTAGTTAGTTGGATTCAGTTATTATGAATAAAATTGTATAAAAGAATGAATTAGCTGAGGTTTGAACTTAATTATACAATATATATATATATATTACCGTAAGCGAGAGGTAAGTGAACACATTTTAATTTGGTACGTGCAAACCAGAAAAGAGTGGAGCAACCTCCCTGGTATCTCACGGCCTCCATTCTATTTCGGTCCACTATTTTTACTACCACCGTCACGGAAAACGCGGTTGATACTTGGTGAAAAATTATAAGAAATTGTTTGACCAGGTCAAGTATTGCGTTTCATCGTAATTGGCACTAGATCCCTCGTATACTGCAATCACCGCAGATAGGTGAAGAGTGCTAGTTGTTGCGTTCGCTGTTGTGCGTTCTACGGATCACGTGGACAGTCGGTTCACATATCAGTCATCACGGCTGAAAATGGATGGGTTTGCTTGGGCAAACAGTTGGTCTTGATAAAGTGATGAGAAAGACTTTCACGTACCTCACCCCATAGGAGCCCACCCATTTAGATACGGGTAAAATGCACGTGGAACATTTTCTCTGTTTCTGAAAATCTCGTAAACTCTTCAGGTAAAAAACAGCGCTTATGAAACTGACCGTTTTTGCAGATAAAAATGATACATGTGAAACTTTGTTTAGCTAATTTCTAGGAATTTCTCTCCGTGTTCGATCGAGGCAAACACAAATATGCCGATTCTCTGACAATCACCGTACCAATAAGATTCATCGTTTAATTGTGAAATAATCTCTTGTTGCAAACAACTGACTTGCAATTGTTTGGCGAAGGTTCACGGTCAGAGAAAAAGGAATTTGTCCATAAATCGATATCGTTTCGTGTATCGATAAAAACAGTAAAAAACACTGTTACTCCAAACCTCAAAACCGTGTTAATGTTGTTACAAAATATAGCATTAATCACTGTGGTGTACGCGTTTTCATTCAATATTCAGTCTGGTCAGAAATCTGTAATGTTTTTGTCATTTATGTCGAACGATAACTGGAAGACATCCAGCATTTCTTTTGATTCGATTGTTGTAGCCGACCTTTGTTATCTCAACGCCTCAGTTTCTTACTGCTTGTCAGGAGGAGGTTTATCTAAACCACATAAATCTATTAAATACTATTGTTTTAGCTTTCGATGCGTAGTTTTCTCGATTTATTTCTCATTTATCACGTTTGTTCATCAGCCGTGGTTATCGGAGCACATCATCTTTCTTGATGGAAACAACGTTTTTGTTCTTATTATTTTCTGACCAAGAACAACTGTTATCAGTTCCCGCAAAGGCGTTTGGACCGTTTACATTGATTACTTGTTGCTGAGCGAAAATATTATTTTGTTTTTTCAATGTGACATTCCCTTTTCAATCAACTCATTGACATTTTCACTAGATCTTTGAAAATTGTTACATTTAGCACATACAAAGAATTTACGAAGTGGTTCTCAATAGGGCAGGATGATCCGAATTTGTACAACCACGATACCACTCCGGTAAGGTACCTTTCCCTGATAACAAACTGGAATGGTGGCATAAATATCCGTGATGTTAAGTATCCTGAATGTGCCAGGAAAGATTTAGTTAACTTACGGTCATTGGATTTGCAACAGAGTGCCAGTAGAAATATGAAGTTAATCTTCGTATCAATGCACCTAATTTTTACACTGTTATATGAGTTTCAGCTTACTACTAGCGTGAATTTGTTTTAAGTTTTATCCTGAACTAGTCTATAAAATCTCACTAGCAATGGCCAAATGCAAAAGTAATGAAGAACAACATCAAAGTAACCAGGTTGGGCAGCCCATCGGAGTTCTTTATCAAATCCATTGAACGAAATATTGTCATTAATAAAAGTGTGCTATTGATTTCCACCAAAATCTCCTGCCGAATAATCGCTCGCGCTTACGTCCCACTCAGTGTTTATTCAAGGTCGTCAACTATTTCTCGCGCCGTCATTGTTGTTTTGCGTGTCTTTGTCTGTGACGTATGACAAATGCCATCATGAAATTCCTTTGGCCATATTAAGAAATGGCACAAAATCATCGGAAGAGTGAGTAACTTTCAGCACTGGAGTTTAAAATTCACTTTATTCACAGGTGAAATGATATACTTGGAGAAAACAGAGCTCCTGCTGAAACATACAGTACAACGAATTCCTGCTACGGACTTCACTGCGCAAGATTCACCTCGTTAACTGCCATCTGACCAGGTAATTTCAAAGGTAGTTGTTCAATTAAACTTGTGTAAAATAGACTCATATTTTCCACTGTATTTTGGCAGCCTACCTGATAGGGTGAACGCAATTTTGAAGAGTGAGCAACGTTCGTAGGTGAAGGTATAGCGAAATTGGACGACTGAAAATGTGGATCTGCCAAAAGAATATTGCACAGTCGGTTGTCTCACAGCCAGCTCCGTCTAGTTTTTTTAGC
This sequence comes from Fasciolopsis buskii, assembly GCA_008360955.1. Lineage (NCBI taxonomy): Eukaryota > Metazoa > Platyhelminthes > Trematoda > Plagiorchiida > Fasciolidae > Fasciolopsis > Fasciolopsis buskii. The sequence goes on along the minus strand of LUCM01000716.1, from coordinate 157,299 downwards.
TTGATTCGTATAACTATTGAAACATGCAATCTTAACGGAAGATGTTTTTATTTCGGGCAAATCTCAAATAATTAATCTGCAACAGACTGAAAATTTGAAAATATCATTTCTCTCTTCTGAGTAGTATGTTTTGCATACAGATGGCTGAGCAAAATCCCCGCGGAATCACACGACCGATCTTGCGGTTATTGCCGCTGTTCAAGTGTGCGTACCTGGTATTATTCTGTCCAACCATCCCTATACTAGTGCGCTCGTTTCTTAGTTTCACACTAGCATCTCATTTGAATGGTTAGGAGTGTGAATGGATGGTAAGTGGATTTGAGAATCACATGGTGATTGGTGGGAGTATTTTCGTCGGTCAGGCAAAGCTAACCTTCAGGAACATAAGACCCAAAAGAAGAAAAACTAATGCTTTTCATTTCTGAAGGTTAGCTTTGCCTGACCGACGAAAATCCCCCGTCGAATCACCGTGTGGTTCTTAAATGGACTTGTCATCCATTCACGCTCCTATAGATTCAAATGAAATTCTAGTGAGAGACCAATCCTTTGCTTGGAAATAAAAAGAAAGAGAATTAAATAATTAGTGTCGAATACTCAGCAGTTCACACTGGTATCCAATCTAAACTCTAGCTGGTCATCACTTGCTTCACTATCTCCAAAACTTGGGTTTCTGTCTGTTTGTGGGCTTTGGTAGTGCTCAGTAAGCCTAACACAACCGTGGGTCTTTGCAAAAAGAATATCATAAAGGTGTTCAGCTTTTTTCTTATCGAAACAATTTAAAACTTTTTCTATTTATCCAGATTAAAAGCAGGTAGACAAATGAGTATATAGCAATTTCTGAGACACTGCTGCGAGTAACAACAGTTTTCATGGAACGAACTTCTGCTATGCTTTCAACATCCAGAAAACTAGATTACCTAAGCAACGCCCGTTGAACAGCCGATTTTCATTTTACTATTTTTGTCGTACTCTAAAAGGTACTCATTCGTTTATTTCCAGAAATGTTTAATTCTCTGAATGAACTTATCGCAATTGAAAACAATTGTGGTTTGCCAAGTGCCACACAACTGGACACACAATAAGTCACTCGAATGCTAAAAAAATCATCGGTGTGGGTAGGCTAGCCACTCTTGACTATACAACAGGTGGAAAGATGGCAGTGCCCAAAATTTTGAATGACAAAGTAGGGTGCAAAAATTTCTCGGCTCATTTTTCTGGTAACTCCGTCGATCAATGGTTTACGATGTCGTTCGCAAGGCAGGTGTTCATTTGGACGATTTTTCCCACTTCTGGCAGAAAAAGGACATTGCGGAAAGAAACTCGAATGCAGTGTCCTATAAATTGCATTTATAATAGCAGATCAGAAATATTGTCAAAATGACATTAGCTAATTAAAGTGGACTCACCTCTATTTTTTCCCGGTTTCGTTGGAGCTCGATGGAAACGTGAATCTGGCCCCATACATTAATCTGTCACTGACGCATTTGTGACAGATGTCACTTACTTTTCTCGTCAATCGCAAGCTGGGAGTTTTCGAAGGAAATAATTATCAAGAAAGCACCGGTTATTCGGTCCCAATCTGTTACGTTGTTCAGATTCTCACAAACGTTTAATCCTTTCTACTATAAATAATATCCGACAATTGAATCAGTTTTTGTTCCACAAAGTTTTGTTGTAGGCAGCATCAAAGATATTATGATACTGATAAAGTTTTAAATTTGCTCGCTCGCAGACTTATAATTCCACACGACCAAAATACTTAGTGTTAAACAAGTTTGGCTTTTTTTCAACATCGTTACTCTACTTATTATTTCCTTAAGAATGTATTCGATTACTTTTCACTGTTTAACCTCAGAAACAGTATGTGATATGTCTAACTGATTTTTTAAACTACAGTTTTGGTATGTTTTCCAGTACTCATTTTAGGCTATCAAAAGCTTTTCCCTAGTTTCATAGTCAGGATGGACGAGGTCGTGTATAAAGTGAGACAGGTGAGACAATTATTTTTGTCTCTCAAAGCTGGAATGCGATCATCGAATTACAGTTATGCGAGTCACCTTCTTGGGAAGTGAGGCGACAGATGTTTGTGGCTTAGGATGTAACTGCATATTGCAACGTGAGTGAAAATCCTAATCCCATTTCTTTTGTTCTATCTTGGCCTAACATAAACTGCCTCATTAACCCTTCTCCATTTGAACCGATTACTGCTAATGGAATCTGTAGACGCTTGTGTTCATTAGATGTTCCATCTGTTGCAAGATTAATTTATTTTAGTTTCACAACTCCTGGTCACGATGCACCCTCAGAATCGCAAATTACCGCACACATCTAGCCACCCCATTTTCCCATCTACTTTCTTTATTATTGAAATAACAATATACATAATTTTTTAGGATGGGACTGCGGCCAACAAAGGGCTGCCGAGTGGGATGGTTGACCGGCGGCTGGGAGGTTCGAACCCGCGACCTTCACGTCCGAACACCACGATCCTAACCGCCTGGCCACCATCAGTGAGTGTCCGGTGTTAATTATTGGAATCTGATGAAAATTCTGAGCATTTCAGAAAGAACAACACAATTTGCAAAATCAATCTTTTCGGACCAGTCCTCATTTCCTTCGGCTTAAAGCTATTCGGCTGCTGGGTTGTATAATGTCTGCAGGTGTCGCTTACTATCCCCGACAAGAGACTGCCTTATACTGGGTGTAGTTTAACTCTCAGTTAATTTTGTTTGCAAATATCCCGACGATAAAACCGGATATGTATACTGTTTTTCTAGATTACTTATCGACGATTTAGTCCCCAGCTGGATCCTTGTGCTTACTTAAGCTTCAGTTCTTTTGTTGCTCTTTGTAATTTATTGGTTGGCTGGACAACTGCTTCTCTAAGGAAGTATCGATATGCCAAATTTAGGAGAGAGGCGAACTCCTTACCTAATGGTTCCAGCGTACGACAACATGCCGTCTTATGGCTTTTTGTCTTTTGGACATATATGAATGAGATCCCATTAGCTACCTATGGTATGTGCCTATGATATCCATTATCCTGTCTGCATTTCCACTTGACCAAACTGCTTGGAGTGGGACAGTGACATTTAATCCAGTCTAGTGAAATCAACATAATTACTTAAGCTGTGTAGCATATCGTTCTCAGAGGAGCCGTGGATTGGATGGACAATCGGTGACCCAGATTAAAAGTTGAGAAGAGCTAAAGTGTGTAGCGAATTCTGTACGAAAACGTTTTCTTGGATGGCACGGTTTTCTTTTAGTAACAAGGCTTTGACGAACATAAAGCTGTACATAGGTTCCTGAAAATGCATATTTACCTTAAATGATTCATCATTCGGTGGCAACGTCCGAGTGGACAGTGAAAAATGATGAGATCACCGTGCAGATATTTCATTCCTGATAGGAATCATCAGCAGCGTACATACACTGGGCCGAAATTGGGAAGCGTATCCGGGACGAACGATTGCCAGTCGAGCGCCCTCACGGTTGCGGTAGCCGAGCTGATTCTTAGCGGTTCATGAAACGTCAACAGTACATGATACAGCGTCCATATCCGCCACTGGATTTCTCAAGCCAGGGGTATCTACACCACAAAGGACGAACCTTTCCGAAAAAAGTGAAGACTATAAATATCTTTGCAGAGGTTTGCTACTTGGCGGTTTGCAGAACGGGATTTTCCATGGTGCGTCGGAGTGGGACGAATCAAATGAAAAATCACAAAATTTTCTATTATACTGTAAATTCCGTAGGTGTACAGATGCATATATACACGTATATGTAGTAATCCAGTTATGCTGTCTTGTTGTTGGCTATTTTGACAACAGTTTGATACGTATGTTTGCTATATTCGGTTGCGGTGAAATTTTGTTATTGTCTTCCAGTCCGCTTATCAATGAAATAGCGGAGGCCTGAAGTTGCTACAGTAGCCAAAAATGCTCCATTTTCTGGCGTTCTGTATCACGCCTTATGGTCAGCTTGGCAACCTTTTGAGTGACCGTTTCGGGTTCCCAGATGCCAACGTTAACAAAGAAACCTGTGCCGTTGTCTTATCTAACGACTGCCAGTGGTTTGTCTCAGTACCTAAGTTTCTCTCACTTATTCCGCAATGGGTTTACCAGGGAGTTATTTCCAAAAATAGCGCTGCGTTGAATGCCAAAAGTAACAAAAGCAGAATCCCTGAAGTATGAAATTCGCCTTGCTTTATTAAAATAGGTGAGAAGGTTCACTAATTTATCCGTTGACATTAGATCTATCATGCTGGTGGAAGAAAGCATAATTCTACAAAAATGACCGTTGAGCCAGTTAACTTTCCTTATGTAACAACCGGCAGGTCAGAGGCGCGAGGCGTAAACACAAAAAACGAAGCAAAGTAAGTAATGCTTTTTCAGGAATGGACACGAAAATTTTGTTAGAATTTGTTGGTAAACACCTGCTAGGAAGATAATGCCTAAAAACAGAAACTGCCTTCTTATGGCAATTTATCCCCGTTTCCTTGACACCGAAGTACTACGCGTTTCTTGATGGAAATGCAAAAACCCACTACCCTGTAATAATTCTGTTTACAACAAAATAGATCCGGCATATACTCCACCAGGTATATTTTAGTCTCGTTTATTTGTTTTTAGTGCTTCTTGTCTCCGTAGATTGATTACAGATCGTCCGAAGCAAGAAATTAGCCAGACAGGTAAATCAACGTTATTTTTGCTCACTCTGACGGACATCTCAGTCAACTTCGTAACGTCTTGCAGCAAAATTGCTTAATTCTTTCTTTTCTTATGATATTACTTAAAACAACCGTAAGGGTTTTGTTTGTAATATTGTATGCTTCATACTGCTAGATACGTCGATTTATAATTCACATTACATCATGAGAATGTTATGCACGGTTCACTGGAAAATCCGATGATTGGCAAATTGATTGTTTAACGGATATCATTTCGTTTTATTTTTCCAGATCTGATAGCGAAAGCGGGGCTGCAAAGTGCACAAACTAGTTGGTGGCTTTGCGTTCTAATGGTTTTGCATCAGACAAACGAACAATTTTCAAGAGTGTGTTCATATCTAACCTCATGTTTGTATCCATTCTAGGATAAATCAGAGTTGTGCTAACAACTTTTTCAAATTTTGGATGAAGGCTTCAAACGTCCAAAATGGCATTCGTAAATCCTGCACCATTAGGCCCAGTCAAAATAGAAGCCCTCTGACCATGCGCCTTATTTTCAATATTATCGATGACAGTCATAAGCCACAAAAAGTTTCGATGCTTCAGTTAGATCAGTAAGTGAAATGAGTCACACAAGCAGAATTTCAAAATTAATTCAAATGAACTAACTTGTCATTTTTATAATGGTTTAACAAAAACAAGCATATAAATAGATTTGTAAAATAACGTTAATCATACACTATCGCCAGGAAATCTACAAAAGATAAACAAACATATCAGCAAAGATAAAGAGCACGCGAAGTGCGTGGCTGGTATGAATTCAGTCGTCGATCTCCTCTGTTCTCTATATTCTAATCTCAAAATTTCATTACCAATACTTGGTTTTCATTGGACGGAATACGGAAGTGCTAAAATGCATTCTGTCTGGAAAGAATTGTCAATCAAATGGGTGATCTTCCCGTTATCTGCAAGAGTCTCGAGCAGCAAGTATGTATTTGCATACGGGAAGGATTTATTTGATAAAACAAAACGCCATTTGAAAGAATGGACCACAGGTCTGAAATAGCCCAATTCATCGTTTGCCGCTACTTTGAAAACCAAAAGAATACACAGGGTGTAAAGTAACAATGATACGTTCTGCCACGTTTTTGCGCAAGTTACACACCATTGATCTTGTGGTTAAGTCAATGAACCCATGGGTGCAAATGATGGTAGAGTCTGTACACGAATGCATCTTTTGTATCAACTCATGAACCTTCAGGTTTCACCGCTGAATACTATTCATATGGTGAAGCTATAAACTATGGAGTATTTTGGAGGTCGAACTACCGTATTACATAACTTTAGAGAAAAAACTGTTTTGATATGCTATTCGCATTTCAAAGGGATACTGATATTTTACCATTGCAAGGTGACTACTGTTAGCCTCGTCAACCTGTATAACGCTATCGTGGAAATGAAGCGCAACAAAATAGAAAACTACTGATTCCCTTTGTTTCATCAAACCCTCGACTGCCATCTGGGTCTAACCGTCGTGTGATGATCTTTTTTTATCATTGACAGCAATAAAAGCTTAGGACCTTTTGAAAACCTAACTCATGTTACCTCTTTACGGACATGTTTGTTTGCCACGCAAGTCAGTTCACTCACTTTTCTCGTGGGGACTATTTTTGTGACGAAAGTGTCAAATCCATCTGTGTTGCAGCTCATTCGAGCCAGTCATTGTTCATTGCGAGTTTACCGCATCACAGATGGCCTACAACAGGAAAAATGGTTGATGACCAGAGAAATAAACCGACACATTTTCGTTCAAAATAGTGGCGTGCCAAATGACTTTATCTCAGACGGTTAGACAAACCAAGTTTCGAATGGAATAGGAAAACAGACATCGTTTAGCTGCTTCGATGAAAAGTCAGCTGACGTGATGTAGAACGCAATTTAGAAAAATCATCGATCGCAAGAGTTTACGGATGAAATATCTGGTCATGATATACAACAAACTTTATTCGTTTTCCAAGACATGCTTGTTTTTCTGCTATGCCATTCCAAACGCGCCAATTTCTGACTTACCATCCGCTGCTTCATGCGCTTTTCCTATTCGTGCAGTTCAGTAAAATAACTCTGAGACAGAACTCAAACGGCGAGGCAGAAAATCTACTGTCTCGAAAAACCGATATTTTGATAACCAGTCCGAGTTTTGGGAACTTTAATCTTCCAAACATATGATTCAACGGACTGTATTTTCGCGAAATTTCCTATATGATTTAGCCCTTGTGCGTCAGTGATCTCGGACAATTGGAAACTGTTTTTCAAACAGTCTACTTCAATTGTCGAGGACGTTTCTACAAGAAGCTCTAGTATGAAGGAGACTTTAAGGGTAGGCAAGTAACTGGTGTGTGCTAGTCGTCTGACGATTAAATATACGGGTCATTTGTATATGGGTACTACGTGGTGAATCATATCGTGATGCATCTTTGAGGTGTTTGAAAATGCATTTTGAGGATGTAATTACATACTGACTTTTAGGAGATGAATCTGCAAGTAATAATTTAATGGAAGCAATACAGAGGTTAATTTACTACCTGAAATACTATGAACTGTAATAAAAAGGAATGTCATTTGCCAGGTGGCTAGTGGCAGTTGTAATTATTTCGTGATTGTAATTCAGGGAATGATTCCAAACTTAGCCTAGACCTCTTATCGGCATTCCCACAAGCGGGCGATGCACTTGTAAGCAAATTTCACCTGTGGCCCTATATCCAATGTCCATCAAAAGCAGTAGGTGGGGCAAGAGTCGCCACATTGAGGTAAGTAGACAATGTGGCAGTGTGGAGTGAAGAAATATCCAGCTAAATAATTTTTTCATGCTTTTGTGGTTCACTTCAGTTTCAGTCCAGGCTGGACAAATATTAACCCTGCGCCATTTGCTTTGGTTGCTCTGCCTCATAACATCACATGATCAAGAAGGAAGGGAAATAATAGAAAGTCGACTGCAAAATGGCAAGTTGAAGAACTATACGGGAGAAGAAAGGTTTCGAGTGCAAGAATACCATCGACTGAGGCACTGGGTCATACCACCTATTGTCTCCAATCATTGCTTTGGGGGATGTTGTGGACCCCAACCCGGTAGTCTAACTGCACGAGCCAGTCCACTGGTTAAAGCCATCATAAACTTCCCTCATACCATCGGCTGGCCACCTAGAACCATCTCTTAACGATTATTTGTCTCGAAAAGGAGCGTACAATGAAGCAAAACACGCTCCAACTGCCTTAACTTAATCTCATCCAGCCTCCGTTCTGAAGACTGAACCATAGGACAAAGTGCCTTATGCCTAACCTCTGAGTTACTGGCACAATTCTCCCAGCATATTTTAATAATACTAAGAAGGCAACGGTGTTGATAGTGCAAAAGTCTCCGCATACCTTCTGCTTTCAACATCCGTGTTTCGGAGCCGCATAAGAATATGGACGTTACGGTTGCTGTATATACTCGAATGTTGACCGATAACCGAATGCCATGCCAACGCCACAGATGCCTTAAATTAGCAGAAACCGGTCGGGCCTTTTGTATGCGTGAAGAAACTTCATCTGATATACGAAAAGTGAGATAGAGCTATCGAAGAGAACAAATCTGTCTACTTCATCCAGCTGCTCCCTTGCATTAATAAGATTCGGCTTTGAGCTACTCAGGTGCTGCGACAGCATATTGTACTTCCGAGGGGCAAAACCCACACTTGCTCAAATGATAGACAAAAATGCGCAACCTACTTGAATGTTCACTCAGTAATCAGGCGAATCACTGTCTGAGAAAATATCAATGCCACTATTTTCACAAGAGGATTGGGCTATCTTCATAACACTCTCGATGAAAAAGTCAAAGAAAAGTGAAAGAAGGCAACGCTGACGAAAACCACTTCTCATGATGAATTCGGGTCAGACATCGCCATAAGCGTGCACTGGGCTTCGGCTGTTCGCGTATAGAGATTGGTTGCATGGAATGAATTTCTGTGATGCACCCCTCAAAAAGAGGCAGCGCCAACGAGCTTCACAATCAACTGAGTCAAACGCCGCTTTCTTATCAAGAAAGACAGAAATCGTGAGGCAATGGAACATGTGCCTTTGATTTACCATCTGCCGAAAATTGAAAATTTGGTCAACGCTATCCATAAAGAGATGGAAATCAGTTTAATTCTTACGCACACATCTTTTTCGAGTACTAGCTAATCGGCGGAGGATAATGCCTGGGAACAGTTTGGAAGCGATGCTCAATAAGCTAAGTCCTCTGTGATTTTCACACGAAGGTCTGTTACCCTTATTGTAAATTGGTACACTCACCGATTCAAGCCAGTCTTTAAGGATCTTTGTCCTTGCTCAGGTTGATCCCTGGAGTTTAGTTAACTCCGATTTTAACACTTCGCGACCACCCTTGAAAAAGGTTGGTGACAGTCCTTCTGGTCCAACTGCCCCGTGCCTTCTTAGAAAACCTCCCTCCCTCATCACTTTCGTTTCGGATAGAAGGCTGGTGTTCACCGGCATTGGTTTACTTGCAGGGATAACTGGAATGATCACTGTGGCTGTGGGCCAACTAAACTGCTCCCCATATTGTTTTACCCAACGCGCCAGACGATGGTTCTGACAGTGAACCAGTGTCGTCGGATTCCTTGGTCACGTCGTTTACGTCTGGCTTTTATGGATAAGTCCTAATCAGTCGGTAAAAGTTATGACTCTTTACGATAGCCACAGTCTTCTTCGTTTCTTTATAGTTTCCTATCCACCACTGCTCTCTGTCATTTATCAAACTTTTGGTCAGTTGACATCTCAGGGTCCTATGCACTGTGAATATCCAACAGAGCAACGTAATACGAGGATATTCATCTTTTCTTAGGTTTAGGCAGCAAGATGTCCCGCGTGGCAGTTGCCACAGAACTTTTTTCATCTACCACCGGTGTTTGCTTGGACCTAATGCACTTTATTCGACGACAACCGCACCAAGAGTTCCGACTGGAATTGTTTTCGGCGATTTTTGCCTGGACTCAGCTGCACCAGACAAGTGGATTTCATGCTGGTATGACCTCAGGCTCAACGTAAACAAAAGCGAGCTTGAACAAAACATGGTCTGAGTCCACAGATGTGGGCCAGAATAACTGACAGTCGTAGATTGATCCACGCTACTGGTGACCGATGGCAGTGTTATGAAGCTGAGCCCAACACTGTGAGGGCGAAGAAAGGAGCCAGGTGAGCCGAGGTTACATTTTGCGAAAAAAATTGGTGTTCAGCCGAAACAGCCCGTGGTCAGAACAAACTTGAATGAGACGATCTCCGTTGTCGGTCCAATCGGCTGGGATATAAAATAGGTTTCCGATATGTCGTTCCGTCTCTGCCAAGGACTCAAGTTGGCCGTCAAAATCGCCCACAGCTATTACAACGTCCGTTGAACACACTGCGGAGTAACGGAGATAACTCCCGATCGAACTCGTATTTTGCCTCAGAGGCCTGCAATCAGTGGACGCCTGCGCAAATACGATGAACAAATAACGACGCTATAATCAACTGCTATTGACACTTGCAGAACCGTCCAACCGAATCGCATACAAACGGCTGTTAACTGGGATCCACTCTAACGGTGCACGCTCACAGCGATCCCAACGTCAGCCTGCCCACTAGCGCTCGAAACAGTATAACTGGACACGTCTCAAGAGTTCCATTGAGTTCTAGCTAGGACAGTTTGTTTCCCTATTTGGGTGTGTATGCACACTGAAGACACCCACTTGAATTGAATACTTTGGATTAGGTATTGCTTCGTCTTCATGGTTGGGATCAGTAAGATCAGTCAACCAAATGACTAGAGACATTGTACGGATATAGCAACGAACCGTGAACAGTGAAGATCATGCTGTTATTCTCTGTCAAATCAAAATGTTTGAAAAATGTGTGTATGTACACGTAGACTGTAGTTCGTGTGTTGGCTGATACGGCGTTTTTTTCTTTTCCCCCCACCGCCGTTTCATTCCACGTTCATACTGCATACTCGTGCGTTCACTAGCGACGTGTAAATCTGAGAAACAAAGTGGAGCTTGTTTTACTGTGTAAAGCCGAACGGTGACTATGTTGACGATGGTCGTTAAACCAATTCGTAATGAAAGTAAGTAGATAGGGCCAAATTTTGTGAAATTCCAGCACTCCCATTCCCCATCTAAACGCTAGCTCTCAAAATAAGACTTCCATTTATTTCACTAGGAGAAAATTATTAGCAAAGAAGGAGTGTGCAGTTGCCTGTTTCTGACCGCTATTAAACCCCGCCACACGTTTGAGCTCCTAACTCACACAACGTTTCTTCGAGTACTATATTGACGTAATTTTACATAATCTGGATTGATAGATGCCACATCACCGGTCAACGACACTCACTGGGCATCGGCAAAACTGAACACGTTTGGATGGTTTCAAAAATGCTTAATCTTCAAGAGTTGACTACTGACAACAATCTTTTGCTCATCAGATATGAAATATTTCTCGAACAGGGAGGGAGGTACTCGAACGCACGAGGTCCTAAATTCCACGGGTTGACCGTTTGACAGTTGCTAACTAAAGTCAATCTCATGAGCGGTAAAGTGGTCTGCATTATCGTCTATTTAACGTGGTCCAATGCATCATTAGACTGAAATGTCAGCTTTCTGCTTGATTTCAAATAATATTTAGAATCATTTAGGGAAAAAATGAAATGGAAAAGGTTTAAGAGTAAAAATCGGACTTCAACCAGTTCTAAAGCGAAAAAGGTCATCGATTTTTGTGTGCGGTTGCGAATGAATGACAGCAGCTTTCAGTGTTTTTAATGGGTTTATTTTTCACCCTGAATTTAAGAAAATGACCATCAAAATGCCTTTGAAAGCACTTTAATTTGCAAGGCTAGTCAGATCAGCCAGTTTTTGTGTGAGTCTTTCGGTTTTCAGCCCATTTTGATGATTTTTTATTCTGTTATATCAAGAAAAGTCAAGTGGCAGCCAGTAGATTGGTATATGGTTCATATTCTAAGAGAGCCTTTTCCATTTATTGGAGCGTTAAAGTTTCTCTGATGTTCAAACTGTTCGGTAGTTGCACTGTTATTTTGTTCACCTTAATTTCTTATTGGTAAATTATGAATTTTGGTTAATAGTATCTGTGGTATATTTGCTCAGAAGTAACGCTGACTAATACTTGTCATTTGATCATTTTACCGCTGACCAAGTTGTACGGCAACCAGTTCTACATAAGTAATTCAACTGGGCATTTAAGTTCATATTTTCCTTCAAATGGTTTTGCTGCAGGAATTTAACTTCACCGATGATATTTTACTGTACTTTTGGTCATTCCTTTTGAGTAAACGGTAACGAAACTCGGATTAAAATCGATGGGGACAAATGAACGTAAATTGGGTTTCGTGTACCTAGTGATGCCATAAAATTTGATTACCTATATTCCGATCTGAGCCCAACTCGCATCATCCGTTCCTTCGTATAGGCTGTGATCACATTTGCTTGCGGTTAGCAAGCTTAAACCTATCTTCTGTTTAAAATAATCTGTTCTGTTACCTGTAGACATTTTAGACAAATCAGAAATCAAAGCTCACTTTTGATCGAAAATAACAGCATATTGTAATGTGCAAGACGAACATCCACTTTTCGCCTTCTCTCGTTTGTCCTCTCTCCTACCCAGGCAATCTGTTCGATGCTGCATGCACAAGGTCAGTTTGTATTCAGTCATTTTAGTTGGCTCTTCTTCCACTCAAATGGTTCTGCATTTGTCTTTCCGATTCCAGTCAGACCAAATCGGTTTTTTCGTTGAAAACCTTGATACATAACTGAATTACATTGATTTTTTGCGTAAGAATAATAATTGAATTAGGTAATTTCTTACAGGAGATGAAAGAAACAGGCATGCATATGATCTCGGGATGAAACATGATTTGCCAGCGTAGTGGAATTCTGTTACAAGAAATGGTCTATTTTTTGTCAGTATGTATACACATATGCAAAAAGATGCGTATGATTAAATTAAACACGTTAGGACTTGCGGAACAAATTTGAAAAGCTGCTTACCAAAAGAGAAATAACGGTTACTGCTTTCTTTCGAGTTCCCAATATTTTGCACACGCTAGTGAAGCTTAGTGGTTTGTAATACAGTACTTATTGCTATTATTGATGGTTGTTTCGATAATTCCCTGATAGCGGAAGTAACCCTGCATGAATCTAAATTTCTTCCTGTACACCGCTGAAAAAGCTGTTCACTCTTCTGACAGCAGAATGATCACATTCTGTTCTCGGTATTATTAACAATCGAACAAATAAGAAACAGAAATTTAGAAAAGCATGAATGGTTTGATAAGAGTTTTACTGATGAGTTGAATGACCTTTGGTAGAAAGGGATCTAGAAGTCAAGAACCAAATAATATCTGCTGTCACAACTAGAGAGAAATGGGGAAAGTTAAGTAAAGTTATTGGTAGTATACTTTTAAGGAAAGTTGACATGCTAAGCGAATGGTCTTCAATTTAATCTTTTCACTTTCGTTATTCAAAATTTATGATAAAAGAGTCCATCTATATGGAAAACACCACGACATTTTGTGTTTTCGATCCATTGCGGTCTAGCTAAACTGGAACTGACGTAAGGGTCCCCATGCACGTCCTGTCCTGGGGAATAATGTTGAGATGCATGGCGTTCGAACTCCAAATGCTCGCCAGTGGAATGGATGCCGGATCTATTTAAAGCGATCAACCTTCCGATTGTTTATTGTCTTCAATCTGGAGCTCCAGTGGAGGCATTTAGCCATAGGATCTGGAGGTGGCTAGAATTTGCAATGATTCTAACGGATTACCACAGGGGATCTATGGACATGTTCACATGACACGTCCAGCTTCACATCTCTAGTATCTCCTAACCCACATCACCTGCCATTTCGTTTCATTTTAATGGTATATGTGCTCAACAATGAGGGTAGAAACGTCAGTATGGCCCAAAAATTGCGTTTGGTGCTTTATAAAGCATATTTCTGCATTTCCACACCCAGTTCAAAAGAGTGGGTTAAAAATCGTAATATCTGTCCAATGGCTTAATTACAAAACTAAATGTAGTTTATTCTTTTAGGTATAGATGAATGTGAACTAGGTAAATATTTCGATGGCAAGTGTCAATCTCTGCTTATAAAGTAATTCGCACCGTCACAAAGAGGCAGATTTTTCTGATTATCTTTTACACTGATTACAAGTAAAGGTTTTTGATACACATTAGACGAATTGGTGTCAAAGTCTTTTGATGGACATTAGGGCGTTTTTATAAAAGAAATACACTTAAATAGGTATTAGGATTTCGTTTGTTCTCGTCCACTCCGGAAGCAGATGTGCATGCCATTCTGATCTTTATAACTGGCGAAATATGGACACGAGGGGAAAGAGTTTATCGCTGTTACTTCAAGTTTAACTATGTTAAAGTTATTAAGTTTTATATTCGGCTCATCAGAACAGTTCTTAGTTGTAAACTGTATTTCGGTGTTAAATATAAACAAAACAACCAGTATTAGAACAAGAAATATGCAGTGCATTTGCCCCAAACTGTGTACCAAACTTAGGCTGTCGCTTCTTGGTAGATAAACGGAAATAATTCAAGATAAATAGGAAGGAAAAAAGGGAATTTTGTATGGTATTTCATCGCATTTGTCAACAATTCCATACGGACATATGAACAGTTGTCCACGGTTCCTGTATGGACTAGTATCCTACTCGGTCTACCATTCCGGAGTAGCATTGTTTATCCGACAGCGCATCTCTAACTGCGCAACCACAAGCGCGAGAAGCAAGTCAGCAGGGTAGTTTCGTACGAGCCGGTAATCGGTTCACTAGTTCATGCATCTCTTTTGATAGATCTTGCGGGGAGGATGAAGCACGACACTGTCAGTGGCCTTAATTGGTTGGTTTACCACATCGGTCACAGTCTCTTGCGTTGTACTCAGGGAGAGCGCTTACCCAGCAAAAACTCCCCAAACCCTCGACACTGGCGCTGCCCGTCCGTGCCTACCTAATTGATGAAACTGGGCTCATCTTTATCACGGGCAATTACAGGTACTGGTTGCCGCTCGCTTATCCGCAAATCAGGGATGCTCCGGGTGGGGTGCAGCGTTGGTTTATTAAAGACCTAGTAAATAGCCCATTTTATTATGACCTATTAAGCGTTTATATGATGTGGAAACTTTTCAAAAGACGCCAAAATGCTTACTGTTAAGATAGACGAGATGTACAACGTGATGGTTCCCCGATGGTTAAAATAAACCATTTGTCGATAAGAAAAGTGCCGGTATGGACAACACATTTGGTTTGAAGATATTGCAAGTATGCACACCCAAACAATCGTCTTCTGTCCACAGTCAGAAAAAGAGAGCCTTGTAATTCATGCGAACCTACTGTCTCAAGCTTCAGTGGAAATGTAGCACGCCAAAGGTTCACCCTTGTAAAAATATGACTAAAATAGTTAAATGTATGAATAGAATCTAGAACGATCCTTGTCATATCTGAACGACGGTTAATTACCAATCTGAATGATGGCTGATTGATCAGACATGAAGTTGAAAAGAGAAAAGTCAAGAAAACACGGAATATTGAACAACCAAGTTTCAGAGTGAGCTTCTGTTTAAGTACTTTGAGCATCCTTTGAATTGGTTATAGATGGCTCGGTCCGCTTGGGTGAGGTGTCCAAAACTAGCCAGATAGCCGACGAAAGTTCCACTGAAAAAGAAGACTCTAGCTAGAAATCGCCACGCGTTTATCACCAGTGTATCATTATTCAATTTCTTCTCATCCTTAATCTTAGATGACTTTGGTAAGGAACACCTTTTTGATAGATATGACAATGGGGGACTATAAATCTGCCGAAAATATTCCTCAAATGAATTTTTGACTAGAAGTCTTTAATTTACATGTGTGATGCAGTTTAGAGACGTTACGTGATTTGCTGCAAACGGCATGTAACACTTCAAGATATCGGTAATTTGGGGGTAATGTTTCTGTCACAGAGACAGACTCAAAGAGAGGAGGTTACATGGAGGACGCAAAGGAGATTGAAGTTGACGCAACATGGTGGAGAACACTTGAAAGAACTACATCTGGACAGACGAGTGTTTGGGGATAGTTTAGGTGAGCACAACTGTCATGTTTAGATGACATTAGCTTTGTTTGTAGTTTCTTTTCTAGACAAATGACCTCTTGTCTTTGCCAGCAATCTTCTCCTGCTTCGGCGCAATCGTGCTATCTCTGAAGTTTGCTCTTCAGATGAATCCCTTGGGCAAAACGTTAACTTCACACATTTGTGCGTTGAAAAATGGGTATTCTGCGTTCATTTGTAGTCGCCTTGTTAAGGAGTGGTGAAGCTCTTAATGAGGTAAACAACAGGCTGGTTTACTTTGGTAAAAAGACAACAGATTTATGAAATTTTTCAGTACTTCCCATTTGCTTTTCACAGTTTGTTGGAATTGGATCCAGATTATTTCACGTTACATAGCATTGGCAGTACTACCAGTTCGGCTTGTTGGAATCTCAGTCTGTTACATCTAAGGCGCGACATAGCTTAGACAGGCACATTTGTCAGTCTCTTGTGGAAGGCGCACTGTTCGGTTTAGTCATTGCACTATGTCCAGACAATGACATCGGCGACGATGTCTTATAAAAAGCCGACTCGGTATGGCATAAATTTGAGTTTTTGGCAATTCCGAAAGTGTGATGTCAACAAATACTTTTAAACTAATCATTTCCATTCATCATTCAAGATACCGCAACTGTTATTCTCATTTTGGTTAGTAACAGAACATGGCTGAGTCGTTTGCTGCATAGACACTCTTTCTGCTGGCTAAATGGTCAGGTTTTCCCATCAGTGCTGATGGTATATTACGCGGCTTTGATATGCCCTCGACGGTTTGCTGTCTAACAATCATCAATAGGATCGGAAATGTCAAAAGGAAGATTATTGATGAGGTGCATTTCACGACTAAATCAAATCTAAAGTTTTTTCTCTAAGTGCAGTGTACTGAATGTTTTCTTTCCTAGAATATTCGTGAATTCTATGAATCACCATCATCATCATCATCATCATCATCATCATCATCACAGCTGGCTAAGTTGCAGTAGCTATGCTGCGGCATTCCCGGTGGACCTGATTGTTTGAATTTTTCATTTCCTTCCTACTTACCAGCATAACATGGAAATCTCCTGGTCATTTTTTCAGTTCAGATATGTTTCGTTTCATGACATTTTTCTACAATAATAATCCAGAGTTACTGATTTCGATATTATTCTGATTGTGTAAACAAAAGAAACAAAAAGCAGTTTGAGGGTTTTCACTTTTATCTGAACCGTTACTTCCACTCACTTGCGGCTGGTATTTACACTGCTATTGCATTTGCGATATGGTCTGAAATCTGGTCGCTTTTACCACTGACGATAATACAAACGCGAAGTCTTGGATAGCCAATATTACTCACTAAACGTTACCATTCTGGACCGATCATTAGGTAAACATAAAAACACTAGGCAGCCAATTCGTAAGGAAAAACAATCCAAATTTTAAGTGTAACAATCTAGCAGACATTTGGTTTCTGATTGTTGAGAAGGTGTAGTTGTTTTTGAAAAAATATGGCTGGGTTGATTTGTGAATAGCGAAAATACCTGTACCAATGAGAACTACCTTTGCATTGGCCTAAAGTGAAATATTCAGAACAAGTTAAAAAGAAATCGCCTCGCTGTTCATTTGCATTCTGTTAATTGCCATATGTACCACTAAGTCAAGTATCATTTGGCATCCTTGAGCAGAACTATGTGGTACTGAGTATCTCAAACGCGAATGGGATTCAGAAAAACCCACTGAAGCACTTAACATTGTTGAGTTGTGCCCTCAGCCACAAAAGTGGAAAAACTCTCATATCGTTAAGTGAAGTGAACCTATTTAACCAGTGTCGATGGGGTTGATAAGTGGATACAGAGGTCGTGGATTTTCAGCACTGTTTTTCATCCATGAACTGTGAACCTCATTGAAGCGCTGTGTACTTGTTACTGGTATAAAATTTCTTTTCAAGTCACAGCTGTGATGTTAAACAATCATCACAATTTTGCCACACTACACACCACATAGTGTTCACTGATCCATTTCCACTGTGCATCATTCTATTTCAGAAGTTAGAAATGTGTTGATAGAATGAAGAAAAGTACACCGTTTTTCCACAATATTCAGTTCATTCGTGCATAAATTCAGAGTTTCCACTGTTGCCACCCATATATTTCCTCTTGTGCATTTATCCACAGTTATGTGTGTGCGACAGGAAATAGGCAAATGTGGGCGGGCGAATTTTCGCAGAGCAAGAGACATAAAGTATTGGGATGGACACTCTTGGAGAGTGTGAGGGATTTCAGAATTCAGGAAAAGCGCACAACCCAGGGGGAACTGGCACAATTTCACCTTTACTATATCCGAGCTTAGAGTAAAAGCCAACGATAAATTTGATTTTCTTGCTACAACCAATGAATCATTAAATCAGCCCGAATTTCACTGTCGTCCGTGTACGTAGATATTTTGGTAATGGTAATTATAAATGAGGAACCCTAATTTTATTTAGTTTTACACGAAGCACTGGGTGGTTAATATCTTTCTTCTCAGGAAGGCCAAATCATCTCGGCCGATTTGCGATTAGTCGCTGCCGAGAATTGCTGCATTGATTAAGGGGAATGGCGATTAAAAATTTTCTGCATATATAAGGCTGTATTTCAAAAGATTGTGTATCATGCAGGAGCAGTGCTTTTTCTGATAGTCCTATGATTATCCATTTTCTGATCAGATGATAATTCAGTAAAACTCACCCGAGGAAGCGCTGACAGTTGACCTGAGTGCGAAAGTGTCCCCCCGGGGCAAGTATTGTCCTACTTCACGTTCACGTAGACCTCGCACACGGCAAAGTTCCGTCCAATCCCGGGTGAGCATTCACACGGCCTAGTTCTATGCCACTTAGCCAAAAAACGTTGCTGCTCGTAGAAAGTTACTTGACTCATACGAAACCGGGTTTTGTTGAATCCACTCTCCCCTAGTCAACTAGGTCGGTTTTAATCGTGGGCACTTAAAGATACACAGTGAAATCGGCAACCTGGTATGAAACTTGAAAATAAAATCATGAATTGTGTTTCATTTCAACAAATCTGTGACATTTCTCGTTTTCCCTTTGCCGATATTGCACAAACTATTAAGTGATCGGAGGAAAATTCGGGGAAAAAGAAAAGAGCATAAACTTTGCGCGGATAGAATTGGTTTTATTTTCTTTGGCTGGTACAGAATGTCATGGAACACGAAAACGATAATATGTCGGAAGCATCGTACAAACTCACAGAAAAGCTGGCTATCGATTGCTCAAACCCCAGTTACGAGCTGACGTGAATCAAAAGAGTTTGAAGTTGTTCGTTTGTCTGGATGAAACGGTGTGGCATGAATATTTTGGATAGTGGAAAATGGCATATTTTTGCTGAAAATGAAATGTTCCGTGACCAAAGTTTTACAGCATGTAGCAGTGATGCTAAATTTGTCGTATTTGGTATGTGGACTTCCGGTGTAATGTAAAGGGCGTTACATATGTCATCCTACGGATAGCGTGAGACTAGTTTCAACATCTAAGAAAATATTTATCAACAAGATTATTTTTTTGTTATTGCTTTAGTTACAGTTAAATCTTGCTGAGGGGGAAAATGAATAAAAAGGGAAGGTTCGGTTTATGGTTGCGATTATCTTTAAAACGTTTCTACTAGGCACCTAGGTCAATGTACAGAGAACACCTACTTAAGCGAAATGAACTAAAACTAGCCATGGTAAAACATGAAATTTAGACAATATTATTTAAAAAATGCAAACCTCGAATTGTGTTTGCATCCAGAGAGAATCCGTCTGTTCGATTTCGGCGACTGGAAGAAGAAACGAGACGATGAATTGAACTAGAAGATTACTGTCCAGCGAATTTCGCTGATCAGTCGAATTAGGAAGCCGAGCTTAGGAGACTTAGGAGTTTCAGATCACTGTGAAACAAAATATGAATTAGGAAACCCGCTTGAGTCATAGGCATCCAAATGTCAACACCGTAAGCTGGCATCGAACCGGTCGCAAAACGGTGGAGGTTCGCCTACGTAGTACACGTTCAAGAGTCGTGCTTCCAATGGCTCGAAAATAAACCATAAGTTCACTAGGCCTATTGTAGCGTGTTGGATTCCGTGTAGCAACGTGGGTTTTGGGATGCTTAGTAAGGAACCGGAGTTTCCATTCACTTTACCACAAAGCTCCACTTGACTCACAGGAGGTTGTCCTCATGACTGTTCGAATCTGTTGCCTCAAACCACGGTGAATGTCTGAGAGGTTGTCACTGTTGGGAAATGGATGTGATATCGAGCAAGAAGAAAAACTGCGTTGTTAGCAGTCAAACTGAGTTTACCAACAGGTAATGAAAATTCAATAAATGGTACTTCCACTAAGGTCTTAAGTAGTCCTGCTGCTATTTTCGTTCTTAAATCTATATTTGCACTTCGCAATGCGTTGCGAAGAAAATTCAAGCATATTAAGCAAAACGTAGCGGTTTTTACTTTCCATTTGCTAACTGTATTACTTATTGCTTTCGAGGTGAAGAAATGATGAGAAAAGTGCTTCGTTACCCGTTTTCTTCTAATTTGGCCACCCAACAGCACTGGTGAGATCGGAGAATAGTTGCAAATTTTTGCATGAAATCGTAGCGCCGATTTGCTTTAGATAAAGAGAATGGAAAAGACATTTGGTCTGCTTCCACTCGTGCAGTTTGGCACACGAACAGAAGTGTTTGCTTGCTGACGCGCTTGAGAGAATGAATTCTTGCACCGGAGAGATCAGGTTTGGGGATTTCACTTGATGAGCAGTGGCAAGTATGCTTGAACAAGTTTTGGTATGAATCCGTAAGCATTCTAGCTCACATGAGACAAATAGAAAAGGTCTAGGAGTAAAGATGCCAGAATTTATTCCAGAATTTGTGTTTGTAAAAAGGATAAGATACTGAGGGAGTCTATATTTTGGAATTTAAAACTACAAGTCCAGGGTAGGGGGAGATGAATGAGAATTAACCTATTATAAAAAGAATTGAAAATGCGCAAATTTATACTCACTCGATGTTCATGATTGGTTGTTGTTATACTGTCGGATGCGGTAAATTATTTTTGCCAGCCTGATCACGTGGCCTATTTATATCGGATCAACTGTTATCGCACAGACGGATGAACGCATCGGACTGACAGTGGCCAAGCGGATAACATGGTAGCATTTGTACATGTTGGTGTTGGGCTCCAATTATCCCGCCGACGGTCAATATCTCCACTTGGCAGCTATCTGTTGGGCCCAGCTCTCTTTCTGGAAATGATGTATGCTTTCGTTTCACTGATAAAAGAAGTGGAAAAATAAAGAAGCAAACTTATTCAGCTGACCAAAGTAATGCTTTCGGTTGCAGGCATTTTGAATTCCAATTCTTGTCACTTTTACTCCGTAAGATTGGATAGTATTTGTAGACATTATCGGTCTTCCGGTTAATTACTTGTACTAGGCTTGCTCACTGGGCATATTTCGATCATCTGTACAATCGCTATATAAAATAAATCATCACCAGCAATGTTCTTGGCCAAAATATGAGTAAAACAAAGCTGACCACTTTCTTTCAAGTGTGGCAAAATGCTTCCCAGAATTCGACAACCAAATGTCATCAGTCCTAGTCACAAACTTCAGCGATTTCGAGTGATCAGCAGTCAATGACGAATGAATATTAGGTTAGTTGGCGAAAATTATGTTCCGTTTTCAAGGGCTTTTACCCAAGCAGTTCAGTTCAGTGTTGGCTAACAGTTGTTATCTAAATCGTGTTGGAAATGTAGTAAGTTGTCTACTCTTCATTTTGAGCAGTTCATGGATTAAATACGTACCCTAATTGTACGGAAAATCTCTGTTTATTTGTAAGCTGTCCAGTTGTCATGTTCGGGTTTAATTGACATTTAAGATCTATTAACAGTGAGTGCTGCTTAGGAGATGTGGATGCGCATCTTGCGGACGTGGTGACTGGATGGGATAAATCTTTATTTCGCATAAGACGTTCGCGTTAAAATTCCACGGGACAATCCCGAAAAACTAACCATTTCATTCTCATTGATTTACGCCTTCTCTGGGTCAGCTGGGGCAATGCTTGCTTACGAATCGGTCAAGAAAACCTAGAATATATTATATGTACAGGGAATGTATGGATACTAAACGGGTGCATGGCAAAATGGATGGGTACTGTCAAAGTTACGACGCATTCAGGTGTTTATGGTGCACTTCATTCGTCATAAAACCGAGCTACCAAAGACACAGGATATCTATCATCTCAGAAAATTTCGTAGAACTTCCCGTTAATGATCAGTTTCAGCATCAGGACAAAAAGAGAAAAATGCCAATGCTTTCGTGGCCAGAGAAATGCAAAGTGTGTAGTCAACTATAACTGTCCAGAAAAAAGTAGGACCATGAAATATTTACGGCTAATCTCTAGGAGTGGCTTGTCGTAACCGTCATCTAATTTGTCCTTGTCTGTTGGTGGGGAATGTCAAGTCCGAAATGTATTTAAGATAGGCGGACAGCAGACAGGTAGTCCATATATACATACGTCGTTTACAACAACACGAACAACTGGGCACAGCCGAGCCGCGATGACAAAGTGACTGAGGCAGAAAAGCTGCCGGTCTCACATGTAAGGACAAAACATTATTTGTAGCCAAAATGGTCAGGAGTTCGAACGCCAAATCCACTAGTCATTCTGATGGTGGATGTCAGTTCACAGTCAGTCGGCTAGTCATCACGTCTGACTTCTAAAGAACTTCTGTAGGTCTATGGCACTAAGTTCCATAAATACAGCCCTCCGTCCAGCCTCTCCGGTGCAGTGGGCCGTAACAGCTATTTGACTTTCCGCATCCAGTACAACCATAAGTAAAGCAAGTCGCAAAAATATCGTATCAGAAAACCAAACGGTCGGCATTTTTCTCCTTATCGTACTGCTTCTGCGTGTTTTACATAGTGACGTGTGTTCTGTGGCTGCCATCGTCCTAGAAGTCGCCTAGAAGTCACAATTGCTACACCATACCCAGATAAATACATGCTTTTACGCAACCGATTCCAAGTTAAAATGAACTTTTAGATTGTTGACAAATAAACTGAAACGGTTAGCACTATACCGGACAAATAAGCGGTAAGATTACCTTGGAATTCCGGTTCGTCCCAGAAAATGAGGCACCGTTTGAATTAGGTAATTTAAGATTCGAGGATGTAGACATCGTTAATTTTGCCTAATGAGAAACATCGCTAAGGTTAGGTTGCATAAGTGCAAAGGTTGTACTGTGCAAGTTAGGAATTGTCCAACTTTTTACTGACCCAAACACTAGTTGAATGAATATTAAATGCGTGAAAGTAAACATTTCGTACGCGCTACCCATATCACTAAATGGAAACTACACAAACAGATTTTAGGTCCTTTGCAGACAAAATCAACCTCGAAGTCGAATTGTTCATTAGTATAGATCTATGAGTCCATCCATTTAAACGGCCCTCAAGGTGCGACTGCACTTTGACGTCGTGTGACGGTTTGTGCAACACCATGGCGCAATGAGCTGTATAGGATCACTTGACTTAAGCCGAAGATCCATTCATGCCTGGTCTGGCCTTGGCCCACCAGGTTGAGCTGACGGCTGAATCGGGGAAATTGAGCGGAAGAATAACTGGTCCAAGATGATGGGCTTCCAATTAATCATTCTACACTGAGTAGGTGCGCATTAGAATCAAAGGCTTTGGTTGTGAACCATGTTTATTGGCTGGGCTCCTTAGCAGTACTCGTTCAAAAACCCGGATGAATAGTGCAGGCAATGATCTCTATACTGCATCGATCGTCGTCCAGGTTATTCAAGCCCGTGCGGATCATTTTTGAGCTAGTTGGGTAGTAATAAGTGTGCCCGTACCCTAGGTTCCTTTGTTGGGTCAACACCTCGCTGGTTTGTGGGTGAGGCTTTTGAGTCGCAGGCTAAAGTTAGAGTTCCTAATCAAAAACTTCTTCTGCAGTGCGGATGCTGCGAGGCGTTGCTCATCCAAATACGTCCAGCCTTATTTAATAAAGGAATCTTACGGATTTACATTCTTCCGACATAGGGATCAAGGGTGATACCACAAAAAATTGCTGCTCGATGGATTTATCCCCCGGTATCATTAATGAAACCACAGAATAGGATTTGGATTTAATAATTAGACCTAAGTATTTACTCCATCTAGCTTCCTTCAGTGTCCACAAGCTCAACCATATACGGAAACAAGCTGCCCCAGTAAGAACTTGGAGCTTTTAAAAAAGATGTGTAGCGTCTCTCCGAAAAGCGGATACAAAAAACCCACTTCTGTCATCATTCTTCGTAGTCTAGGTACAACATTTTACTCGATGTTTAAATGCCCTATTGTTATCCTCATTGCAATAAAGTCCCAGTCTAATGCTGAGATACGTCACTGCAATACGCCACCAATTTAAAACCATTTGGAATCTCATTTCTCATATCATAAGTTAGGAATGCCGGGAAATGGAAACACCCTAAAGCAGACTCAGGTGCGGTGATCAGGGGGTTCGTTCACATCGACGTCAATCGATAACAAATTCTAACAGCGAAAGAAAAGTCCCTTGTTCATTGCAAGATCGGCAACCCAAACTTTCCACAACAGGCTAACAAACGATGGTATTTTTGAGAATTGTCGTCCATTTGTCTACCGAAACCGTAATTCGCATGGTAAAGAAGACATGACAGAATATCCCGAGCTTTGAAATTGATGCAAATGTTCTCATTCTAAATAGTGTGTCACCAGTCTTTCAGGTTGATTCATGTTTAAATGTGATCATTTTGGGATAATCCTCATGAGAAGCTTTAGGTTACGTGGGCCTCCCAGAAGAAAACAACCAAGCATATAATGTTTCGGGTATACAGATGATTGTCTTGGAGGCTGTAAATTGTCGGTATACGTTTTTCTTATAGACAAAATATTAAAGAGATCACACTGGCTTATCCTCAGTAAAACAATTCAGGCGTACTCCGTTAAAAAAAGTGCTTGAGACCTCCAAAGAACAGCTACAACAGCCCCAGGAATCTTAGAAAGAAATTCATTTGTCATTGAAAAATACTCAGTTATCCCACAAGGTTATTGAGGCGAAGCCTATATCTGAAAAGGTTGATTCGCAGACGAGATTAGGACAAATTGAAACGACCGCAGGAACGAGAACAGTTACAACAATCATCTGGACATAGCTTCGACGAGATTGACAAAGCACCAAGAACTTCCGAAACTTCACTGGAGGACGCAGGACTTTAGTTACGGGTTATTAGATCGATCGAGCGACAGATCAATCAAGCTGATTGGTTTTGGCGTAAAGGTACCTTTGATAAGATTCATCAACTCACCATCGAGAATCGACCACACACATAGTTAAACGACATGCCTAGTTGCGCTTTCCAAACACAGTCTTCCTCCCCACAAACAAAAAGCACCACATTTATCTGTTCCACAAAACAGATTTTTCGCATTACGGAAACAGGTCAAACAAACGAACCTCCGACAATCCGGGGGGAGATACCGAAGATCCGGCGTGTCTGATTGAGGATAGGATTTCCTGTTGAACTGCCCGTCATGCCTTTATCAGTGTTTAACGAACGAAATGCACTCTCATTTATTCAAAGCTTGTCCGCCATTTGCTGATTTACGCTCTCACTTTTTGATGTGGACCAAAATTGGGAAGTGACGTGCTTAGCCAGCAAAGCACCTGATAAAAATGGAGGCAAAGCCGAACAGAATAATGAATTGTGGGATAAGAATGAGCAGGATGGTCCAGTTATCACTAATAAACAATCTATGCCGAATGAATGTTTACTGTTCATTGTTGAACATGACCCGGCATTTGGCCAAAAAATCTGCAGATGACCTTTATTGACTCGGGTGACCTAGCACCATGCCACCGCTAGGACAATTGAAACTGTTCCGTTTGTGCTTGCCTTTTCTATTTGTGAAATAATCAGTAATCACATTTTTGGAACCCACAACTGATTATCGTCAGAACATTTGGTTTTTTTGACTTGCTTATGAAACCGACTATCAAAGATATGATATAATCAATGACTCCTTTACAATGCGTTTGCAACGACCGTGAGTGTACGGATTACGTGATTGTATCTAATGTCATATTTTGCATGTAGTTTGTGGCTAACTTTTATTCCGAAGTAGCGGGTATTTTATAAGTTTCTTTAGTACAACCGTCTCTGGCTATCTGCTAGACCTGAGTGTTACTTTACGACTTTGTTTAAATTTTGCATCATTTGACGGAACTTTCAGGCAAAACCAAAGTTAACTTTCCTAGATTTCGTAGTTTTTGTGTGCAGTTATCGAATACGATGTACTTGTCTGTTGGACGACAGACAGCCGCAGTTTGTAGAAACGATTCGTATATCTCCCACTTCGCAAAAGAACAACCTGATTGTTGCGTGGATGCTGTCACACTGATTAAAGAACGAGTCACCTTCGTGTTGGTGTACTTGCCAGCTTTAATTTTCAGAAGAGAACGATCGTTCACTTGTCCCCTTGCCATTTGGATTCTCTTTGAAAGACAACGTCATGACACAGTGGATTCTCGTGGCTTTTCAGCAGTCCGTACTTTTGTGAATTGCAGTCTCGCGTTAGGAAAGAACCGGCGTACGTTCATCTTTTATCGGTCAGGACGTGTGCAATAATATGCTGGAAATTGTGTTTATCCCATGAAGATGTACTTTTTAGTATGCTCTACGACAGCGATCTTCACACGGGTGTTTGATCGATCTGAAAAGTACAGACACAGATAAAAGAACAAAATGAGCCGAGCTCTGGTAGCAGCCAGAGTCAACGAGTGTTGAACCGATAGAGTTGTTTTACAGGATACAAGCATTGCAAAAGCAGACCTAAAACATTAATTAGACGCTTATCGTCAGGGGCAGATCGGTAGGAAGCTGCAACTTTTGTCTTTTCATCTTCATTTGTCTTCGTAGAATTAACCATGGTGCACGGAAGTCTTCACAACAACTTCCTTTTTTAAACTTTGTTTGCCTTAGTCAGACGGGGCAGTCAAGGTCACAGAATCATCACAAATTTCTCAACAAGATTTGTATTAGTAGCAAATTCACAAAACTAATTCTAAACCTACTTAAGTCGGTGCAGAAAAAATGTTTCGAGGAGAAAATGGATTGAGATATAAACTCTGGACGTTATTCCCGTCAAACTGGACATGCAGAGGTAATGCATAGAAATAAAGCTATCAGAACATGGTCATTACAAGTGCTGCAGTTTGTTGGAGTTGTTAGACAGTTTGAAACTATTTGCCCTTGAAATCGTTGTGATTTTTTAGTCCTTCTAGAGCTCACCTCGAGCATAACTGCCTTGTTCAACTGAGACCTCGTGTTATCATCACACGTTCTCCCTTTTATCATTCACCATGCTTATAGTGAGTAAGTGGGAGCATTGTGAGTAAACTGTGAAGACTACTATTTGAGTTCGCTGCATTCTATCCTTTTGGGTTAAGGGATTTTGCTAATCAACATCAGTCCTTCACATTCTACTACACTATAGATATATCTCTATAAACGGTGAGAGTGAAAGTTACCTAATCCAAGGTGCTGATTTCATTCTAAGAACTTTTTGAAAGTTGAATCTAGTCTAGAAAACTAGGATTATTTTGTCCGACGTAACAATGATCAAAAAAGTAG
>LUCM01000716.1:76601-128391 GCA_008360955.1 Fasciolopsis buskii | reverse complement strand
GGTTGATTCTGGGAAATATCTAGGAGTTGCAATTGACAGAAATCTGAAGTGGACTACTTATATTTCTATCTGTGTAGATCCCGGGAGGCGCCGCATTTTAAAACAAGAAGCTTCGGCACCACATAGTGAACCAAGGCAGCATCTTCCGATTTGTTTGCTAATGTGTTTTTCCAATTCTTTAGTGTTCTCTTGTCAATTGCCAGGATTACTTAGAAGAGAATTTAAAATTCTTCGCCGGAGGCTATCAGTTATTAGTCGTGTGTCTTTCATACCACTAACTGAATTGTCCCTCAATCAGTTTGATCACCACTTAGCAGCATGTGGGAAATTGGCTCACGAAATTCTTTCAGATCCCACGCATCGTCTGCACGACGATCTTTCAAAGCGCCGCTCTCATATTTCCACACTATCCGCTTTTCGTTCTATACTCTCTAGAATCAATATCTGTAGGAAATCCACTATCCCCTTTTTAAACGCGCATTTTGACAGACAGGAACGGTTTCTTGGCCGAATTCCTAAACAACCTATCATGAAGTGCCTAGAGTAATTCTCGATGAGTTTTATTTCATTTTTATAGGTGATGAGTGTAACATTTTCCTATTTTTCCCGAAGGTTTTGTCTGAAATACGCAAAACTTCACACTTTGGTCTTTGCCACAATATATGGAATTAAATATGGAGGTTCTAACGGGGTTCCCGAAGCAATCGGCAACAGCCACCAAATGAGATCCTAAGAATTGAGATGACGAGATGTAGAAGGTTTGAAACATTCAGGAATGATATGGTTCCGGCAAAAACGTCTATTGACAGATAGCAGAAAATTCTGGTGGACACATGTAGAGATGAAATGTCATATAACTACATTTTCATTTGACAAAGTCTATAAAACTTGCCAGATTAGAATGGCATAATTCACCTAGCCAGGTGCTGTATCGCTCGTAGACACCAAACATCTTTGTATCTTGTCAAATCTTAAATCGTCTAGCTTCAAAAAATCTCCCTACCCAACCTACTGGTTAATCAGTTTTCTTAGCAACCTGCGGAATGGCTGAAATAAGTGGTAGAAAAATATGCACCGGAGAGTTATCATGATTACTGTTAGAATTCGCGGAAATTAGTCATTTGAAAAGTAGGCCACAATGTTAAAATTAGTCACTTCTGTGTGTAACAGTTTTCAATATGTTTGGGGTTTCGGACAGCCTTCTTCTTTTGCCTTGATTAACCTCATTCCAACTTTCAGAGTACCTACTGAAGCAGTTTCGGAATCGGCTTCTGAAAAACCTCGTTAGAACCAAAAAGACGACATCTGATCGAAGTAAAGAACATAGAAGTTCCATTAACTGACTGATCGAATGCGAATTCGCTCGCAATCTGCACTGATGACAAGATATGCGAATAATCATATCAGCACCGGGTCCTCAGTAAATGGGCCAATTCCAAAAGATTTAAAGTTTTCACTCAGTTTCTTTTCAGCAGTTTCCACCAAAAATTTTACTATAACCCAAGGAACACAAAGACTGCGGTAAATAGTGGAAACAGAAACAGGTGTCCTGATGGTAAACAAAACTTGATTGTAGCCGCTTGGTGCGTTGCCGCTGCCTGGTTTATTGGTATCTATTCCGCTCCAAGATTCAGGGTCATAGCTTCCGGTTACGAATCAATTTATTAACGGATTGGGCTTTGGAGACCATGGGACTTCCCTTTTCTACCTCAAACCTGCTTTAAGGATATAAGAAAACCAAAGGCTACAGGCACCGCAGTAAGGAATGAATAATGCTCTCGAAGTGCAGCTATTATATTGACAAAATAAAGATGCTTATATGATAAGCGCAACGCAGTAGAAGCTTGAAAACAAAATTGTACCTCATGTGAAGATATGTTGTTTCCTACTTATCGATCACGAAATATAAACATAGGGAAAAACAAATGGAATGCCTTGTCACCGAGAAAAGAATCCATTATTTTGTGGAAACCGGATGCCGCTTGTAATAGAAAAACGGAACTATCCCGTAAGTTCACAAATCTTGTAATTTTTTTTATTGAGCTTGATGAAAGACAGCAGCGTTTCCGGGCTTGCAAGATGCGCAGTTGCCCACGTCTTGGTTGGTACGGTCAAGTTCTGACAACGAATTTAAAATATCAACTTCCCAATTCTACACAATAATAACTGGAACCACATCAGAAGTTTTGACAGTCAAAGAAGAATGTGCCAATGGATTGCACAACTTGATGTCAATTTCTGGTCAACATTTTCCCGTTGCAGTACAGAAAATCTCTCCACTGTAACTACTTCAGTGTGTGTCAATTACAAAAGCAAAAACAATGTCAGCGTAGTAAGTGGAATTCAAGGTGTTTTAAGTGTTCTATCGCAGCCTAAAGAAATATAATGATACAAGTAAAATTCGTCTCAAGTATTTGGATTGAGAAAAAACAAAGCTAAACCGAAATATTGGGCATGTGTTCTTTAAAATGTTTGAATTACACAATAGGAGAAATTAGAATTGAAAACCGGGCAACTTTTATACTCAATTTTACCAAATCCTTATATTAGCACTGTGAAACTAACTTCCGTGAATTTCAGTAAAAGTTATAAAGAAATAACAGAATATATTCTCTACCTGTGGAATAGGAGGTTTCACTTTTGATCTGAATCGGAGTGGTGAATTAGCTTGTAAAAAAATGTGAAATAACAGACACAGATGAATAATTTAGTCGAGGATCTAGGGCAACTTTGTTTTTTGGTTTTACACTTTGGTGTACAAATTTTTATTCCCGGAAGAGATGTGCGGGAAAGGTTGATTGTTTCGAAAGGTAGGATGTTTGCCCTCAAACTTGTGTAAATTTCAACCATATGTATTTATATGAGAGTTTGCTTCTTAAGTAAAATTAGTATCTATATGGGCAGCCGAAATTCTCTTAGTGCGTATGATCGACGTAATAGAGTAATCGGTTGAATGTGTTTAATGGGGAACGCCCTTCTTAATTATTCTTTTAAGCTTACACTTTGTTTTCGGGTATAAATATTTGAAAAGGATTAAGCTGGATATGGTTGATCTCACATCAAAAGTTTAGAAAATATACGATGGTTAGCACACTTTGAACCCGTTTTGCTAATGCCTACACAGGCCACTTACTGATAGACAACTGGGGTTCGCACTGCAAACGGTCACGCATAGTGCATTTCATCTACAGTAATACGGTCGAGTTTGCTGAGATGTAAAAACTGTTATCTCTTAAGTTGTGAACATACTGATTTATACTACTTAGTGCCGAGAAAGTCAAATGCAGGTGGATCGGCAGTCCGTTTACATTTCCTGGTGCTTCAAAGTATTATTAGGCCTCCACGGCTCCTTACACTGTCAAGTTTGTAAAGTTCCTGTTGATAGGGCTTTTTCCCATTCATAATCTGGCTTCGGATTCTGAACTGATGATAGATGCGGGATTTCTTGTGATATTAACGACAACAATCAATATTTTAAACATGCTAAATTTTTTTGGAGTCTGGATGGTTAAAGTGTAAGGTACATTCTGGTATTCGCTCACATCGCGAAGGTACGAAGGAGAATAAAAGAAATCAGTTGCTTGTTTATTCAAGAGCTAAAGCCTTCAGGTTTTCGTCCAGGATGATAATCATATTTAAACAGAACTTTTGGGGCCGACGAATCAAGTGAGTGTTTGCTACGATTCTCGTGAGTTCGTCACTGTCCAGAGTGCTTTTAAACAACAACAGTTGAAATTATCACAATTTCTTAGTTCACTCCAGGTGGACGAAGGAGATGGATACGGTATTTCGGTCGGCAGAAGAGGTATCAATACAGTATTTCTATGGCCATCATTAGCTCCTTTGTATAATGGATAAGAAAAAAATCAACCAACAGAGTGAAACTGTCATGAATTCGCGGCCGTAATTCCAAGTAGTACGTGGATTATTTTACACCTGGTGAAGGCCTTGCACAAATTGCAAGGTCGTTGTTTCAAAATACGTATACTTATTGGCTAGTGTTTGGTCTTCGGTTTTCAAGTTAGGAAGATTTTACCTTGATAAGCAAGATGACGGATGTCCTACTACTCCTAATTAGATCCATCCCAAATTTAATCTAGTGTGTACTTCACATTCTCCATCGATGCTATTATTCTAAGCCACAAAATTCGCCGGAATAGGTTTATTCCGAAGACAGTTTCATTTATATATATATATATTTTTTTTTTACATGCTCGTGTATGTGCATATGAAATCTTATTAGTTTGTGCAATGAGGTTGATTGCACCTAGTTCCGGTGATGCCATAAGCTGAGAAAAAATGGAATTGTTCCATGGCAGTAAAGTCAACTTTAAATAAAGTGATCATATCTACGAGCTCCATAGAATTCGTGCTTTCACTCTAATGCTGCAATCTGTGATCCCATTCCGGTATCATTAGCCGCGTTCGTTCCGGCAGATTGTCATTCACGTTGCGTGAAACCGTAACAAGTTGGATGCGTGACGTGTTTTATAATAAAGTGTAAAATCACCTTACAGATTGGCTTTATTGATGGTTTTACTGAAGTTTTCGTGCCACCTGCGCCCATTGTGATACCATCACCGTTCACACCGCTCGCTGAAATAGTGTTCCTTTTCCTCATATGAGTTGGGCAGTTAGCCGGATCGTGATAAAAACACTATCTTGATTAAGCTTGGCGTTGCTAAAGCGCATTGTCCAAGGGAAAGTTGCGGAAGTAAAATGTTCGTTTTTTGTTGGTGTTGCGACAGTGACATCACGGGTTTTCAAGAATATTGGTAGTTCAAATGAATGCCATTTAGTTATATTTCATATCTGATAAAACCTCCTTATTTGAAGCTGGGTAACTTCCAGAGCTTTATCTCATAATATGTTAACTGTGGTCGCCACTCGATCCACTACTAGGCGACGTTTTTATGGCAAAGCTGGAACGTGGGCCACTGGAGTTGTCAATACAAGCACTGTAGTTATAGGAACGTTATGTGGATGACATCTACTGTGCACTCAAACGCTGGACGCGAACTAGCTAGCTGCTGAATAAGTTTAACTCGGCTCACGCAAATGTGAAATTCACGTCAGAGATGGAGTTGAATAATGAAATAACATTCTTAGATGTACAACTACGTCATCGAGAAGACGGCTCAATTCGGCGATCACTATACAGGAAAGCCACGTTAGTACATCGAATTTCACAACATTGTATCCCTTAATGTGAAGAAGGACCTAATTAGATCTCTTACAGCCAGAATAAACACAATGTGCACAGTTACTGCTGAAGCAGAACTGCAGATGTTGAGAAGCGTATTCACCGAAAATGCCTTCCCAAATAGATTATTTGATAAAATATTTAGGACAGAAAAGGAAGTTGCCAGGAAGGCGACGATAGAGAGGAAGTCAGCATGCGTATCGCTGCCATTCAAGGATGACACGCTGGCAGAGCTGGCAAGAAGGAAACTGACTAGCGCTATCAATAAGACATTCCACGCAGCCAAGCTTCGAATCGTGTTCAAATCCCGCCCCGTAGTGTCATTATGGTTGAAAGACGAAATTCCTGATTCTGCAGTCCCTTTTGTGTTTATTCATTCTCATGTTCGCATGGGACAATGTACATCGGCCGCACGACCAGGCGCTTGTCTGAACGCATCCGTGAGCACCGCCCGGCATGGTTAGGCACAGGAACAATTAAGTCACTTAATAGCGCAGTCGTTTCGCATCTAGCACAGACTAACCACATCATGAATGTGACGAGAGCTTTCCGGACCCTGCATGAGGTCAGAGATCAACAACCCAGGTTGGCAAAGTGTCGCCTCTTGAGCACTGCAGAAGCTGTCGAAATCTGTCTTCACAATCCTCCACTTTGTTCACAAAAGCAATTTGTGTTTACGCTTCAACTCACCCGGCCAATCGCCCATCCCAATACAAACCCTAGTTAACAAAACAGTTACCACAACACATTCTTGTGTATCCAGGTTATGCATGTAACACCACAAATCCCTTCCCCACCCATATTTATATCTGACTAATCCAATCCTTCCTAAAATGATTTCTTCCCAAATATATGGTGATGTAATGGGTACGAATCACTAGAAACGAGCTTGTTCACCAACTTGTTTTCTCAATGTGCTCAGAGGGAATTTTCCAGGAATTGAATTAGCAGTGAAGCATATCTACCGAATAATTGCTGTTTTTAGGACGGAACTAATAAACGAGATTCGAGCACCTGTTTCCGGCCTAGTCTGCGTACCACGGAAAACTAATTTATACTAATAACTAATGACCAGAATTGGACAGTCCGACTCACCTTTGTTCACATCCCAAGCCCGGTCGCAAATTGGGGCACAATAAATGCAAACAGCACCAACACTACATAAAAACCAGAAGCTATGCTACGTTTGAACGCATGAATACGAACCACTGAAAACGAGTTTGTTCCAGAACTTGTTTTCACAGTGTGTTCTTTGGGAATTTTCAAGGAATTCTGTTTTATTTAAAAAGCGCAGATCATCCGTGATGCTTGTTTTAAAATCTATCATTCTGACAGAGGTCATTGGCCGATCTTGCCGGGATTTCATGGAACGTCTTCCTATAGAATTCTCACATGAATCGTCCCACTTGTAAGTCCAGGTTATTTACGATGTTTGCAAGTTGACGTTCCTACAGCTTGTCATCTCGGTATTCTGGCGTCGCACTTTAATTCAAGAGTTTGTGGTTTGACCAAATGTGATTAAGAAAATACACGATGAATAAATACTGATTGGTTTTATCTTTGTGAGATGTAACGGTGGTATTTGGGACGGGTAGGTCTGCGCGCTTCCTGATCAGCTTCGGTCAAGAGTGGAACTATTCGAATATCTTTCACTCCGGAAATCCTGCCAAACGGACCATCCGTGAAAACAAAGCATTGATGAAATAAATTTGAATGTGTGTACATGGATCTCGGTTACCGTGGGCATACAAAATGCTGAGAAAACGCTTGTATAGAGAGGGTCCAAACTGTAAAACATCGTGAATTACCCAATTAAATTTGTCCCAAATTGGTTCGGACAAACGAAAGTGATATGACAAAAAGTGGTTTGTAGTTTATAGTGACCTATTTTCCCGAAAGCAACTATCTTATCACTTTGACTCCATAAAAATGAGGACTGAATAATTCATTCCGACTGTCCATTGCTTTTAGGTTTGTTTGCAAATGTTGACGTGACCAACTCGCCGGGAAACGAATGAGGGGAAATGAATAGATAGACCGAAACCAAAATTCACAAATGTCGCAATGTTAAACGTGACACACAAACTAGTTGGTGTACACACACGGGCAGTTATTTTGCATTTTGAACTGTTCCATTGACTAGCATCTGAACGAACTAGGTTTTACACGCCTCATGGGAATGTGAACGTGGATAGCCGTGTGATTAACAACCAGACAAATTGGTTTTGAAGTGCAAAAATGAGTGTGTCAGTAATGGAATCACATCGGGGCAGGCAGCCTAGTTTAGTTTGTGCTTCTCGTTGACAGAAACAGGAAACAATATCAGAATCGGTATCGGTTTATGCAGATAACTACAGTTTGGATAGCCAAAAGTAGTTTGGGCTGTCGCGCTTGTGACAACCCCTGATTGGACTAAAAGTTAAAAAAACAGCAAACAAAAGACATTTGTTGCTACGGGGAAAAGGCAAAATAAAACAGCAAAAACAAAAGTAAATAACTCGCACGGGTTTGACGAAAAGAATGCAGTCATAAACTCGTTGGGGTTTTGGTATCTAAACCCCTCCGATTAGCCGTCTGAAGTGTTGACGGAGGAGGCAAAGTGAAATTTGCTCCGAACAACTGGTGCAAAAGGATGTTCAATTCATAGTCCAAGTACAATAGTCTGCCATGGTATACGTAGGTAAAAAATCTTATCATCTTAATATTTCATGGTCAAAATTCTGGCAATAGGTTGTCGGTGGATACTTCTGTTACAAATCTGTTGGTTATTCGGGACAGCATTGGGCTGTTTACGTGTGTTACAACATTAGTCATTTTGGTTCAGGATTGCGCTGTGACATTGGTCAAATATAATTGAATGTAGATTTATTATTTTTATTACATGTGTTGCGCATGAGTGCAGTAGAACGGACATGCCCCACAGCTCGAGGGCGTATTATTCGGAGCCGGGGAGGAAACCGCCAACCGTGACCTTGTAACCTGGAGTGGCATAGAACCGCATTTCGTCGAAATAGGTCTCACATGATAACGGGCCGAGCGAGAATGATTTATGAATCAAGGTTCCGTCTTTCGCAGCAAAACCTATTTCAAAAAACGTATTTCCCGATATTTAGCGGAGATCGACAGAGCAACGATGATCTTTGAACGATACACATTTTACCTCATTCAGGAAATATTCATCCATTTCCAAATGCAAACAACAAGAAATTGTGTAGAGCAAGAGTTAACAGGAAAAAAAGGTTGGAATTTGCGCGCTTCCTCACGATAGGAGAAAATTGTCAGAAATGATGCAAACAACTTGAGAAATATGTAGGAAATGATGCCGATTATTAAAGCAACTGTAAATTTATCAAAAATGCCGAGATTGCATGGATTTTCAAGCGCCGTATCGGATGTAATTTTTCTCATTGCTTATTCTACTGCGATATTCATGAGCCTTATGCCCTACGATGAGTGCAAGCTTTAAATCTGAAAACATTATTTTTGAAAATGAGAATGAAAAGTGGCAAGACCCAATTGTTTTTTGCTTTGAAATTTTTTTTCTAAAAATTGACAACTAGTTATGCCGAGTGAAAGTCAATCGATAATGAGTGCTGTCGAAGTGATTAGAAGAGAATTCGAAGATTGCTCAGAAAAAAATTTGGTATGAGATTTTTTCATGATTATGGTTCGAGAAAATTGGTCACTTTTGATATTTGTTTGCCGATTTATTGAAAAATTTTCTATCTTTGCACATACCTTGGCAGATGGTCATCCGTGTCATCTGTTAATAAGTGAGGCAGTGATGAGGAGTCTATTTATTTAACCCAACCCTACTTTCCCATCCTATGGTGATATCTTGCTAATATAAAATTCATATCAATGCTCCACTTTCCTTTGGGAAACCACGGAGGCACTGTGCAGCTGTTTAATGCTTGCTAGGAGTAATCAGCGGTGTATATCTACTGCACCCAATGTGGTGCACGAATCCAAGGTGAATGGTTTTGAGTCGAGTCAGCCGACTGGGCAGGTTGGCTTATAGAGTAGCGATTTTCCACCTGTACTCAGTTATCACCATTAAGGACCTCTGTTATGGGAGCCCAAGTAAATTGAAGTTCTTGAATATGGTCTACAGAACTTGATTGATTGATCGATGTTATCCATTTTCATGACAGTTTCCAAAATGAATGAGGCAGATTGACAGTATCTTCTTAGTTTCCTAAGGTGAGTTAGGCGCTGATACTGCGGGATTAACAAGTTCATATGGCACGTAATCGTCCAACGCTTACATACACAGGGTTTCCAAAACAGCTGGATCACGTTTCTGACAATTTGGAAGAAAGGAAATCAGGCATATTCCTTTCCTTATTCGTTGTTTTCGTTGGTCATATGATGAAAAGTGCACGCAATAATTGTCTTCATCAGAAGCTTGCACACTTTAGTTAAATCCTAAGCGAATTGTGAAATTTTGTTTCACTTAAGTAATCGTTTTGGCACGAGAGATATTTTCAAAAATAAACAGAGGTTTCCGATTATTATTCCCACTTCATAACTGTATAATAACTTTTTAGCTACTAGCTCTACTAGTTTGGAGATGATATTTCGGTTGAAGCTTTTACGTTACGGTTAGTCAGTGTAAAAATTGGGATTCAACACCGGATGCAAACACGTTTTGCTGAAAATGATAATTAATACAAGTGATCTGGGCAATGATCAACGGTAAGCATGCCCAGAAATTCTCTTAAATCACATAAAAGACTTTAGGTGTATCTGCTGTATTCACCAATTTGCTTTTGATCAAATTCAAAATTGATCAGCGCGGTTAAACAATTTATTGTCACTTTACTTCCAGGTCGATATGGTACCTTACGGTTATATGACGTTTGTCCGTGAACTTTGCAGGGAGAAAACACTTGCAACATATTAAAGAACTGTTATTAAATAGGGAAAATGAAGATAACATGCCGGGAAGCATCTGATTATTTTAAATCCAAAACAACAACGTAATAGCATTTTACGAAATTTACTTTATTCTACTTAGTCCCGTGATTTTGTCTACTAGAACTGCTCATTGAATTAGCTCAGTCCGTTAACTAGTGAAATTTGATACGCTTATAAAAATCCCCAGGTTTGACTTGTGTTTGACTACATTATTGTAATTTATTTGCTTCAATCTGAGCCAGCACAAAGGAAGAATTCAGAATTTTGTTCTACCGCTTTGAACTTTCTAACCAGTTCACCTCGCAGTATGTCTAATTTCCTGCAGAATGAAGTCATTTTCTTCAGTGTTGCTCAAGTGTCTGTCTAAATGCAGATTTATTTCGTTATTGGCTCCTGTGACAAAATTTGAGGAAATGCTTTTAGGTGCAAAATTAATTTTTTTAACTGTTCACCCCCAATCTAGGGAATCCTAGAGTCGATCCGAGACAGTTCTCATCTCGTTCCTCGACGTCCATTTAGGTCTGATAAATGGTAGACTGACTTGTATGCGTGATCCGCAAATGAGAGTATTTGGGTAGGTCAAATAAACTTTTGGAGGGGGGACTGTCAATCTCGTAAGTGTCAGTTCGGTCCAAGTGCTGGAATTTTCCTTGTGGGACGAATTCTGGTAGATTGTTTTCTGTCGAAAGGACAGTCATTTTTGTTCATCAAGATGATTTAGGAGTGTCTCGATTCCACTGTCTTACCTTGATTTGCTCTAAAAAAACATAAATTACTCGGGATTAGGAAACGATGTTGAATTTCGAAGAGAAGAATGACGTGGGATTTTTGACAATCAGATGCACTCACGATCATTTGTAACAGACATTAAAGACGTACCGGAATGTCTCTGGCCTTTGGTAAGTTTCCAAGATACACTGCTTAGGTGAAAGCTTTCTGCCCGAGAGCTATCAGCTAAGTCACAACGAAACTGTTCGTGTCGTTTTATCAATGACGAACTGGATTACATCTGAAGCTATTAAAACTGATAACATTTCCGAAGTCAGTGAATAAAATTTGTTCACATCGTGCATATTTACTCCACAACGGTCGCCTGAGTATTTTATTCTGAAAAACCAAAATGTTTCTTTTCTGACACTTCATGTGAAGGTAAAAAAATGTAGTCCTATTTTGCCACGAAAAATGCCAGCTACAAGAACAATCCAGTCAGACTATTGAAATAGCGTTTCACCAAGACCACATAATTAGTATTCAAATGCGGTGACTGTACTAATTCAGTTATCTAGCAGATTTGACGTCTGGCTATGGAAAATGTGGGTGTTTTTTCAGCATGTTCGTTCTAACTGAAAAAAACGGATTGCAACAAAAGCTGCTCAGGGCAGCCAGATGTTTGAAAATTTTCGTTTTCACAATGCACTAAAATGACCAATTTCGATAATGCAGGGAAACACCACATTGGTCACAAGTAACTGGCTCTAAATAGTGGAACTTTACTCGAAAGAACTCACTTTTCTACCAATTAACCATATCATATCTCTATTTTTCTTCTTGAAACGTCCTAGGTCTTGACCAGGTTTGCTTGGATTTGGCAGAATTGATGACAAAGTTTGAAACGTCTATTTATGAAGCCAGACGCCCACGACAGGTTAACACAGAAGCTCCGGAATTCTTGAACGAATTAGCCGTTTTTATTGAAAAGAGGCGTCAGCATATCTGCAGTAATATCCGTTTTGTTAGCCCCATAGAAGATTGAGTTAGCAGGTGAGGATTTGCAGTTAATTTATTGCCTCAAATTTTCGAGACTTTCAATGCGGCCGAAGAGCAGACCAACTTTACATGCATATTTATAAGTTTTCCTATTTGATTTTGGTTGAGATAGTTCTTCTCTAGGAATAGGACTAGTAGCTTGGAGGATAGAAAATGAATGAGTTTCTCACAGTCAGCTTTATCCTCTATTTGCTACGCAAGTGGCTGTTTTTTACAAACTTAATCGGGTGCATATTCCTTTGATTAACAGTCCCTCTGGTCCATACAGCATGACTAATAAACTATGAAAACCCTTTGGACGCCAAGAATTTTCCTTCGCATATATGCATTTAGACACTTGCTAGTGTAGTTTCCAGTATCATGGTTGAAAATCTTTAGCTGCCGTTTGTAAGGAGTGGACAAGTGCAACAGACGTTGCAGTTTGGTAGCCCACTGGCTCATGAGGTTGGCGTTACCGAGCGCACATGTCAAAATATGTGAATGATAGAAATCAGGTAGAGTTGTAAAAATATAACTAACCCATTAACTGTCGGGTGAAGAGTCACCATACGTCGGGATTCTTGTGGTAACGTTTCTGGCCAAGTCAACAAAAAGGCTACACCGGGATGCATTTACTCCCGCTCCGTCCTTAACATGGGTACTGTTTTGCATTAAACAATCATAAGGAATCTTTCACCTATTCTTACTAGATATTGATGGGGTCGTCATAAGGGCTGTTCCTGAACCAGTACAAGGTTTGCTTTCAATCAGACATTGAAGGGTTGGGCTACTAATTCCAATTGGTAAATTACGTATGTATAAGTTGGTGTGTATATGAGCTACAAATAAGTATCAACGTACTTCTAACTGCAGAGGCTTTAAGAGTATCACTGATTGGTCCATATTTGGTCGGAATAATTTAGTTTCGGTATGAACACATTATATGTATATACGCGGATAAAGATATACATGAAATAATGAATTTTCTCAAGGGTCGCGGACTCTGAGCTTCTTCGGGCACAGCCCTTAGAAACCATGTGGATTTTTAAGCCACTAGGCATTAGTTTTGCAGTTAGCGTCACGAATTTAAAACAATAAACAGATGCTGTTTGACTGTGATCAATCCAGAAAACTCAAACTGTGCATTTTTTGACTGCTAGAATTATTTGGCGAATTTCAACAAACCATCACTTGTGACGATCTATGATAATAACTTACGCCTTACAAAACGATCGCCGTGTTTTTTCAGAGAAATGTATTAGATGACGCCATGCAAATTAGGGTCGTGACACATGGTTGCCTAAAGGTGGTAAAGCCTTTTTCTATGGAGCAGGAGGTTCTCTTCAGATCGTGGGATGGACCAAGAACACAGAAGCTGTATTACTAACGAGGCTTTGCATTGGGGAAATAATAAAGAAGGTATTTGGTAAGGGTGGTAAGATCTGATATTTCTTTGTCAACCGTCTATCCTTAAAGAAGTCTAGCTACGATTGATTTTATTTGATAAGGGAATAATCGGGTTTTGCAATAACAGTGAGGCCAAATCATAAAAGTTAAAGTAACTTCGTCTAAATTGATTGCTGCTACGTGGCCTCAGGTGTCAAAAAAACAGCCTAGTATGATTTGAAGGAAGTAAAATGAAACTCTATCCCCAACTCGTAAATGTTTGATTTGATAAAATAAATTGTGGAAAGAATAAGAAGAAGGCCAACTTTTACCCAAATGTGAAACTTATTAAACTTATCTAGCATCACTTCAACAAATACAAACCCAAATAAATGCTGAATCCATAAGTTCTTCCTTAACTTTGCATTTCTTTAAAAGTATGATGAAAATTTGTGGATTGCAAATCAATAAGCCATTCAGCTAAATGCCCAGTGGAAATTGAATTTGCACATTTTAGAAGAATTCGTCTCACAGAAAATAGCTACTATTTGGCAGAATGTCTGCTGCTTGGTTATTGCAAAATATTTTTAACTGTATTGAATAAAAGTGGAAACAGAGAGTGTTTCTCGTAAGGTATGACACAAAAGTTTCCATACAAAGGAGTGCCAGGAAAACCTCCACACCCTTTTGCAATATTATGCGCATGGAACAGCCACTCTAAATAAGCTATAATCGATGTCTTTAAAACTAGAAAATTATTCAGGTTTTTCTTTTAATTTGAAAGATTCCATGTGACATTCTGTCACGTCGTCTACGGTATCCTAACCCATTAAAATTATCCAAAACGTGCATCAATCAATATTAGGTTTTCGATCAGAAACACTGCTGGTTGCCAGCGGAACAATACTCAGGCAAATTCTAACCCATTTCCTCATTCGCATATCACGTGATAGATTACTTATAATTTTACTAAGGCAAGGTTTGAGCGGGATCGGTTCGTTAGCTTAAAACTATGCCCGGTGAATTTCCGAATCCCCAACGTTTTTATTGTTGCTGAGTGGAGTTGGGACGAATGATCATATGAGTTTAGAAATATCGCTGATCACGTGCACCAGATGTACAATTGACAAACATTGTGATCAAGAATTCTTCTGATTGCTAACCCCACTGATGCTGATCGGCCATTCTAACTCTGCATCTAGGTAAAAGAGTCAGTTTGCATTCAGTCACCGACGCTGAAGAAGGTCGCAGAATGACTTACTCCAAATGTAGCATTTATTTACTAAAACAACTGTATTTTCTGCATACACCAGTAATCAAAAATATTAGACCTAGCATGATTTCTGCTCACGATTTACTTCAGCAGATGAAAAGATAATACGATAAATTTGAATAGTTAACAACGTAACCAGTTGCCTTGGGGCAAGATAGCCGTCACGTAATTTATTTAGGATTCCATCTGCTCTAGACGCCGTTTTCCACATTTTACCTTGAGAAATTCAGCGATCCGGCTAGTGCTTGCAATCCTCCAGGAAATATAAGACCCGTATTTGCTTGGATGCTCATATCTTATGTAGAATTTTAAAACAGCTGGCAATGCAAAAAGTGTTTGCAAGGCTATCTATCCCTGAAGATACAAGGTTTGGTATCACGGACGCAACTTTGCCGCACACACTAGCAGAGCGGTGGCAAATCACACACAATACAAAACGTGAATCAAGTTCTACACCCTCGAGGAATTGGGCATTCAATGGTCAAGCCAGATCAAAAGTTTGCAAAGATTTAAAGCGCCTAACATTCACGTTGCCTGCGTCAGAAGCTACAAGTAAGGCGTTGACAAGTTTCTGTCAAAGCATCGATTAGTGAGCTTCGGTCGGAAAATTTTAGAAGACTTGTTTAAAAGTGGTGGATTTACTAAATTCTTCCACCGGTTAAGTTCACTTCTGAGATTCCATTGAGCGTTTGTTTGTCGGGGAATCGAAATGATCCCATTACTGATTGAGAAACTTCGTTTGTTTCTTGCTCTAAGCCAAGTAGAAATTATCAGTAACTCACAAACGGTTCAAGACTCGGCCAGCCACAAAGAGAGTGGAGTCATTTCCAATACCATCTGTAACGCATAAACACGAATGATCATCCACGGTGATACCTGGACTCTCCCTGGTTGCTGGGAACTGACAGGTGTTCCATTTGTACATGAGACCGCTGACGCTTTATTTATTGTGCACCGTATCCAGGGTGAATAGTTAATCGTTTCAGGTGGAAACATTTTTCTCTGTCACAGTTCTTTACGTTCATTCTCTTTGTATTCGTGGCTGTTCATTTACTGCATAACTGAGTACCATCATTTCAATCTCTCCAAGCCCCAGAAAGACAAATCCACTTATGCCATTTACCAAGTGGAAAATAAATAAAGAATCGTTCTGGTGACTTCTCTAAAGGAGCCACAAATAAGTTAAAAAATGAATCCACTTTATATTTTATTTATTTCCTTAAGGCTTGATATTAAATTCTGTTTGCTGCAAATGGCAGGATAGATGCATTAGTACGGAAGAAATGTGCTACGGTTAACATATTTCAATTTTCAGAATTGCAATTTAACGCAAAAGCACAAGTTGCGATTTGTTATCACTTTGGTACTCAGTTTTGCCAACCAATAATTTAGATATGCAAGACATTGTTGGACATTTCGGTTGACTGTGATCTGGAACTCCGATCGAAAGGTTGAACGAAGATTCCCATTGTTGCTGAGTAATAATTCATCAATTGGTTCAGTGAGAACGTTTGGAAACCTTGTGCATATCGACAGGCAAGTTTCAGAGGAAGAATTCTTAGCATGCTGAGCTCCCATTACTTTGCCACGCATCGTCAAGTTGAATTTGGCAATATTTGGTAGTTAACTTTGGATAAAATGGAATTAACATGACTGATAATGTTTTCGTGTTTGATTTGAAGTTTTAACTGGGATATGTTAAAATCTCAGTTAGAAAACACACCCACATTCTGACGAATACCTTTGGACTTTTGCTTCAAACTGTTGCGTCTTCATGTGTTCATTTGTTTGAGCTTTGATAGGCTGTACTTAAACGTTCATTTATTTTGTTTGCTGCGTCACCTTGACAGCACTCCACTGACCTCAGATGATTTCCCCACCTGCGCTTGCTGCCTGTGACCGTTGTGAATTGTAAACATCAAGTAGGTCACGCATACACCACTGTAACGAGTAAATTATAAAGTATGTCATATAAAATGTGCGGAGTTTCGTTGGATGGTACAAACGGTATACATTTCAGAACGACATAGAAGACCAACAAGAAGAAGAACTGTGGTGCCTAATGGCAGTGTTGTATGCACGAAGGTTTGGTTGAAGCACGTAATGAAATTGGATACCGTTGTCATCATTGCGATACATATTAAAATTATTATATTTTGAGGGCAAATTCTAAAAGCGCATTTAAAAATCGGCAAACGGTCGTATTCAGTACGACCATTAGCAGTGGTTAGCAGGAGCCATAGTTTATTAAGTTAAAATTAGTAAACTAAAACAAGCAAGTTAAAATATGTATCTGTTGTATTTGAGACAACAAACAGTGTAGCCAGATATTTCTTGCTCGACAGTACCATGCTTGTGGCAACTTAGCTGGACAAAATTTCTTGGTTTATGCCAACTCAGTTTCCGCTAAAATCAAGCCGGTGATGACGGTATTTGCCTGTGAATAAAATGTTTACATGTCTCCCACCGGTTTATTTAGTTTGTTCAACAAAATAAACCAATGCGCGAGAAAGTGTAAGCTAATTTCTTCAGTCGCAGTGAGCAAGCAAACCATTCTAATATTGAATATGCTTAGTGTTAATCCATTGTGTTTGTATGAAATAACTTAAATAGACAATTCTCCAATACCAGTCACTATCGTTCGGCTGCATGCATATACTCATACTGAACGAAATATCCATTAGAATGTGAAAAAAATTAATGTAGTCTTCATCCATTTTCAAGATCAGTTAGTTGCGATGGCCAAATCCGAAGTTCAGTAATGTAAACATTCCAGTACTTCTAAGTTTATTTGTTCTTGGACCAGGGAAATCAATAATCTATTGCAATAACCATACCCACCGCTGGAATCTGAGAAGAATCGTCAGGGGTATGTATCGTTATGTGCTGCAACTTTTCAGCAAGCATTGTGCACTTTCTCTAGCTTTCCATCAAATGCACTGGGGACAGTTCACC
This sequence comes from Fasciolopsis buskii, assembly GCA_008360955.1. Classification (NCBI taxonomy): domain Eukaryota; kingdom Metazoa; phylum Platyhelminthes; class Trematoda; order Plagiorchiida; family Fasciolidae; genus Fasciolopsis; species Fasciolopsis buskii. Next base: position 110,908 of record LUCM01000716.1, on the reverse strand, counting down.
TGATCGACAGAAGTCTATCAGTTATTTCAATAAATGAGATGACATTTACCGAATTCCTGTTTTTCCTCTCTTGCTGTCATGAGATCCATTAGCGTTGTAGAATTCGGTCACTAGAAGTGAAGAACCATCACACTGGAATTGAAATGAGAATAAATAATATTGCACCTGCTTCCGAAACCTTCGTGAGCTGAGCTAATTGCAAGTTATGATTTATGGATCATACGGGTGGGCAAACACCTTGTTTGAAATCGTACACAACTAACAACCCGGTTGAAACAATTTTTAATAACTTCTGGTTTTCCGGAAGTTATCAGCTGGTCGTCCAATTTATTGCCCATTCAATGTTGATCTCGGCGAGAATATTGATTTTTGATGAGGAGTACACAGTTAGACGAGAGTTATCCGATTCGTATTTTCAGGAAATGTATGCCTGTTTGAGACAACAATAGGTCAGTTTTCAGAGCATTGTTCAACGCTTGACTGTTCACTTTCATGAGCCAAGAACACTGCTCTGAATGGCAGGGATAAAACAGTATCCTTCATCGACAACAGGCTGAGATGCAGTTATATGACTCAAAAGATTAAAAAAATCACATAAATGGCCTAAAATATTATCTACATTATATTTGGTGGCAACGAGAAATTTCAAACAACGTGTGATTTTTGCATGGATTTCCTGTGTTTTGAATGATTTGAAAACTGAATTGATAAGAAGAAAATGTTGTAGATTTAAAAAAAAATAATTGAGTTGCTGATTTTAGCAATCTTGAGATATTTTCAAGTTTTTTTAGGAAAATCATTAGAAAGATATTTGAACCGTGGACGACAGAAAGTTGTATGGTCGTGCACGTAACGAGCAAACCTTTGGTCAGTAATGGTGACACACTAAGCTATGCTAATTGATCATAGCACATATTCGATAATTCTGTATGGGAACACAACCAATGTCCATCGGACTTTTTCAAAAGCGATCATTCATTGGCCAGCAGTTCTGCTTATTCTGGCGTTGGAGTTTTTTGAACATGGTATCATTGGTTAACTGCTAATTTAAGTATTTCACATCGGTTTATGTTTATACGCAATCGAACCTTGGTACTTGGCTATCCGAACTGCTACAACATGCATCTTATTTTTCCCTTACCTGAAAGTCTTTTCCACATTCGAAACATTGCGTGTTCCTTAGCTAATTAAATAGTAAATAAAAAAGACCAATATTGCTGTATGTCAGTACTTTGCGTTGCTCTTCTTAACCGCTTGCTTAAAACGGTCCGAGAACTACATTATGCCGTATTCATTTACGATCTGCGGCGGACGGGAGTAAAAGTTGAATTGTGTGCGTCAGTCAGCTGGTAAAATCTTCCTGACAAAAGCAATCTGTTTATTACAGTTCATGACTGAATATTGTATTATATAATTCTCAGTGTTTGAGGGAAGCAGTTGAAAATAGTACTACGAAATATTGACTTCCTTGGAAGTGGCCTTCTTTCTTTAATTTTTGTTTGCTGAAATTGCAAGAGTGTTCAGGTACCATCCATTCTGCTGTCTGTAATGCCCAAAAATGTGTTGTATTCAAAAGGATGAATTTTTGTACTGAAAACATTGTGACAAGTCAACTTTCGGCACGATTTTACATATAGGTGGTGTACCCACTTTCACGTGGTCTCGTATACATGTAGATATTCAGATGAGCAATCTTGTCAAAATCTCAATATTCTTGTTTTTTACCTTCAGAATTGCTGACCGTTAGTACTTAAACAAGCTGTACGTTGACAATTTTATAGGAAACTTTGGGTGTGGAGACAAGTGGCGTGCCATTAAAAAGTACCTTGGCAACAGATCAGAAATTCGAACCGTCTAATCGCTGTCTTAGAACTTAACACGAATTTTTGTTCCATACCCTGAGACTTGCGTCAACCGCTCTCTAGAAAATCTACTCAGCCATCCCAGGTCGAACCCTTGCTGAAATCCTCATTACCCAACGGTTTATCCCCGAGTACTCTGAGAGTATGTGCCTGTGCTTCTACTGGTCCTTTGGCGAATATTTTCAACGAGTGTCTGTAAACCAGAAGTATGATTAATATTTGGAGGCTTGCAAAGATAATGTCTTTCCCAAAGAAGGGGCTTGGTGCGTACCACTCAATTGCATGACGCTGGAGATCAAATTAAAGACTTCGTTGCCACATGTTATTAACCAGAATGCTGCAGAAGATATTTATCAAATGGGGTGAGACCGTCCCGATCCATTATTAATGCTGTAGTATAACTAGTAAATTATATTGATTTTGTTCTCGATAGCAGGTTTTGCACATCACCACCCCCATCACCATGTGATCCGTAAACAGATTTATCTGACATTGTTGATCCTAACGATTGAAATTAGGTTCCAGTGAGTTTGTCGCTTTTGCTTTAGGCAACAAATATATGTTCAGGCCGCCAGTTTCGGCATGCCCTGAAAGATCTGTGTTGATTTTCCATTTAAGTGAATCACGAGTTGCTTATTACTTATGCGAACCGATTGGTGAATTCATCTCACACCGGGCTCGGATTTTGCCATGCACTGAAACGGTAGTATTTTTACTATCTTTCAATGATAGTATCTGGCAGAAGGCTACGGTCTCGCGGGCGTAAAACAACTTCTTACTACATCCTCATTTATTTCCTGTGGGTGTGCAGGCTGTGATGTCTTCGGGTGTGAAAGAACTATTGGAGATCACTCCAATAGTTCGGAGAAGACTACACGGCCATGTAAACTGGTTCTTATCCAGCTCACCGAATTTGAATGTGTCCAAATGTGGCAACGTGTTGTGTTTGGCTTTTACTCGGAGAATCAAACCAAAATAGTTTCAGCGGTTTCTTCCTTTTTTCCGTCAGCGGTGAAAACATTCACTTATATTCTTCAGTTCAGAATTCTCACTTTTCTACAACCGTTTTTGATCCAAACAAATCAACGAACTACTTTGCAAAGATGGAAACCGTTTTCTTTCTCCCTAGGTCACGAAGGACATCCGTATCCAATTAATGCGTCTTGAAGTCCTTGGCTGCAAGCATCATCCCCATTGGACTTACTACTCCTTTCTTATCTGTCATTGTCCGTCTAGGAAGTACTTTCACTTGTTCGACAGAACAATAAAAATCTATTCTGTATATGGCTGCAATGGCTAACATCACCAGCAATCTTCCTGTGATGCCATTCACCCCTTGAACAATGAACTTCAAATGGCAGCAGCCACGTCCTACACATGCTCAGCGTACAAACTTCTGTTTTCTTGCCCACAGACTTATCGTAATTATGTTTGACCCTATCACACTTGCCTTCTAGCTGACAGTGAGGGAGCTATTTCAGAACTACGTATCAGCTTGAACGGCTTACATTAATTCTTTGTTACTTTTGTTTCTATCGAAGATTTGCTTAAGTACGTGGCATTTTATCGATAAGGAAAGCAGCAAATGTTGAAAGTCCAATCTTTTTGGTGTATAAAGCAAAAACGTATTTAATGTGATCTAACTAGGAGTATGCTTACGAATAGTTATTTGCTATTATTGTGTTGACTGCGGTTTTGGTTTTATCGGTAGTGACAAGAATAAATGTGACAATCACAAATATGTTATTTTCGGGTGAACTGTGTAAGCGCCGGGAAGAGTCAGATTCGCGTATGACACTGTTCCCATTGTTTTTGAGCCTAGTTTGGTCGCTGAGCAATTTGTGATCTCTTAGATTTACCTATTACAAATCACAATGAAGTGTGACTATTTTTGCGTCGTTTTCTAGCCAGTTGCCGCCAGAGAATTTTATTACTCGTGCTCTAGGTTTGTCAGTGGTGCGACTTGACCATTTTATCTCCACGAATAACTCATCCGCTTCGGTATACAAAGGCCTCATAATCGGAATTCCGTACTTTGGTGTTGATACCAGTCGCTTATCAATTTCTTCAGAAACCGGTTCTGTTCAGAGTAGTACAAGAAATTCAAAGAGTCTCCTCTTCACTATGATCGGACATTTTAATCTTTTTGATCTGTTTGGCTATATGTTGATCTGTGGTCCTAAATCATTCTACCTCCGTGGCTGAAAATATGTCAACACATTCACCTGGTCATTCTGCGAATTGCCAGATGGAGTGAGAAATCTACTGTGGTTTAATCAAGACAAATCTAAATAATGATCGAAGTTTCGACGATGACAGTTTAGCAGTTTGTTTACCACACTAAATTAAACAAGCAACGGCTTTTCATGACTTACTGAATTGGGAAATCCAATTTTATCAGGGTCTTTACAATGTTTGTGTGAATGCTCCCAAGTGAGTTTGGTCACGAAAAGTAAATGGTTTAGAGAAGGACTTAGTGAACATGGAAGTAAGATCTTCAGATCGATTAACGGCTTCCACAAGCTCGGCTCCCAAGATGGACGCTATCAACCTGAAAAGCCTAGAACAAACATGTTCCTACCATTTTTTTAGTTAGAAATTGCCCTCTTGACCACTTTTAGAGATGATGCCTTTGGCCTGTTTGCTCTATTGAAGTATGGAACCGTCGCATCAAACGCCTCAACATAGTCACCGGGACATGGAAAGTTTAAGTCGACTGATGTAGAGAAATAATACGCTGTACGTACTTTGGATTTGCCTAATTACACTCAACTACAGCAGAAGAAAACGATAACAAACACAACGTTTGCTGCAATCGAATAAAGTGGTAGTATGTGGATGATTGCAGAATGGTCACCGGTAAACTCCATTCAGTAATCGATGCCAATGAACTTGCAAGTTGCAAGCTGCGTGCAATCGACAAGTTCCCTTTGAACTATTTTTATCCGAAAGAAATCTGAAATTGCTGGTGACAAGCGGACGATCCTCTGATTTTTCCGCTGTTTTCATAATGGAGGCTACTTCAAATGTCCTTTACATTATAAAGTTAGCGTTTATATTAACAATACACATTCATTCACTTTTAAACCCCTTTTACTAGATGAACTAAAAATGTTGTTTGATTGTTTGAAAACAAGAATACTCTAGTTAATTCATAGGAACTTTGTTTGAATTTTGTGCATACTGGAAACGAAAAAATCAGAACTACTTGTGTGTTCTTGATCGAAAACAGGATTTCTACAGATTTATCGCTGATATATTCACAGACAACAGTAATTTACGTGATTGGAAATCACATAGTAAAGCGTAAACCGTCTATTTTGAGCATGGGTTTTGCGCGCGACTAGAGATAAAATTGACTTTATGGGGGTGAAAAGAACAAATCGTATGTTGATTCTGCCAAGAAAATCTTGCACTGGTATTCGATAAGGAGTGTTTGAATGCTTGCAACTTACGCGGGTAATCTTAAGTTTCATCATTTTATTTTTGAGTTATTGCCATTTTCGATACATTGAGCCTTTCCTATGCAGTTGGACAATGAGAGAATAATACGGAAAAATCACGTTTTGTTCTGTTATCAGCTCCATTGAACAGCATATAAATTAGATTCTGCATAATGAAGGATCTGTGTTACTAGTTTTTGTGTGCATGTAACTAGGTTGAATAAGGAGATTATGGTTTTGTTGAAATTTAGTGCTTCGGAGTTCTTTTTTCACAGCAAAACTTTCGGGGCTGCCTAGAGGAAAATTTAATTCTTGGTTAATACTTTTTCATCGCCAGGATAAGTGTATCGCGTGTTCCATGACTTCAAGTTTGCCAATCATCCGGGACGAGGGGAAGGTGGTTGGGACCGATTTCGGCCTCCGATGAGAGATCTGTTCGTTCTGTGTATCGGACTGTCACTTCAGCTGCATGTTAACTGACATACCACAGTTGATTCAAAATGCAATGGCCGTCCTGCAGGCTGACAAGGGGCGAAACTTTATATACATTCGTTACTGAAGACTTGAATTTACTATTCGGTTTACTGTTTTCATGATCATATAGTAATTTGTAAGAAACAAATATAACGGGTACGGCGATATCATATATTGGTGTGCCGTCCATCGAGTTTATTATCCAACTACTTTTGTGGCGCATTTTTCGGTTTCCGGTTGACAGTAGGAAGTTTTCAACGGAGCGGTTACTAACTCTGACTGTATGGGTTTTTACAAAAATAATTTCACCTAAATAGTTTATCGTTGTTATTGTCCCACAGTCGTTTACGCCATTTGGTGTGCGACTTTAAGTGGTCCGATAAAGACAATGGATTTTTTCTACCGGTATCTAGGTGGTGTTAAGTCGATCCAAGTTGCTAATCCCAAGAGGATTCGACCTGAAGCAAAAAAAGGCCGGCGACTTATATATTGCGGGTGTGCTGTGCTGGCTGTGCAACGGGGCCATGGCAGACGGAGTCCGAAAAATCCTAACTGGAATCCTGTTTATCATCTATTCCAACTGGGTGGGAATTTGCACTACTTTTCATGGTATTCGTAGGTTTTGTATAAAAGAGCACAATCTTGCTTGAAATTGCTGTTTAAAGGTACGGAAATGGAGGAGACTTTTCTTGAATTCCTTTTCTCATTTCAATTTTCCCGAATCTATCTATGTGATATGAGGTACGGGCAGTTTGGTGGTGGGTTAATGCCGCATCACCGTCAGATAGTTACTTGCAGCATTCTTAGTAAGCATACAGACGTCCTTATTATAATATCTTTTGTCAACAGTATTATATACTAACAACGAATTGGTGCTAACCGGATTTTCCAACTCTCTATTCTTGTTACGCATTTGTTTACGATTATTCTCTAGTAATTGACCTAGCTGCTTACATAAATGGTCGGGTTACTCTCATTTGGAAAGCACTGAACGCTTGACTACAGTTTATTCTGAAATTGAAAATCTAACTTACATTTACCGACAGTGAGAACCTTTGTCAAACCTGAAGAAAGCTGTTTCGTCCGCACTGCCCGATAGCCTCCGTAGCAATAGAGTAAAATTTTGGTTTGCCGTCCGATGAAATGATTAGCTGTGACTAAATTCCTCAGGTCGCTATTATATTGGAGAAAATGTAAAACGACCCTCCAAAAGCATAGTGAATATTTTGTTATGATAAATCTGGAACGCGATGCATAATACGCTACGATATTTGCGCAGCTGCGCGATGTAATGTGGTAAGTGTCTTCACGTCAAACTATCATTGGCTAGCGTGCATGTGGTGGCCGGATCTCGGTGACAGGACGCATGCTCGCGTACACTTCAGGAAATGCCTTGTTTAATTCCAAATGACTTTGGCTTGATCCCGAATAACATTGAAAAAGATAATGTTCTTGCAAAATAACGTCAGAGAACTTTAAGGCGGCAGCTGATTTGGGTTGTTTTGTACGTTCTTCGTGAATCAACTAAACAGTAAGTTTGCAAAGTAAACCGAAGAATTCGATCAAAATATTATGTAGCAGGAAGTCCCAATGACCTTTACATTTATGGTTTGATAGCAACGGGATTAGGATCCGCTGTTTGTTTCCGAACATCATTGAAATATAGTATCGGGCAATGCATTTCTGTTTTATGAAGATAAACGACATTTTAAAATACGTACATGATGAGTGGAACCAGGTTTCTAGAAAGCGTACCATAAAATGAGTATAACTGACCGTTATAAAGTTTGGTGAAACGACCAATCAAAACCGCATTTCGTTGGTCTACCAAGGTAACTTTGCTTGTAAGCAGTAACGACTAAATGTATTGAAGGTCTTCTGCCTTCTCAGTTAGCTGTTCTGACTCCAACACTACCAGTCATTTCGATGACCTTATTATGCCTGGCATAGTGAGACAGCATGCGATTGTATGCCACTGCATGTTTCAGGATCATGGCTTACGCCTGCATGTTGTTACTTTGTGTCCTAAGGGCTTGCAGGCTTGTCCCTCTAATGTACGCGTGATCTAAGCACGCAATCAAACTGTCGGACTCGTATTTTGACAAAACCCTAATTCTAGATTGTAATGAGGGCCACAATTGGGCGTGTTTGAGGCATTAATGATGTTGCTATAATTTAATAAGCCTCATTATGGCCGAATTTTGTGTGTTCTACTATCTTAGGAATTATGTCTGGATCCGACACGAATGTTAATACCATTTCTACATTTCCATTTCCTATTAAAAGACCACAGTTTTTATCCGATTGGGTTTGCATCAAGTTCACTTATGTAACAGATTTATCCGAAATTCAAGAGATGTTCCGCTTGACTTAGCTACGTGATTAAATAGGAAGCCCTGCCGCTAATTTTGCGAGTATTATAGGCTACAGAAACAAACCAGCATAAATGACTAATTGAAAATCGCGGGAAGTTCACAGGCAGTTTGTTTCTTTGATGCTATTATTTCCACTTGATACTTTTTGAATGGAAAGCCTGATTCTTCCAAAACAATGTGGATGATTTGCTTATGAAGAACGATACTCAGTGAATAAAACGAACCGTCCCAATGAAGTTACAGGTTCGAAGGGCATTAATGTGAACCTCATCTTGCTGTCTGCTTGGGCTTTGCGAACGTAAATATTAGGTGGGTGAATAATCTCCAAACAAATGCCTTTTTACAAGCCACCTATTGTAATTTTTCCTTGACCGGGTAAGGCATTCCTTGGCTGTTTCACTGTGGTATTTCAGTGCTTAATTGTTCTTGTTAATCGGGAACATATTTCTTCATTCGGAAAACCGCTAGTTCTCATCATCTTATCTAAAAGACATTAGACATCCATCAATTCGCTCCAAGGATGCTATTTTCCCACTTGGTTTGCAGTTCTAAATTATACGATGATTTGCACACTGACCCATCTTTCCATCGCCAGCACCACTGGTAATGCCCGCTAAACCATTGCAGAATTTGAACGAGAAAGACAAGTCGAGTTTCATAGTCCATGTCTGATTGAATTAGACATGGAAATAAACACAGTCAACTGTTTATGGCGCAACCGAAAGTAGCATAATGAATCCACCAGTGAAACTGTTTTCGTTTATTTCAATTCACTGTCGCTCTGCAAACAAAAGGGCCATTTTATGGACTCCACTTGGGTTTATTAGTTGAACATAGAACCATCGGTACTGCAGTAATTGACACCATTTTTCTTGTGTTTTGTGGTTCTCAATCCGGAATCCATCTGCTTTTTGAGTGCTATCTTAGCCACTCATCGACAACGTTGTCGGGGGAACATGCTGGAAATCCACTCAGCATAGTTGAGCCAATAAAATGATAATGAGTAAATGATGCTTCCAGACTAAACATATCGAACGCAAGCGTGTGACAAATGTTTGGCCAAACCTCACTGCACATCGACGACCTTTGAGACATTTAGCGTTGTTGTGGAAGTGAGATAATGCAGATTTTTCTACCTCGTCGCATGACTTGTCATCAGACGAGCGAAAGGCATCCCATTTTATCCACCAAATTATAAGAATACTCAGTTAAAGGAAGTGGGAATCGATTTCAGCTGTGTAGTGATTCTAAGTTAAATCAAAGAATAGCTTGCCATTTTACTGTCTCTTCGGATTCGGATCCCTTAATGTTACATGCACTTGAAAATGAAGCCCCGTTTATGTGAGCTTGTTTCACAAACAAAAAACGGTTTCAATATGTAAGCAGATAATGGTATTAAACAAAGACGTGTTAGTTTATGAGTTCGGAATTCTGCTGAGTTCAAGTCACGGTGTCGCTAGACATGAAATTGCGGGTTTACTAGGCATATCACTGCCATTATTTTCTTCACAGTAATTTGCTCCAGGCGCTGATCCTGCATGCCGATATACCAAGGCTATCAACAGATTGTGATTCCTACAGATTCGGTTGCTGTCAATTCTGAAAAACTAATGCTTAGAATTATGACTGACAGATTTTGCGCATCTTGTGAATGACAGAGATAAAAAGGAAGACCTCTAATTTTGCTTGACAGGGAACAAAATGAAATGAGGGACAAGGATTCCTATTTCGTTGACACGGTCTGCGATGTCATAACATTCTTGCAGTACACTGAGACAATATAACTGGATTATCTCCATAAAAGTACTTACCGAACCATGCGTTTAATCCATTTACCATATCTATTATCTATGTTAGTTTCACTCATTCATTAATCTGCCTGAGTGAATCATTATTTTTGTAACATCGGGGCCTCCGTTCTTTTTGTTTGTCCCCAACTGTACATTATCTCAGGCTTGTTTCTGCCAAGGCAGCTCAGGGTTCCTCTACGGTCTCTGTCCTAATCACTTGCTTGAGATTTATTTAATAATCTATTGTTTGAATATGGTTTATCTGTTATCGCCTTTCTTCCCTCTAGAAATGATATCTCATCATCTAAATCAAGTTTGCAATTCTTCGGTTTGTTTCCAACACCCGAACATCTGCCCTCTTTCGTTCCGTTACTTGTTTGGAATCTTGTTTACCACGGTCCTTCGTTCTCCTCTGATTCACTCGCCACGCTTTTTGATTGGAGGTTCTCCTTGATCTGCATATATTATATAGCGATTATTTTCGATAGGCCATGTTCCTTTCCCGAAAGCCATAGTTTCATTGCCTTTTCAACCCAAGGTCGTGGGTTCAAAATCCCCGCCGCCGAATAATTTCTTCATGTAAGAGCTCTTTTTTGTCCGCGGCACGCTCCTGAAAAATGATGCCGACTGTTGCCTCATTAATAAAAGGGTATTAAAAAAGCATAATGGATAAAGGGTATTTCAATCTACCATCTAGTACTTCTGTCTTTTCAAATTGGTCTCTTTTTGATCGTATATCTACCCGCTTTTTAAAGTTTAATGCATCGTACTTCGAAGTCGTCTTGCATCTACTTCCTCGGTGTTCTTTTATGGGCTCTACATATTTTACCGCTGTTTGCTGTGGTCGTATTGATCCACGACTTTAAGGTATTTTCATTTACTAAGTTTCGTTCTGCTTGATTACTCATTTTATGTTCACCTATCGAGATCCAAAGTGCGTGATCAGCGAGTCACTCAGTAACTGTAAGTAAACCCCTTACAATGACATCGAGGACGTCCACGCGGCTAATCATAAATATTAATTCGACTTTTGTTCCCATTTTGGTAACAATATTCACTTTATTTGACACAGCTGCTTAAATGTTATGCACGCAGTAGATCATTTGCTTCTTAGGTCTTTACGTGTTTCCCTTTCTTCTTTTGGTACCTTATTTATGAATTAATGTGATTCTGAATGACTAGGTGTTTTTGAACATGCTCGTGCAGCTATATCCACAACCGATGTGATAGGCATCTTGTGCTCAACTTACGACCTTAAACTTGTCAGCGCAGATGTCGAACATTTACTTTCCGGGCAACAATCAGCTAAAAGTAAGAAGCGAAACAGCGGAATTAATTTCTTGTATTGTTTCTCCTCAAGAACTTGATATGCATCATTCAGCGTCCATGCATCGATGTTGTCTACAACGTAGAGTGTTAAATCACTCAGATGAGATTTTGGAGACAGCGATACACGCGAAGTGACTGCGTGTGAAGATGAATACACAGATTTCTCAGTTTGGCGAGTCACAGAAACCTGATAGCAAGATGTCTATATTTTAAATATTTGTACGCAGTAACTTGTACGTTCTCGTCTTACTGGCAATTTCAAAAGCGTTTTAGGTTGGGGCAAGACTGGTTAGCTGCAGCCTTGTTTGCGTTAGAGATTTGTAATTAGGTTAAATCAATATGCATTTTATCAAAAAAGCCTTGCAAAGTCACTTTTTAATCCTACCATTCCCTTACTTTGTTACATCAGTTTATCACAACGAAGACCTATTTTATGATTCTTTATCAATTGAGGGTAATGCAAATTCTGAACCGGTAGTAGCCGCCGAGTCGTTGCTGGCTGATGGCGCTTAACACGACTGAGAATCCTTGAGTTTGTTTTCAGTTCACTTCCAATAGATGCCTTATCACGTGCCACTTCTAAGCAGTCGTGTAAGAATTTAAATCTAGGATGCTTTGGTTTTAAATAGTGGGACACAGTCCGGAGTACATATTGTATCGCAGATTAGGGAAATCAATAAGCTAAGGCATCGGAATTATCATGCAGTCCGAGTTGAAAATGAGGTTATTCTGTTCAGGCTACTCAAAGCAAAAATCCGTTTTGGGCCGTGTTTATTGGCATTTGGACGTGTTTGGATAGTCTTGTATGGGTCACATCCGTGGGATATTTTTCCTTTCTGAAGGATGTTTTTCATTCGGCAACATCAAACAGAGGTACGGAAAGCGGATTACTTGCGTAGAAACCTAATATTGCGCAACTTCCGTTTGAGCGACATTTAGTAACTAATGTGACTTCTTTCCTTATGGATCAAACTTTTAATAGAAGCAAACTGCCGGGCCCAGTAGTATTCACAGCTCGTTTCAATAAGTTTTGAGGTGTGTTGAGGTGATATTTACACCCAGCTAGCATATTATTGCATTAGAAGGCGGTAGTGTCACATCGAGCGGGTCACTTGCGCAAATTGCATTTTTGGGTAGCACCGGCGACAAGCCATTGGCACGGTAAAATTTCCAGTAAGGGAAGGCTTTAAGATTTCAATTCGATCTGCATCATATAATTTTTGAGCAAAAATCTAAGTAGGTTTGCTATTCTGCGCAAAAGTGGGGTGCAAATTTTCATTCATAGCAGGTCAAAATACGTGTTGCTCATTAGGAATAGAAAATGGGTACAAACATTTTCAGCCACTGTTTGTAGGCAGAGGCAAAGTATGAGATGGAAGCTGGCAGAACTTGGGGTATTTGGTTTTAAGCAGTACATTTCTATGATACCAGAAGCGCATATGGTACACAACTTCCTACGTTTTTCATCTGGATTTCCCCCGAATTTGTAGGTGTTGCATTCCTTCCTACAGGTGAGCATGGCGGTTCGTGGTTTATTTTAAAGCAGACGAAAATTGGACAGTTTGTACAGTCCGTTTCAAATCTGCTTGACAGTACCGTCAGTTGCTTAACCTTGGGAACATCCGAACTGTCTCAGATAACCGTAAATCCATAACAATTAATTATGCTGAATGTAAAATCATTGTGTAAATTACTGTATTGTTACAAAATGAAGAGAATCAGTTGAAAATTCGTCAGCACAGTATAGATGGTGAGCAGATATTGCAGTACAATAAAAGTAATAAAAAAGAGCAAAAGTGCACACCATGGATGTCTGTTAACGTTTTATCTGAGCCATTCGATTATTTCTTCTGTTTTTGTTACCCAAGAGGACTGGTCGTCAGGAAATTCTTGTGAATTGGTGTATAAAAAATAGGCCCCTTTATACATTTATGGCTTTAATCCCTTATTGCAGAACATAAACAACTGTTGGAAATATGAATCAGCAGAAAGCTTCCCTGATTGTGAATAAGGGTACAGTTTTCCCCGTGGCATTGAAATGAGAAGGAGGTAGAAGATGGTTGTTACCTGCGTTAATTTCGCCCAGTAAATCCCTGGTGCCAAAAAAGACTGAAAAACAGAAAAAGGCATTTGGTGTAAGGACGACACATCCTTGGGGTCTAATTCGTTCTTTTTGGAATAGTAATCCACCGATGAAGACGATCAGTTTCGATGTACACTATTAACAGTCAGTCGTCTTGGTACGTGAGATTTAAAGAAGCAATCATGAGTTATTATTTTGTCTGGCAAAAAAACTTTAAATTTCATAAAATTCTGGAGTTGTCTATGATAAAGGGCACTACGTTGAGCTTGCTAATCATTTAGATTAAACAGGCAGGAAGTACATCCGTAATCATTGTAATGCAACAAACCAGCCCCAAAAGCCTTCTGCTTTCTGATATCTTTTCTTCCTTTTTCCCTCGATGAGCGTGAAGATATTTAACTACAAGCTGAAGCAACATTTTTAGTGTGTTGTCACTGAAGCTGGTAAGTCCACTGTACATTTCGGCAAATTCATGATTTTAGAAACCATCTAACGAAAATATTTGTTGTGAAAGTGGTGAATGTTGTTCGTTGACATCCCATATTAATTTACTAGGTACATATCAAAAAAGATTAAAGTTTGCTAGTCTGGATAACCCCAATTTGTTGCAGGATTAGTGATTTGTCATTAAGCGTGATTATTTGATAGCTTTTGTCACCAGCATACGTTTGTATCACTAGAGACTCGTATACTTTACGTGAGTGATTTTCAATCCGCATCTTTTAGTCCAATCAAAGTTGCACAAATCGGCTTGTTAAAATCCGTCCATTACAATCCGCGCTTCCTCTGTGTTGAACCCATTTGTCCAAAGTCACAAGAACCAGCCACAATAAGTTGAACGTTTCTAAACTCAATCATTGGTGTTCACCAGGAAATGTGCGACATTTAACCGAAAGGTTGAATCCTAAACGATGGTTTTCTGCTACGGCGGCGGATAAAGTCAAACGTTAATCATGGTGGAGAGATAGCAGAAACATCCTTAATTCGTGGCCTGTGGAAATATATTGAAAAACTCGACTTCGGAAGCTACAGTAATATCAGTCATTTTCGGGATCTTTGGAGTGCTAAATTTCCTGGCATACAACGAAACTAACAACTGCGTTTTGCCAGGACGAATAAAATGCCTTATGTGCTTGTGAACAATATGATTGTATTGCCAGTGATAAAATTGGAATTGAAATAAACTATAAAGTGCATAAATCTAACTCATTCATTTCACGTTCCTTACACATCGTGGAGAAATATTTTTCGGGGTCAAATTGTTTTTGTGGGTGCTAGTACGCAGCTGGATGTTTTATAGAACAAGCTCAATTGAACCTTATGGCACAGCTTTTTATAAAACAAAGTTTCGAATATACTCACGGTGACAGAAGAACAATCGTCTGTCAGGGGCAATGATTTACGAGAATTTATTAAAGAGTCTTCATAAATTACTTGAACGTAGAAATCTAACTACCGACCCTCTAGATAACCTGGACATGAAAACCAAGGCGACAATGAAATAACCGTTTGCTTTCGGATGTCTTTTTCATGTTGCAGTGCACATACTTTGAAGTCTAAGGTAGAAACAAAGCGTTTGGAGTATGATTGAAGTCCGCAGATCCTTTCACAAGAATTACCAAGTCAAATGCAATTTTCCGATCCATGAAACAGTACCTGATTGTCGAAGTGGCTTCCACGCATTTTGGTAATTACATACACCCAAATTATTGTTCGCTTAAATTGAAGACATCAGTGCATGCATACGGTTAAACAACGCCAAATATTTTTACAAACCGCTGAGAGAAGTTGGGAGGCTTCTTCGGAGGCAAAATCGTGCAAAATGTTGACAAAAAGCAGGAGAGTTGATGCCATGAAATTTGGGCTACTTCTTCGGAACTGTGCTAAGAAACAAACGAAGGTTTCTTAAGATCTGATTATCATCGGAAAACGTTCTGTTCACGATCTTATCGTTACTCGCTCAACGGGTCTCTCCTAAAATTGCTTCTCGCCGCCCCGATTCAATAAAAAATGTTTGTCCCTCAGGTGTTGCAGCCAATAAAAAGCAAGGTGTTTCCTCGAAGACGTTTTTAACTTATGCAGGAATAATTGAATTCACCTCAACGGTAGTCGAAATCCCAGTGAGAATCTGTCGTTATGAACATGATAAGCGAACCCGATGGTACATATTTTGCTGTTTCAAAGACTCATGCTCGTACGCAAACGGGAAAGCAGCACACGTTGCAGAAAAATGTGGGTCATTCTGAAATTTTGCGTGAAAATTTTCTTTTCCAGCCAGTTTATTTACACGACAAGTGAAATGAACAAAGCTGTAAATTCAGTGGCTAAAGTTCAAGCAAAAGAGAAGGATTGTAATGATGAAGAACACTTCTCAGAACGCAATAGTCTATTAGCTATCGGCCCAACTAAATCTCATCTACGAAGTTCAATCCAACAGTAGCCTTGAAAATCAATTTTTTAATACCTAAATAAAAAGAGTAAATTTTTTCGTCGATTCGTCAACATTGCGCGGTATCGATCTACTTGGAAAATCAATCAGCTTCAATTAAACAATGAATCCTCCTTACAATAGACTCACATGTTCCCACAATACAAGTATAGCAAATTTGTCTCCGACATTCTCGGTGTTTGGCTTTATCTGGTGGATTGCTCATTATTCCCGTGAATTTGTCATCAGCTGAAATACTAGCTGATTTATTTATAAAACAATAAAGAATGAAACCCAAAAAAGAAAGCAAAAGTTTATTCGTTTGGGTTATTGATACAGAATGATGCATTTAAAACGAAGAAAGTCAAATGAAATCCCTCCTCACATAGCTGGGCAGGTTGGTACAACTTGATGAATAGCGAATGGAAACTAAATGTCTGCGGGGAAGTTTACTGATCATCGAGAAATTGTGTCCGCGAATACTAATGGAAGGGGAAAAATTTAATGTCTAATCTCATGAGCCAGATGGGTTTTCGGTATATTTCACAGCTCAACTAACATGAATAGAGATTCAGCCGGAAAAACCTACACATCAGAATATTTCCTGAAATAAGGTCTTACATAAATCGACAAAATAACTTACTTATTCCTTCAACTGTGGTTGCAGTGCAGCTCACTATAGACAAATGAACAAATAAATGTCTGGACCTTCTAGCTGAAGTAGGATTTAGTGGCATTGCCCTCATCAAAGTTAGGTTGACGTAGGTCACCAAGTTAACATGAAAAACCCTGTTTTTGTTTGTTTTTTTGATAATGGGTCGAGATTTGATAAATATTCGATAGGTCTAAATGTTTCCGTGTATTTTAGGCCAAATATCGAATTAGCCCACAAAATATGACACATCCAAAATTCCATTTCCCGAGCTCGGGAGCCTTTCACTAGTCTGGCAGATGATCTAGCAAATGGGATACGGGCCCAACTCTCTCGAATTCCGAATACGGAAGTGAACAGTTTTTGATTCTCAATCACTATTTCGGAATGAACAAGTAACTTGGTTCAAGTAGCTGAATATCACTACTGTATGTCCCGATAAGTCCGTACCTTACGATCCAACTCGATTTCACTATTCAGTTCTATCGGAAATAAGGTAGTTTGCCGTGTTTTTTCGAACACAGACTGGGTCAAAACAGCTGTTCATCCAACCGGTTTACATCGGAGTGTCTAGGAGAAAGAAAATCATTTGAGGAATTAAATCTCTTTGACTCTATTCCTGCTTGTGGCTCCGACTTTTGTGTGGGAAACATGCGGGCGAACTTTTTATTTATTAACTTTAAGCGGCATTCAAAGCATCTTGTGAATGCCGTTCGTATTTTTCACCCCGGATTCCGTTATCAGCTTGGCTATGAGGACCAATGAATAACTTTTGGACGCATTTTATTTGGCACAAATTAACCACTCGCTATACATAATGTGTGGCCTCCACCGAGGTAGACTTATCCTAAGTTTACTATAACAACGCAATTTATATTTGAATGGATGGACAATAAGCGGTTGCGAAACCGGGTACCTCCCGGCCCAATTCCATTTACATGCCTCCTCAAATCCTGAAAATGCAAGAGAAAAACCTTCTTCTGCAACTGAAAATGTCTACTTCGTCTTCACAAATACCGTGGCTGAAGGTAGATCGCTACTGTTGGCATCCAGACTAATACCTCAATGTCGAAGCCATTCTACCGAACAGCCAGTGCCAGCTTATTTCCTGACTGTGTTAAATATGGCGCTGTTTACGCCCGTGCTGGCCTGCATCTCTGTCTGCTTGCAACTTCATCGCGCTTTCTCTCGGAATCCAGTGACCTTTGACTTGTGCAGCCTGATAGTTTGTTGAAGTAACTAGATTATGCGAATCCGCAGCCCGAGAAGATGAAAGCATTAAATAAAATGAATCACTCGGCAGCAGTCCGTTTACTCACATACTCATACAACGCAACTGTGCATGGTTTGGTTATATTCTTTTGCTCCTTATGTTAGCCTTGAATGCCACATCTGACTAACCGCCTTATGTAAACAGTTAACGACCCTCGGTTGCAGCGGGGATTGACGACGACCCAGATCTTTTTGTCACCCTTTTTGTTTCCTGTTGCATTGCACCGGTCGGCAGGTTGTTTATACAAAACAAGCAAGCACCTTTTGTGTCCCAAAAGAACACAACAGTCAGAGGAGGGAGTGGGAATGTACTACAAACGTTGCAGAGGGAAACTGACCATTAAGGCAAAGTTCTGTAGGTGGCTATGCTTTACCTTATTGACGGCGTGCATTAAATGTTATTCACTGCAGTTGGTTAATACCATGAGAAAATGGCTGTTATGCGAAAGAGTGCAAAATATCAACTATTTCTAGGACTACGCCAAAATAAACGTAATCGTTCAACCGGGCGATAGAATGTTTCTCCTAAAATTTCAAGGTACTTGGCATCAATGCATTGGCACAAACCATTATCCTTTATTCATTACTAATGCGCCCTAAGTGAAGTCATAGGTGTACATCGGGTGTGTTCCTGGAGATTTGAAACTGGTTTGCCTAATATTTGTTGGGAGGACCAAGGTTGGAACTGGCTAGAAATATTTGGGCCTAGTTTTTATTGATTTTTATTATTAAGTGCAACTACGTTCAAAAAATAGCCATAATGTGACGCTTTCTTGATATATCAGCATTTGGATTCCTACTATGCGTACTACACCTTACACCATGCAGTTGACTAAGAGGAATATGCATCTAAAATTCAGAAGGTTTTTTCATTCAGATGAGTGCGTTGTTGTTTAGCGTTACATATACTCAGTAAGGATTTACTTCGTTCACTTTCAGGGAGTGAAATTAATCCAGTTATCTTATAGTGACGTAAAATTTTTCTGTTTAACCCGTGCCTTTCTGGCTAAAAAACGTGTTGACATTGGGTTAAAAATATTTTTATAAAAATTAGTTCGATCGCTGAGTTTGATACTTCACAGTTCAAATAGGGCTGACACAAGGCGGCGAACAAGTTTTTGTTCTCAGTGATTCGTACGCATTGCCATTGCATCACAATATATTAGGAAGAATTTTAAGAGGAAAAATACGAAGCACTGAAGACGAGCTTGTTCGCCAAATTGTCTTCTCAGTGTGCTCCGTGAAGATTTTTCAGCAGATAACGATGAATCATTACTCGAACGTAATATCTTATGCCAAAATAGATCTCATACTGGCTTATCTATATCCGATGAATCACATTTCGCCGGACATTATTTGCGTTGCCTGGTTGAATCAGGCAGCAAGTTTCATTTAGGCTTATGCAAAAATTATGACAACAAGACTGTCGAACACATTTTTCTGATTAAGCGTATCATGTTTATCTTTCTTCGGTAATGAAGGTTTTGTGTTTTCACAGCCATCTAACATTATTTACTGAATCCTATCTTAATCTTTGGTTTATATTGAGACTTTTCTTACGTATATGTCGAAAGCACTGCCAATGATAAACCTGTACCGCAGGCTTAGTGCATCTAAACTAATCAGACAAAGTGAACATATGCTGATTTTTTTCTCATATCAAATTGGCCAAATTAAAAACTCAGTAAACTGAATGTACGTTTATGTAGCTAGAATGCTGTTTCTCTCCCAAAGAACATTGGTCCCACTAGAATCGGAAAGTGTTTTCTAGTAAAACTGAAACATCAAGCGTCGAGTAGTTGTTTGCGTTCACTACTGAGTTCAGTTTTCTCAGTAGGCTATAAAAGCAGTCACCAAGAAAACAAAAATTTCTTGAATGCTAAGGGAAAACCGAAAAACATGAAGCCGGTGCTTGAATTTAAAGTGGCACCGTAAATTCTTTTGCCTCCTTACCCACTTTTGTTTTTCTAGGTCTGCACGTAATTGACGAATTTGTTTGCACTTGTTGCCCATCTGAGGGTTACGAACTGTTAGCCTGCGGTTTGTTGGCTATAGCTCACGGATTATTTTGCAATTTCCCATTGATTTGCTTCCTATAAGACGATTTCTATGAGGGTAAGACAAAGCACTCACTGATATGGAGTTTGATAATATTGGCAGAAGAATCCAGACAGACGTATCTACCACCAACTATCACAATGTCATTAGCATTTAGACCAGTATAATGACATATCAAAGAAGACCCAACTAATAATCGCCTGAAAACCGTGAACTAAAACGCGTACATGGTGGCCAAAAGCATATTTCATGCTTTCCCGCACTGTTACCGATGAACAGATTCTGTGCGTTGACCAATAGGTTTCCCTAACATGTTGACCAATCACCTTTAAGAGTTGGATAACTGACTGACCAGTAGAAACGACGGTATTGTCGCCAGTATTCGAGCAGCTGCGCGTTTGATTTCACACGGTACTCACAATTACGGAAGCACACTGTTAGCAGATGTCAAGTAAACAGTTTGCCCAGTCACATATTGACGATTTTGGATTTTATGCTCCAAGTATGTCATAACTATGCTACCATGGAGTAGTGTGAAATTGGTGCAACAAATTAGTTTTTTTGTATTGCTGAATACCATTTTCACATTATTTCGGAACAGTGACGCTGAATACATTCCCATGTGCTCACCGAAACAAGACCAACTAGCTTACATTTCCTACATGGAAGAAGAAACTCAAGTGACAACATATTTGATGGATCTAACGACCACAATTTGCCCCAGTACAATAAAACTCAATCATTCCCAATCTGTGAAGTTTATCCTATTTCCATCCTCCCAACCATACTACGATTATTTCACCATCCGCCATTCTTTCGACCCAAGTCATCCAAACGATCTTTCAGTTCCTCAATTGTTGTCCTTAAAAAATCCAATCGATCGTGAATCACTTTGTTCTGGTGAATCTTCCGAGTTCCGATCCGTCGGGATAGCAGGCAATTCAGTCAATAACCTGTTTCCAGGCGGAATTTCGTCTACTGTCAAAAGTCAGTCAGGTTGTTCCTGTCAAACCTCGCTCGAATGGTGTTCAATATATGTGCAGCTAGCTCTCACTCCTTATCACGACACCGCACGCAATGACAACAGCAAGGCCGATTCGTCTGATTCGACGCTGAGCATTTTGGACGTGTTCATAGTGGAAATACGGATTAGGGATGTGAATGATAATGCACCAACATTTATTCCTGAAAAATTTGATCTGAGGATAAGTGAGGTGGAACAAGTGGGAGCACGGTTTCGCTTACCATCAGCAACAGATAAAGATATCGGGAAGAATGCCCAGTTTGAATACCGTATAAGATCTATTGTGGCCAGTGTTCCAGTACTTCCCAGTAACTTTAATCAAAAAAGAAACAACGTCTCAATAAAAATCGATAACGGCCACTTTGAGCTCATTTCAAACCTGGATCGCTCTGAGTTGTTCGTTGTAGTCAAACAGTCGTTAGACCGTGAGAAATTCGAATCATTTCAATTGGTTGTTGAAGCAGTAGATAAGGGAGCAACCGTTACTAATACTGGTACTTTAGCTCTGACTATTTATATAGTGGATGCAAATGATAGAAGTCCCGTTTTTCAACGCACCCATTATGTCTTTCATATTTCGGAACAAGCTTCACCGGGGACGATTGTGGGTCGCTTGTCCGCGACGGACGATGATTCCGGAGAGAATGGCCGCGTGACATTTGAACAACCAACGGAATCCATCGGACAAATGACCAGACGCGGACCAGCAGTCAATAGATTTCGTGTAGAGCCCGTAACCGGTCAGATTCGGGTACATAGCCCTTTGGATAGAGAGGTATCTAAAAGCGTGTATTTTCGAGTGATTGCTCGGGACCATGGCCAGCCGGTGCGGATGGCCACCGCAAGTGTGATGATTATTTTGCAAGACATTAACGATAACAACCCAGTTATGCGAATATGGGGTCGATCGCGTTTACTGAAATCATCTGGTCTCACTCCCAATGTATCCATACTGAGCTATTCACTTCTTTCTTCTCCTGGACTAAGCCACACGGTTGGGTTGTCTGTGACCGAGGCATTGGAAGTAAATGCGATAGTCGTGTTTGTGGATGTTTACGATATGGATGCACACGAAAATGGAGAAGTGTCATGTTTGGTCAACCACGAATCTTTTGCTCTAGAACCGATTACAGACTACGGGAGTTTTTCAAGTGGACCTCTTGGCCCTGGGAATCCGGGCTATAGTATGGAGCTTATTATCGAGAGTAATATCAATAAAATTCATCGCGGCAACGAAGCTTACCGGGTAGTTAGCACAAAAAGCTTGGACCGTGAGACGATTCCCCTGATACACGTGCCCATAGTATGCCGAGACAACGGGACGAAAATTACTCGTTCAACAACCACGTTATTATACATACAAGTTTCTGATGTGAACGATAACTCGCCTGTATTCAACCTTCCTGAGGTGCTGGAACCAGCTGTATGGTCAAACAAGGAACAGTATCGAGAGTGGTTTTACCAATCACAGAGACAAATTAACACAAGTAAACTGGTGCCTAGGACACCAATGTCGATGGAAATCACTATCCCCGAATTTTACCCTCTTAACCAGACTGTCATACATTTTTCTGCACATGACGCCGACGATGGCATCAATGCTTTGCTCAGCTACGACCTGACTTTAAGTCAAACAAGGGGAAATGTGGAGTCAGCAAATCAAAACAAACTAGTGGATTTCCTGACTGTTAAACCAAACACGGGGGACGTTTTCGTTCAAGTACCTCTTTGGTATGCTGGTGCTAGTATTTGTCATGAGTACATCATAAGGGCAACTGACCATGGGCAACCGGCCCTGTCAGCCAGCATACATTTTTCGACCTGTGTTGTGTTCATTAACAAAATGGCACCAAAACTGGAAATACATCCAGTTCCGGGTCATATTTATACCAAAAAAGAAACCGATGAAACAACTAGTATTCGATTATGGCTGGCAGAGCATCAGAATCCCGGAACTGCTATCGGCAGAGCTATAGCTTTGGATGAAGACCATGGTGAAGCGGGCCGGGTGAAGTTCTTTCTAGGTCAGTGTCTGCAGCGCATGGTCAATAACTCATGGATTGTTGGTCCCAATCCCTTTGCTATCAATGAAATTAGTGGTCTTATTACAAATGTTCGCATTGTGGACCGTGAGCTGGATGCTAATCAATACCGTATAACGGTTGTCGCTCGGGATCAAGGGACACCTCCAAAAACCTCCAATGCAGATGTCATTGTGTATATAATCGATAGAAATGATCATTCACCTCAATTTCAGTTTCCATTCCAACCTTGCTATCTATCGCAGATCCGAACACCACCGAGTGGAAGAAGAGACTTGTCCGCCTTTGAAACAGTCACGAAGTCACTGTCAAGTCAAACTGTTGTATGTAACCTAACACAAGCATTTCCCGAATTGTATTCTATGCCTGCCATTTTACCTGACCATCCTTTAACTATAGATGCACTTCAACCGTTAGTGGAATTTTCTGCGGTGGACCCTGATGAGGGCGTCAACGGGAAGGTGGAATACCAGATGACAGCTGGTTGTCTGGATGATTTCGATGATCAGATGGACTACCAAGAAATGCAATCCAGGATTGAGCGTACATTTAGCATTGATCAAACTAGCGGATGTCTAAAGTTATTGCGCGTGATTCATTACGGTGAGATTGGGAACAAGTACGCATTGCAAATTTTGGCCAAAGATGGAGGCACAGAAATCAGTTTATCTACAGCACTGGACCTATGGATTGCTGTCGAAGGACAACCGAATTCTTACTTAGAACTCAGACTGAATTCCACTGTTAGATCCGTACATTGTCTGACGCATGCCAGTATGCTATTAAAAGAAGCGAACGAGAGTGGGTCGCACGAGCTCACACCAACCATTCGAGTCCTCATGAGTGTGACCACTGTGATAGGCGCTCTAATTATCGTTACCATTATGGTTCTTTTTATCAAACAACCAGCTTGGTTTTTTGGCCTTCGACAAAGTCGACGACGTGTCGCAAGAAAGAAACCACAACTCAACAAAATGGATATATTCCAATGTCATGAGGGTAAGTTAACTCATCGTCTAAATTATATTGCTGAATTAGGTTTGCAGCAAACGTTTCGCCATTTGAAGGTTTAAAGTAGAAAATTCTGACAGGAGTAAACTACCTTGAATGCCATAGGTGAATATTGCCCCTAGAGCTGAAGTGATTTGTGGTTCAGTAAAATCACTTAAATGATTTTGTTGCAATTAGGAATATTTCTGTTTCAACCCATAATTTTGTGGCTGTGTAGCACAACTGGTTCCCTCTGTAAACAATTTTTCATTAGTGGCCTTTTTTATCACTTAAGCTCAAACCAGAAAAGCAAATTCCAAACGATGCACTCGGAATTGCGTTTGTAGACCGACAGTTTAGTTACAAGCGCTATAAGAAACATAAACGCTCAAATTGTATTTGTATCAGTAAACCAGCGAGTTATTACTTAGCGTAATAACAAGAAAACCTTTGTACATCCTGGTAGAAAAGGCTGGTTGTTTATTTGCTTATTCTTTTAGTGAGTGAACGATACTGGACAAACGTAGAGACTCAAGTCAGATTGTTTAAAGCAGTCTTTTGGATTGCAAGGTTTGAAGTTAGTCTGAGGGGCCTGGAAACTACAGACAAAAGACAGCTTGCAACCGGATTGTAGAATCAAAATGAATGGCACAAGTTAATTTTTCAATGTGACCTTACCCATAAGAGCATTGTACAGATGTTTCGTCCTTGGTAATATTCAACACCAGTATGTATCTAACTAGTCAAACCTTAGAAGCAAACCCGGATGACTGATCATGTGTAAATCTCATATCTACCATTCTACTGAAACGCGCTGTCAGGTAATGATTGGATTTACCAAATGTAATAACATTTGTCCAGCGTCTTTTTTCACGGTCACAGGCCATTGCAGCGGATAGTCTACACCTGCTGCAGGTGTAATCCAAACTCTTAAATTGTTGCTATGATTTTGATCGACAACAACACAATTTGTGTTTTAGTGTTTGGTTGAAATTTCTCACATTTCTCTGATTGTCGTTCTATTTCAAGTTCAGCTTATAATGATTTACGTGCGAGCCTAACAGGGGTTGACGACATCGATTTGACGCGAAGCTGCAGATGCCACTTTTTTGTTTCCGCACTTCTGTATTTAACTTTCCGTACCTTAGGTTACTTTTCCTCCGGTAGGGAGTGGCAATCCGATCATAACTGGACGGTTTTTGACTCTGCTTTCACTCATTTCGTTTGAGAAGCGGTTACAGCCTAACGGAAAACCACCGAAATAACTAAAACCTGGCGGTGGGAGAAGTTGAAGTAAAGTCTCAGGACGGCGACGTTTTTTGGGCTGACCTTATGCTGCACTTGGCCTTAGCAAATCTGTCTGAAGTATACTTCCGTTGTGCGTTGCGCGTTTTCCAATTCCGTTTCAACTTCAGCACTTATAAGCTTCTAAGGAACAGAACGCATAACTTTCAGCAGAAAATCGATCTAAACAATCATCCACACTACTGTGCAACTCAAAAACAAAATAGATAAAATATCTGTGGGTAGACTGAGCACTAAATTTAGGAGGACGCAGGTGAAAATCAGAGCTAGTTTTCTCACTCAAAAAGGGAATTCAGGTACAGGCAATCGAAACGGGAACAAGCCATACTGTTGGATTGACAATCAAGTGATTACAATGCAGTGCAAATTATGTGAAACTAACGATTTTTCTTTATACACCTGAGATAGATTCTGTTGTACAACTTTAAATAGGTTCAATCTGAGGTCGTTTAAGGTTGTAGCTAAAAATGAGATTAATGATGCGTAATTCTCTAGAGGCTTGATAAAATCCACTCTTATTAGGTCGTTTAAGAGGCTGAGAGAACAATGCGAATTGACTAAAAATAAACGAATTCAACCTTTCAGAATCCTACAGTTTGGCAGTCATATATTCTCAGTCTGAGGTAATTTGCCATAAAATCTGATAGCTATTCCACTCTATGGATAAGACAACAACATCACGTCTGGATGTTTCACATAAGATTCCCCGATACGCGAGTAAATTTACTACTGATAGTGCTTTCCATGCACCAAAAAATGTTGTGACGTAAGAATAATATGCTGATGTAATTTAACATTGGTGTACGAAAACGGTTCCACATGCTTCAACAGTCAGTGGTGCATTGATCACAGGCTGCCCAATCACAGTCAAGCCAATCGTGTACAATATCCGCTTGCTTACGAAAGACGGATGATTGGATTAATTGAAAACGCAAGTAATGCATGAAGAAAATAATCGCAAATGAGCACTGCCTGAAAGTGTCGACACCTTGGGAAAAATTTCAGACTCTCTTACCCGCTTAAGGGTATCGAATTCTATCAGAGAACAAATTTTTACAATGGCCAGAAGAATAATGCGAAAGACCTCAGAAAAAAGTCGCTACATAACTTTTAAATCAGGAAAATTATATCTGATTAATTTACAACCATTGT
Source organism: Fasciolopsis buskii (assembly GCA_008360955.1). NCBI lineage: Eukaryota > Metazoa > Platyhelminthes > Trematoda > Plagiorchiida > Fasciolidae > Fasciolopsis > Fasciolopsis buskii. The sequence goes on along the minus strand of LUCM01000716.1, from coordinate 84,629 downwards.
GTTGGAATTTCTGAGGGACACGACAATCAACAGCTGTTAATCGGTGGGCCTCCTCACAATGGTAGAGGGGTTATGGTCTTGTAAAATTTAATTTTTGATTTCAGATTGTTCACTTGAACTAAGTTCATGGTTCTCGTCTGACTGACGGCGATATGAAATTGTTTTATGGTAAATTATCTTGTTTGCTGAATCCAACTTTTTAAGAACGAAACTGGCCCTGTGCGCACGCACTGACGAGTGTAAATAGTTTGGCAGGCATGTCTTCTTATTAATTAGAATCCCTTAATCAAAAGAAGTTTTAAATTCAGTTGGTTTTGCATGTCAGCCACATAGATGAAGGTTATGTTGGTAGCCAAATATATGAGCTTTAGATTGGTAGGAACCGTATTTTTGATATATATATATATATATGTATTCTAATCACAGGTGTTTGCTGACCTCACATTCGCATTTGGTGGTCCTTAGGAGCGGTGAATTATATTAAGACGACAGGGCTTGGTTTGACGTTTTGACAAATGATGGCTAGTTAGATTAACATTTGCCCCGCGACCAGTCGTTTGACGCCTTTTTCTTGCTCAGGGGTTTGAGTTTCGAGAGAAATCCCATTGCGAACAACCAAGCTGCCTAATTATTCTTACAAGTACCGTAAATACGCCTAACGAGTTGCTGTCTGAAACGGGTAGTATTTCATTTTTAACTGAATGTTAAGGAATCCTGAAGTCAAGCGACTGAAGTCATTCTCCAGGAACTTTTGAATGACAAACACTTATTCTGGTCCGCTGCTTAGGAAACAGTGCAGCAGGTTCAATAAAGTTAATTGGAATGCAAATGGAAATAAAGTACATCTGCGCAAAATCTGTGCAACGAGATTTGATTTTTGCCCGGAAGGGACGACAAATCAAAACATGGGATTCGGCCGATCACGTTTTGCCATATATGGGCTGCTAATGTCATTTCCTTTTAAGCTTAGCAAGGATGACACTTTCTCACTTATAATGTTTAACTACCAGTTTTTTGATACGCACCTGAACTGAAAATTAAAGTGGACAAAACTGTTTATAAACTTGTTGCTTCTAAACATGTTGGTTGTTAAGGATTTAAAATACAAAACCAGACTAGTGATATCGGTGTGGGAGTTTACATTACATTTCATTCATATCCTCTGATGATGCTCTGGTTCACCCGTTCGTTTAGTCATCCATGCAAACGTTCGGTTACTGAGACACTGCTCCCTCAACGGATTCAGCTAGCCACACAAACATTGGCTTCGACTGTACTCGTTTGAGTGGACTTGTTGACGGTTTACACTAAGTCCGACATTGTCGGGCTCCGAGTGGTCAGTAAGTCTGTCACCCACTTCGCAGTCATTGACGTGAATATTGTAAGATGCAGGGGCGTTGATAAAAGACGCCCACAAAAATGCGGATCCTGTCACAAGGTAAAGACGCGATATTGTGGGGTGACCGTAATAAATAGTCGTCTTAGTGATCTGACCAAAAGAAGTTTATCTGAGAAGACGCGGAACAAAATTGTTGTCAAATACACCGAAAAGTAGGACAAAAACTAAGCGTTATATTCATTACACTGTAAGCCTTGATGGTTACCATTATTTTACCATACGAAGGCCAATAGGGTTCCAACTATTCTAGTCTGCTCCGAATGAAATTATTTCGCACCACCACAGCTACTTGTAAGTCATAATGTACTCTCCCAAAAGTAACGAATCTCAGCTAGAGTTCTTTCTACTGTTTTTCTCAGTTTCAAGAATCAGATGGCACGCAGAATGTGCAACTTCTCAAAAACTGGTAGTAGGTTCTGATTGTTGTTGCACAGACAGTATAGATTCCACAATCGGCATGACAGCTCCAGCTACGTTTACTTTAGTGAAGCGATGATGTCCATGCACGATCACGTGAATGTTGATTTCGTTCACAATGAAAGCATGCAACTAGTTTGTACTTAATAAGAACGATCTTGGTTCTACTTAAGTGTCCTACGTGCTTACTTCGTCACCGACTGTTTGTATTGTTTAATTTCCGGGCACGTTTTGGACTCTTATATTTTTGCGACCGTCCAAAAATGGCACGAATAAAAATGAAAAAACGTAATGCCACAAACCTATGAAGGTTGTACAGTTGCGTTTGGTCTCTGTCTTTAAAAGCATTAAATTACCGGTTTACATGATTTTTTCTCAAAGGGTTTTGTGAAAGTTTCCTTCAAGTGATTGCTCTACTATCTATTTTGCCTGTTCATGGGTTTTTAGCTTTCAGTTTGTCCATGTGTTCTCAGCATTTTTAAAAAAGTCTGTTGGATGGAGAATGTCAATGAACAATAATTGTCGCAGCTTGCTAAAATACCTTGCGCAACAAATTTATTTTTACTTCCGGGTTTTTGAAGGTTCAGAAGTTTACTTTTTTCATTTTCAACTATTTTTATATCATCTAATTTTAGTTGTACTGTGGACTGAATTAGAACTTCCAAGGACAATTGAATGCTATGATAATTTGCGAAGACACAACTGTTGTTTGTGTGGGTATGTCGGTGTTATAAATATTCTTGAAAAAATCAATGTGATGTGTTGAAACAATTTCAATTGTCCGTGTTGTTAAATACTAAGCATGACCAGACGTGCATTTGCATGAGTTTCTTGCAACTTTCATGCTAGCTGGTTAGTTAGTCCATAGGAGTAAGGTACGGAAACGATGGTTTTTTAGTAAGCACACTGTTGATTTAATGATTTCTGTAAGCGAAAAGCAAAAGTCTTTTCGTTAGTTTCTGTGATTTAGGCTCTATGTAGGCACGTTTCGCGATGTGAGCAATCGAGTTCAGTTGTACAGAATTAGATGAACAGTAGATCAGACTTAGTTCAGCGTTTATGTTTTTTAATTTTTTAAAGTTCAATTCAGATACATTCGCAAAAAGCGAGCCTGATTGTTTTATGTTCAAGCCCTGTGGAAATTACCTCAGTGCATGTACACGGTTAATGTTTCCCAGCGAAGATGATATGGCTATGCGATAAGTCGATCATTTCACTGACCATTTGAGAAACATTATAATTTGATTATTCGTTTCAGACAGCAGACAAATTCGGCTTCTTTCACCTGTTGAAAAAAAACTTTTACCCAAAGGTGGCACTCTGTTTTAAGTTGAATACGAATTTCCACCTCCCGTCAGCATTTTTAAAACATGGCACCATGTTTTCTAACGGTCATAAAAGGAAACTATTTTCTTGCGTTTGTGCTGGACAACATTGACTTATGAGTATAGTGTACCTGCCCCAGCGCGTTGTCGGAAATGTGATGTTCGCCTATGAAGGTGCGAAAGAGGGAAAGAATTATTCATGCTGGCGAGGAAAATTGTCGTTGACGGCTTTGCTTAGTAGGCAGACTTTCCATTTCAACAGTTCTGGTGAGAAATGGAGAACATTTCAAGCGAAAAGATTTTGATTAATGTTTTGTCAATTCTGGTGAAGGAAAATCGAAACTTATCTCCTGTGATTGACATTTTTTGTTGACTTCACACCATTCGTTATTCCAAAACTTTTTTAAAACCTATAGCGAAGTTTCGTGCGAACAAACCAGAAGAATGAACAACATTAAAAATTAGATAGAACACGATAATTCCAAGCCAACCAGTGTCGGCTTTATCTTCGAAAAAAAAACATTTCGCAATGCAAATGTTGTCAAATTTGGGATCGTTGGACCACGCATGTCCATCTGCAGCTCGAGAAAAATAAAAACACCTGCGCCGCGTGGAGGAGACCGCAAGAAACCCAGCGCCTCTAGGCATATGTGGCTAATGTGAACATTGGCATGAGATCGTCCTGCTTTCACCACCGTGTATCATAACAAAACATGAGACACATTGGAGAAAAGAAATCAAATACCACTGAGTACGGCAATCGCCAACGCATAGTAGTCAAGTGATGAAATAGGATGAAAATAATTCATCTGACAGCAAGTCGATGAAAGATCGTTTTAATTGATTGAAATTCACTCATAAATAGTTGCATACATGCAAAGATCGAGATCAAAGTACAACCAGTAGTTTTCCTCTCAGACTACTGGATGTGATTATGCTGTCTTTCCCTCTTCAAGGTCATGAGAAATGCACGGAATATATGAAAAGCTAATGAAACTATTATTAGCATACTTGTGTGTGCATTTGTATATACATACGCATGCTTGCTCAATGAGTCAGAAAATCATGTGTTAAAAGTAAACAACATCTTGACTGGGGTTTTTTTAGCAACTGTTGCGATTGATCACTTTGATTTGATAAGGCGAAGTTTTCAAAATAAGCTATGTCTGAACCTGCATGATTTATAATTGTTTCCATTTGGCCGGCATTTTGACGCAAAATTGTGTACATGTTTGGTTGTTTTCTGTTTTGTTTCTACTCACAAAGAACAAAACGAATGTTTAGTAGACTGATGCATCTAGTGGTCAACATTGACTGATTGTGCGCTTTAGAAGTGAAGTTTAGTGTGACCAAATCGAAAATCGGTTTACGTTTGACGGAATATGCTACCGTATAAGGTGCATGCAAGCGCATTTAAAGTTACGAAGAACAATTCTTGTTGGAAAAAAGACAGCTTATCTTAACTGTGCACTTATTTTACAGCTGATGGAATATAAATTACCCTAATTTCAAAATTTGCGCGAAAAAGGACGTGCTTTGAACTGCTCGTGGGTATTACTGGTTCATTTGCGCTATGCTATTGTATTAGTGCTTCGTAGTAATTGATGGTTTATTTAGCTCCATAGAATGTTATTTGAAAGGTCCACATGTCCCTTTGAAAATTGCGCCATTGATGCTATACTTCTGCAACGTCATTTATGCTGGCACTATGAATTTGTATATTTCTGTCTGCAGTACATAACACGTTAGTTCCGTAGTCGTCGAACGGATTGCAAGATTGCAGGGAATCGATAGTGAGTGTGGTCATTTTCTGAGCTAACAGTTCTTTAATATACAAAACGTACGGTTGGATTTAGTATTTCTTAGGGATTGATTAAGTCAATCAAAAACGAATAGGTATTGCTAATCCTTATACTTAAAGAATAAATTCATCAATGCGGTATTGCAGTCCTGTTGTCAGAATGCGCGAGAATGGACAACTATTCAGCTGACAAGATAAAACCTGGACACGCCATTTCCGCATCTGATTTTATATTTAGACTGCTGTTGTGCCACAAAGAGTGCTGCAGATGCCATCGTTTGTATCCGGATATTCGTGCGCAATTCATGCCGGAATGGGGGCAGATGAATTCCCGGGGTTTTCCAGTTTGTGCTTGAGAAAACTCAGATGGAATCCACAGATAGTGTCATATCTGTCGTTCAGGTGAGATAGGTACGAATAAGTCTTTCGGTTATTGGCATTCGTTGCGTTAACGATTTCTTCGTGACCATCCAGTGAAAATTGAGTGAAGCGAATTTGATCAGGAGAAGAAGACAACCGGTTAAGCGTGAATTGGAAAACTGGAAAAAAAACATTGTACAACGTTTGCGCATTTAGCTTTGCAAGCACGTCCTTCTGAACACAGACCATCTGCTTTTAGTGTTTACTTTAAGCCGCTTTTCCCAGTAAAAGGTAAATTTTATTAAAGTGGAAGAATGATCAACTATCGAAGAGGAATGCTTTTAAAATATTTTTTATTGTCATCCATATTGCAGCTTTTGTTCGTCGACAAAATCTGTTGGTATTACGGTGGTGAATGATTACAGACTACAGGGGTAAGACTGTCAAATTGGTTATATGCCTAAGCAGAAGTTATTCCATTTATGTGTTGTCAGCTTTTTTATTTCCTGCGGTGTGGATATCACCCACCAATAGGGCGTTCTAGCTGGTTGATTATCAGTGGAAACTAACTCAGCCGGAACTATTGCACTAAGCATTACAGGAATCTAAGTATCACCTTTCACAGTCATTTTTTTGATGAACCGGTCACTATTTTCCAAAAATGAAGACCAGCGGAGATTAAATGGGTCTCCAATAAAGTGAAATAAATTTTGCATCAATTTATTTTCAAACACGTTTTGTGATCGTATTACCAGACGTTTTATCAGCATTGTACAGAAAAACAAATGTTTCGAGTGAGTTCAATTTATCTGTTTTGTTTGCTTTCCTCAGTTCACAATCACATTGCCAGCACAAACACTGGCGCCGAATCAGGTCAAAATCAGTTATATTTGGCCGAGTCTGTGGCCGTGTTAGCGGAGAACAGCGAACCTTTGCAGTGTACAGAATTCCCTGTGGCTGTGTTTACGTATTTTCCATCTCGTTCAAGACCGTCTTCCATGTTGATCCCACTGGAATCACCGCAGCGAATGCAGTCGGAATGCCCTGTTACAAAAGTCTACCCGTTCACCGGCTTCCCCAGTTCACAGTGCTACTCGCAATGCTCATCGCCATGTGTACACCAATATTTGCCGCGGAAGTCAAACGTGACCAGCGATCCGGACGTCGAAAGCTCCTTGCTTCCGGATGGACTATCACATAATGACTGCGAAATCCATGAGTCAAAAGATTATCACCAAGAACATAAATGTGAAGAAAAAATTATATAAATTTTATGAATGCCCCTGAGCAATTGTACTGGTTAGTTTATTGACATTCGAATAGCTGGCATACATTTTATTCTATGGATAAAATTCCACTCCCTTCGAATATCGCTGATGCATTTAAAATAAAGCGCATGATCCTGAACTTTTAATTGTTTCTGGATCTACAGAAATATGCTTGGGTTTCATAATGCACCAGAAACCAATTAGAACTGGTGACCGAAACATAAAAAGCTTCAAAATGACGTCATATTCAGACCGTTCTACGTTAGTACTGTGTCAGGCTGCAGCAATAAACCTTTTCATCTGGTCTGTTGGGTTTCGCATTTATTTTTTTCCAGTTACTCTTTGTTAGGTAAAATATCGTCCACTCATACACCGCCGGCATCCTCTGTATGGGAAACGGTATCTATGATCGCCTTATGAAAGTAAAATTTTGTTGCTTGAAGCCAAGATTCTTTCGTTCAGGGGAGAAATTGGGTGACGGAGATAAGATTAGTTAATCGGATAATCGCTTCTTACCAGGTGGTCTTATATCGCATGAAATGTCTTCTCACATACAGACAGCTCGAATAGTTTTCATTAATTTACGATCCCCATGAGGTCTCTGTGTGACAACTGGTTAGCAATCAAGGATTGCGTACAGGCAGCACCGGTAGGGTAAATCCTAGTTAATGGCTCGGAAACATAATAGTTGTAAACAAATCGTTTGCGAAGACTGCAGGTGTTTGGAGACAGTTGTCTTCTTAGCACTGGTAGAACATAAGAAGAAAACTTCAATAACTCGGAAAGTAGTTTTAAGTTACTGGAACCTATTCGTTTATTTGTTGGAACAGGGACCGAATCTTATAAGAATAAGATGGTTAGGACAGGTTTGTCGCATACTTTTATGTAAGGAAAGTTAAAAACAATTTAACCAGTGAACTGGCTGATTAAACTTTCTGGTTGGCGTTCACGAGATCTCCCAGTTCGGATGTATACCACTCTCCGAGGAGGTTTTTTATTGCCAACTCAAATGTATGCCAGTCAAATCCTTTATCAGCAAGACTGTAGCACCAATTATACCCTCATAACTAGCAAAATTTTGGTATATTTATGTGAATGTACAATTTGCTCACATCTGTTCGTGGATCACGTGCCAATGGAAGCACGACGAAAATGGAACGCAGTAAGAAGAAAGAAAACGAAGCAGCCTGTGGTCCAACGCACCTAAGCAAGTCGTCCAACGTCCACTTTCACATCGTCGGTTGTTCATTGTGGCACTATGAGTACTGTCCATATAATGTCTAATCTTACTTTGTTATTTCTTAGTAGGAGCAATACTTTATGCGCTTCTAAAACTACTCTAGTGATTGAAGTTAACATATGCAATGGGCCAGAACTGACTGAATAAACTAAAAACATTTTAGTAGTGGGAGATTGAATGTTTTCATGAAATAATTCACCATGTGATATCATCGCCCA